>JBBBDQ010002363.1:1340000-1522500 GCA_037127315.1 Ascarosepion bandense
ATACAAGCAACACAGAAATTAATCTCAAAAGAAATATGTCAGTTCAAGCAATTCTGCTGATGTCTTCCTTAAGCGGCCAGGTTTCGTTACTATATAGCATGACACTTCTAATACATGCTGTATATAACTTTCTTTTCATCTTATGCAAAAATACTCGAGATGTTAGAAGAGGCAAAAATACCCTAAATTTTTTCCAACCTGATCTTATACGGGATATTGAACTTGCTTTATCGAAATAAAATGGAAGTTAAAATTGTCGAGCCAAAAGAGGAACATTTCTTCATCGAATTTGAACTAAGATTTTTTAAAATTTGTTTTTTCTACTTTGTTTTAGTATGGCAAGAAGGATAAGCTTACAAATAAGTATGAATCAATGGCCATAACCTGACAAAGTTTGTAGCAAAATTTTGACGTGAAAGTTTCTCTGTAGAATGTTTGATCTGAGTGATTAAGAAATTTTCCTGAAAAAATAACTATTTGTTGCGTAAAACTAATCCCCCTTCCTTTTTTTATAAAGTTACTGACTTATGTAGATACCCACACACATATAAAATCTTTCTCACAGAGTGGCAATAAAATCACTATACTGTTACTTATAATAAAAAGAAGCAAAGTAGAAAAAATGCACAATTTATGAACACCTCTCTCTTTTGGTACCAACTGCTACAGAGGCAACACATACACACACCTCTCGCAACACATATCAGATGTTTTATTAATTCAGCAAATTTAATTAAGGATTTCACATGAATTCTTAATAATTTCAGACAATGAATCTCCTTTCTTTTTTTCTTGCAGTTCAAACAGTGTCGATAATTCGTTTACTATTTATTTTACCATAGCATTTTATTGCCACTGTTGTGCAGGGGTTGCATAAGAGGAAAGTTATGAGAAAGAATGACAGGTTATATGGGGTGTCAGGAAGTGGGTAAGAGAATGATTACTGTGGTCATAAAGTGAGGGATCAGTTTATATATTGATTGTAATGTCAAATTGATCACTCACTTTATATCCACATTATAATAGTATAGAATTTCTTCTTTTTTTTTATAATCATATCGCCCCAAGCAAGGCATTTTACTGCCACTGTTGTTCAGGGGGTTACATAAAAGGAAAGTTGAGAAAGAGTGACAGGTTACAGGGGGTGTCAGGCAGTGGGTAAGAGGAGGATGAGAATACTGATTGGAGTGGAGTGGCTGGAGAAAGGAGCATGTGAGAGAGGATGCAGGTTAGTGAGATAGGAGATGACTATTGACTTTACATTTAAATTTTTGGAGATTGTAGCTGTCAAGCTATCTATCTACTTTTTCTTTTTTTTATATAATCATATCACCCCAAGCAAGGCATTTTACTGCCACTGTTGTGCAGGAGGGTTACATAAAAGGAAAGTTATGAGAATGAGTGACAGGTTATAGGGGGTGTCAGGAAGTGGGTAAGAGAAGGATGAGAGTGGGGTCGGCGGAGAAAGGAACATGAGAGAGAGAATGCAGGTTAGTGAGATAAAAGATGACTATTGACTTTACATTTAAATTCTTGGAAATTGTAGCTGTCAGGGAAACAAGTAAACAGATGGGAATTCTACAGGTGGAATCAAAATTAAGCAGTACCATTTTAATAATAAACCTCTGGACTGTTGATTAATTCATTTGTCAATTGCTATTATAAGTAACTGTATAGAGATTTTATTGCCACCAGCTGTCTAACCATAGTGATGAGCTGTGATACAGTGAAACAGTCTGCGGATGACTATATATATATACATATATATATATAAATTCAGATAATATTTAGTGGGGGTGAATAGCTATTTCAATATGTCAGTTCAAGACATGTATTGTCAAATTTGTTTAATCCAAGAATGGGGAAAAATTCTTATGCTGGATTCAGTGGCTAGTAAAGGAAGGGTTAGCTAATGTTGGTTACTATAGTGTTAAGCCAGGGGAATCATAGTAGTAAATTCCTTTTTGGTAGTTGGAGGCATGTGGCTTGACCATTGGGTTAGTAGTGGTAGGTAAGAGGGAAAGGTTATTGATTCACCAAATTTTTAAATTTAGGTTATGGAAAAGACAAATTCTATTGTGAATAAATGGAAGAAGGAGATAGTTATTGAAATTTAAATCTATTCTGGTGACGACACATACTAATGATTTCTTTACGTTTATTCAGATGTACATTCTGATATTGAAATTTCAAAATCTTAATTTTTTTTCTGTTAAACATAAATTACATCTATCACCTAAGCTATTAGGAGAACGTGCCATGCCTATCAGCTTCCACTTAATCATTTAGGTCATTCTCTTTCAATTCCCAGTATTTTCGTGAGAAGACACACACACTCTCTCTCTCTCTCTCTCTCTCTCTCTCTCTCTATATATATATATATATATATATATATATATATAGTTGTGATTTGAAACATTGAAGCCAAAATCGCTGACTGTCAGTGGAAAATACTGACAGAAAAACTAAGATCAGCAGACTTTGTAATCAAGTGCATGATATCAAAGATAGAGTATTAATATAATTAATACTAACATCATAATGCAGCGTTGCCCGTGCAACTCAGAACATTTTAGTAGTAGAAGCATTAAAAAAATCTATTTTCTTTTGTTTTGCATAAACATAATTTGATGTTTGGTGTGACATTGTAAATAACATTGTGTTTGTTTTTGTTTCAAAATTGCAGGGGAAAATATTTACATTTTTTGTTGACTAAATGAATTTAGCATAAAAATAAAAATTATTTATTTTGTTTTACTGAAATTAGAAACATAAAAACTATTATGCCCTCAGTTCAGAAATTTCCGAAGAATATTTAAAAATGCAGACATTTAATTTTAGACGAAAAAATTTACGTTAATGTCGCACAAATTTACAGACGGTTGATTTCCTGCATGAAATATTTAGCGAAAAAAAGGCTTTATTTTTTTTATTTTATTTTCTGAAGTATGAAATATTAAATCTGAAAAAAAAAAGACTTAAATAATTAAATTAACCACTGGCACTATTTTTTTTTTTTTTTTTTACATATTTTGTTTTTCCTTCTCTTTACTTCAGCTATTAAAGCTTTTGCTGCATGTTTTGCTCTTTAACAGTGTTTCATCATTTTATTTTTTTTGCAATAATTATATTGTTGAGTAGTGAAGAATATATAAGTAATGGTTACTAATAGAGGTACATTCCACAATTATCTATTTACTTTTAAAAAGTGCTCAATACAAACGTAGAGCATGAATATATGGTAATTATAATAATCATGACTGTTGTGACGACAGATTTCCTCCACTTCCACAAAAATACATGAATATAACCAATTCTTTTAAAAAAATTAGTCAGTTTGTCTGACGATCGCAAAAGCGTGAAACCCAGGGTTACAAACTCACACCTATCTATATGAATATGTCTGCTCTATCACTGATATTGAGTGCTTTTAAATAAGTACCACGCATATATAATATGTAAACATTATAATATATATAACAAATTGCATATATATATATATATATATAATTATGTACATACACTTTTCACACACACACACATATATATATGTGTGTGTGTATATATATATATATATAAGGAAGTGAAATAACAGATTAAAACCCACTGTTTACACATTTACTTTTATGAAGAGTGCTCAGTACAAAGTAGAGCTTAATATTGTAATTTTGATTTTCTTCCTATTACACCACTTGGCGGGGGGGATAATCTGTGGGGAAAGTTGAAAATCCTCTCTTCCTATTTTGATTATGAAACTCTCTACTTTAATAAAGGTTGTTGTGTGTGTATGCGTATATAATGTTCTTTATTGTAGTAAAGGGTTTCAATCCTGGGTAAAAAAGCAATCAGAGTCTAACTGTACTGATGAGCTGTGATACAGCGAAACAGATCTGTCTGCGGATGACAACATATATATATATATATACTTGCTTTCCTGACTGCCATAACCTCCAGGTATTTAAATGCAAAGTCAATTCCCATCTAATTCATTACTGAATGAGCGATGCATAGATGCTAGAGTAGCTACTGTTTTTTCAAAGTCTACCAATCTTCCAGAGTGCTCAATCAGGGTGTGAGAGCGTAAATAGTAAATATATATATATATATATATATATATATATATTGAGAAGAAAACTCTGACATGCACAAATACACAATGGTCTTTATCATAATAGTGAGTATATGCCGTTTTAAATGGCTTTTTTCTATAGAAATATATTGAAAATCAAGAAAGGATAGTTTGTGGTCAGCCAGTAAAAAAATATTACTGAAGAATAGATTTGATTTATGTATAATTTATGACATTTTAATGATGAGGATGCAAAGAGAATGTTTACTTTATAATTTTTATCACTTTAGGCATTATTTTTATTGTCTGCTTGTATTGGAGTAGACACTTTATTTATTAAACAATATATTTTTTATCTATCAGCTTAAAACATGTTGGATCTAACAACGGTTTCCTTCTGCCCATCAGGATGCAAGTTTAAATCCTGTTGAAGAGCACATATTTTTTAGTCAGATTTCTTGAAGATTCAGGCCAGTAAATGAAACTAAATATACTAAAGAGCTATGAGTGTCCACTAAAAATAATGTTTAAAATCTGCCAAATTAATAATTAAAATGTCTATTATTACTTTAGAAAGTATTTTATTGTAGAATGGTTTATTTTTTAAAATAAAAAAAGTTATGTCAATCAATAACTTTCTTTTCATTTTAGATTGAAAGCCTAGAAGAAATGTTTATATTACAAATGGTTGCTGTTCCATAATAATGACTTTCTATATCAATTTCTTTATGATTTTGGGAGGCTTTGATTTTTGATGAGTTAAAAACAAAATATTAGAAGTTGAATTGGATCATTTTCTTTTTCTGTTTTTCAGCCATCGTCGCCTGACATCTTTACTGGCCAAAATGCAAAACAAAGTGCCATACATGTTTACATTCCGACATTTATGCTGAGGGGCTACAATTCTGATACTCATTATGAGTACGAAGTCAAGGTAGGCTCACAGCTTTAATATTGACATCCAAGAGAAATTGGGTCTGTCATGTGCCATATCTCTTCATGACATAGGCAACCATGGCTTCCTACAACCATCTGTTCCCTGTTTTTCTTTCTTCCTTTTTTTTTCTTTTAATTTTTTCACTGCAAGTAAGGCATTAAGGCCACTAAGACACAATGGGTTACTGAGTGTTAAAATATCTAAGAAAAAAAATGCATTAAGCCTTTGTTGCACAGTGGCTACAATTGCAACCTTTCTCTAACCATTGTTGCACACTGGCTACAATTACAACCTTTCTCTAACCTTTGTTGCACACTGGCTACAATTGCAACCTTTCTCTAACCTTTGTTGCACACTGGCTACAATTGCAACCTTTCTCTAACCATTGTTGCACACTGGCTACAATTACAACCTTTCTCTAACCTTTGTTGCACACTGGCTACAATTGCAACCTTTCTCTAACCTTTGTTGCACACTGGCTACAATTGCAACCTTTCTCTAACCATTGTTGCACACTGGCTACAATTGCAACCTTTCTCTAACCTTTGTTGCACACTGGCTACAATTACAACCTTTCTCTAACCTTTGTTGCACACTGGCTACAATTGCAACCTTTCTCTAACCATTGTTGCACATTGGCTACAATTGCAACCTTTCTCTAACCATTGTTGCACACTGGCTACAATTGCAACCTTTCTCTAACCTTTGTTGCACACTGGCTACAATTGCAACCTTTCTCTAACCATTGTTGCACACTGGCTACAATTGCAACCTTTCTCAAACCATTGTTGCACACTGGCTACAATTACAACCTTTCTCTAACCTTTGTTGCACACTGGCTACAATTGCAACCTTTCTCTAACCTTTGTTGCACACTGGCTACAATTGCAACCTTTCTCTAACCTTTGTTGCGCACTGGCTACAATTGCAACCTTTCTCTAACCTTTGTTGCACACTGGCTACAATTGCAACCTTTCTCTAACCTTTGTTGCGCACTGGCTACAATTGCAACCTTTCTCTAACCTTTGTTGCACACTGGCTACAATTGCAACCTTTCTCTAACCTTTGTTGCACACTGGCTACAATTGCAACCTTTCTCTAACCTTTGTTGCACACTGGCTACAATTGCAACCTTTCTCTAACCTTTGTTGCGCACTGGCTACAATTGCAACCTTTCTCTAACCTTTGTTGCACACTGGCTACAATTGCAACCTTTCTCTAACCTTTGTTGCACACTGGCTACAATTGCTAACCTTTCTCTAACCTTGTTGCACACTGGCTACAATTGCAACCTTTCTCTAACCTTTGTTGCGCACTGGCTACAATTGCAACCTTTCTCTAACCTTTGTTGCACACTGGCTACAATTGCAACCTTTCTCTAACCATTTGTTGCACACTGGCTACAATTGCAACCTTTCTCTAACCATTGTTGCACACTGGCTACAATTGCAACCTTTCTCTAACCTTTGTTGCGCACTGGCTACAATTGCAACCTTTCTCTAACCTAAATGGAGGATCGATTTACTAGAACGTTTTATGAGAAACTGAGCCCACCCTAAAATTGTTTAAATATTGAAATTTTACCAAATTTCTTTTGATAATCAGAAACTTTATATGATAATTGATAAAACTGCGCTAAAAAAGTAAAAAAATAAAAAACAACAAATTCAAAGGTGGTGGTGGTAGTCTCCTTCAGGTCCACCGAATTATATATTTACAAGATTATAAAAATGTGTGAACCAGATATAATGGAATATTTATTAACCATTTTATAAAGAAATACATGCGAAAATATTTTTTTTTTTTCATAAATTTATAAAAATGCCTGTGAACAAGAACATTTCAATTAGCTCATAGCAGTGAGCATCTGTAATTAAAAATTCAGAAAAATACATATTTTCTGGGTATTTCTTTTATTTGCCCTTGCCACATAAATTCACTAAATTAGATTGAGAGCATCTCTCCCTCTGAACTTGTTGTGGAGGAATATCCTGTCTTACCCAGGAATGGGTATAGCACGGGTTATAAAAGACCTTGCCACATAAATTCACTAAATTAGATTGAGAGTATCTCTTCCTCTGAACCAAACATTCTCATAATGTTAGATGAGACCCCCAAACACTCAAAATATTGAGTATCTCCCTATTCATTGAGCGGATAAAGTTTTCCTTGTGTTTAAATACATAATGCCTTACAAAAACCTGTTTTCATAGTTATCATGTTGTAGTCAGTCAGTTAAGTGCCATACGTGATACACGCTTGGGCGATCATGTCTCGAAAGAGACATGACTGACTGGGCAGAAGATTATCCCGCAGTAGGTCGCCATTGCTTTCTACGGTAGACTGGTTGCCGACCAAGGCTATAGAACCCAATCTGTCCTGCTATTTAACCCATAACTGGAAGGAAGAGACAGATTGATACCTTTCCCAAGGGTATTTGTGCGTAAGTGAATACAATGGATTCAGCTGGAATTCGAATTCGGCTCCCCGGTTTCTCGTTTCGAGCCAATATCCACTGTACCACAACGCACATAAGCTAGTCAGAAGTGTAATAGTGCTGTCAAAGGAATTACCATATATATAACATTTGAGGAAAAACATGGAACAGAAGACGCAACAGGATATTGAGTTAAGACATTGTTCTTTTCATCTAACTATGTTGGTAATGAATTTACAGAAGCGTTTTCTTTAGTGTATGTTAAATTGTAATTTGTAACTACTTAAATGTTTTTGCATAATGATTCAGTTAGTTAAATATATATATGCTAGAGTTGGTTTTGCACGTAGGGCAAGAAAAGAAAAAAAAAAACGTCAGAGATGTCCATGTCATTGTGTCCCTGTCAGAAAGACATAACCACAACAGGTTGTAGCTGTCCATGGGATGGTGTCGAAGCTTTTCCTTTTCCAAATCACATCAAAGGAACAATTGAATGTACATACACCCCCATGCGACATGGTGTGCCCCCAACTACTCTTAACTCATGACCGCTGAGCCTTTGAGAGGCGGTGAAATGTGATAATTCAGAAATGAAAACATGAATGATCGACATTAATGAGCCTTCCCTTGTTATGACTTTTACTTCCTCTAAACCAGGAGTTTTCAAACTGTGGTCTGCGGACCACAGGGGGTCCACAAGGATAAGATAGGAGGTCCGTAGATTAACTCATCACATGAAATTCAAAGTATAAATTTTCAATGTCTGGATATATTTATTTTTACTTATTAATGTTATCAAATGAAAATTTAAATTTATCAATATAAAGTAAGCTTAAAACCAGTTTTTACTACGTTAATGCAAAACTATAAGCTATTTTTAGTAAAAATTTATGTATAAATTTCATAAGCGTTTATAGTGGGTCCCTAGACTAAAAATTGAAATATAAAGGGGTCCGTAAGTCAAAAAGTTTGAAAACTCCTGCTCTAAACGATCAGGTTCAGTTGTTTTCTCCATGCATCGAATGTTGACAACAAAGGAACTGTTCACATCAGTCGTAGTGATGGGCAGTGTATACAAATGGCAGGGATGTGACCAATGTGGGCTGTTGAGCTGCACCTACTGAAATTCATCATTCACACGGGAAGTTGGTAACAGGTTTTTCACTGATACCTCCAGTGTCGCGTGTGTGTGGCCTCAGAAATCTAAGGACATCACAGACCTGTTATTGCTTCACCTCATGTGGCTTTTTGTCACTTGTCCCTCTAAGAAGTGCCTCAGAAAACCGACATGGGCATGATGAATGCTGAGCCCGCCATTAAATGAACACACAGATTGGTGCTTTAGTCAGCAGGCCAGAGTCTCATTTGTTATTAGAGTCTCAATTGTTATTATTATTTGTTATTTCTGATTCTAAGTGTCCTTTTTGTTTCTAAAAACATCCTGAGTATGTGTTCAGTAGATTGTATTCTCAGCATCCTTCTGTAGAACTGCATTTCTGTTATCTCAAGTCCCTTTTTTATCTGTGAGAAGACTGTCCAGCATTTACTACAATATGGAAGGACTGATATTACATAACAACTCAGTACTTTTTTCTTTGTTTCTAATTAAATTTTCCTGTTTCTTAATACTTTGCTTAGCTTTGGACATTATAATCAGATATTATTTTAGTTTACTCCACTTCTAGAATCCAGCAAGCAATTCTAACGCCTTGGGGACCAGTTTTAAATAAAATGCCAGAAACCTAGTAGTGTGTCTCCTATGATAACGCCTGAAACAAAACGTTGAGCAGATTTTGCAAAATGGGTCTAGGTGACAACTTTCCAGCATCCTCCCCCCCCCCACACACACACACATATGTGTGCGCATATTGATAAGGATAATTGTGTGTCGGTTGGGGATGGGGTGTTGTTATCAGTTTGTCCTACTTTGTGAAATCATTGTTTCAAATGCCAAAAGAAAGAATGCTTTGGATTTTGAAAGTTTTGAATAACCATCTGTCAATATTTCTGAGACGAGGTATTGTAACTATTTAAACTATTTACATTGTTTAAACCGTTGTTCCTATCTGTATTGCCGTATACATGATATTTCATCTGTTGTATGTTCTAACTTTCTTTTGTCCTGGGTATGACGGTAAACTGCATCCGGCAGCAAGGCCTCTGATTGGGAGGTTATAAGGAGCATGGAACCACCTCTTAATTGCTGTTGTTCCCAGATCCACCCTGACCCTGAGTGGTAGCACCTGTTAAGGTCCCAGCTATGGGCAAATAGTTAACCTCCAAAATGGGGTCAAAACACTATAAAAGTATAAAAATAGACTTTTATAGAAATATATACATAAAAATAGACTTTTATAGAAATATATACATAAAAATAGACTTTTATAGAAATATATACATAAAAATAGACTTTTGTAGAAAAATATACATTTTTGAAGAAAAGATATTGCCAACAATACATTTTCAAAGGAAAAAAATTATTACCATAACACTTTTTTAAGAGAAAAAAAAATTATTGCCATAATACATTTTTGAAGGGAAAAAAATTATTGCCAGCAATACGTTTTTAAACGCAAAACTAGAAAACATCTTCAGTTTTCTAAAATAAAAAAAAATATAAACAATTTTTCATCACTATAATCGATGATTAAAAAAAACTTTAAAAAGCCCACCTTTTTGGCATTAAATAACCCACAGAGGTGTTGATATGCCATTAAACAAAACTCAAGCTCAAACTAACCTTCTTCAGGTGACATTCATTAGTATTAGGTTCTCAGCTATACACAAGCAGTAACACCCTACACACACACACAAAACAAAAATCAGAACATTTTTAGTAGTAAAATTACCGGTAATACATTTTTATTAAAAAAAAAAAAAAGAAAAAGATTACTAATAATTCATTTTTTGTAGGAAAATAACAAACAACACTAAAAATAAATTTTTATAGAAAAATAATCAACAATATAATTTATCATCTACAAACTATACTTCTAGGAAAAAGAAATTAAATGTCTACCCTGGAAGTATAAAATTACCTACAAAATATTTAGATTTCCGCATTCAATAGCCCATAGAGAAGTTGATATGCTGCTAAACGAAATCAACCAATAAATTGGAGGTTTTTTATCTTTCTTTAATTTTAATTTTTTTTTTTTAAGTAATGATTTCTTTTTAATAAGATATTTTTTTCTTTCTTAGATCGTTATTGGGGATGAAAACTGGTCAGTGTTTCGTCGATACAGTCGATTCAGGCAACTGCACACAGATATGAAGATTCGTTATGCTGAGGTGAGTGATTTTGTTGCATATGCATCTGATTTTCACCTGAACTTTGGATTCTTTTGAAAAAGAAACCAAACTCAAAATCGTTACATCATTTTTCTTTTATACATAATCAAAATCTACAGAATTTTTTTTGTGGCTTATTTCAAAGAAGGTTCAGAAATATTTTTCAAAAGTGAAGAAGTCAGAATTGAAAAAATTCAATTTATGTTAGCCACCTTTGATAGCAGTTTATAATCAATTGCATATAGAGTTGTTTACTGGAAGTTTTGAAAATACTTTCTGCATTCCATATACAACCCTGTGGACAGGGTTTAGAATTCATTAACTGCAGAGGGTGTAAGAACCTCAGACAGACACATTCAAAAGCACCCACCTGTTAGATGGATACTTACAAATACAGGTATAAACCTGATCAATAGCTACATCTACTGCTAAGAAGGTTGGATCACTGTGCCGAGCCAGGAAGGTTTTCTTGTCAGAATCCATCTTGCACACTTATAAGTTTACCATTTGTTCATGCATCAAATACTGCTCCATATCTGGTCAAATGCTTTTGCTATTCTTCTCAGGGTCCTCGGCAAAATCCAAAGGAGGATCTGCAATGTAATTGGTCCCAACTGTTATCCTGCCTCACACTTTCTCATCGTTGGGATGTGGCTTCCCTCTGTCTTTTCTAGAAATATTTTCATGGTTTCTGCTCTGATGAGATTTATTCTCTGGTGCCCAACCCTCATGAACTCACTTGTGCAACTAGGTCCCACCCTTTTGCTGTCAAAATTGACAAATGTAACTTCTACTTCTTCTCTAACAGTTTCTTTTCTCGCACTTCCCACCTGTAGAACTCACTTCTGCATGCTTGCTTCCCTGATAGCTACAATCTCCAAGGATTTAAGTGCAACATCAATTGCCATCTTCGATCTTCTTGACTCCCACCTCTCTCTTACCCTTTCTTCGACATTCCCAGTACCATTATTTTTTTTTTTTCTATCTATCCTCCTGGACACCAGTGGCAGTAGTGCCTTGCTTGGGGTGAAATGATTATAAAAAAAAGAAATCAACATTTCCCTTTTTTAACACTAGTGTAAACCAAACACTGTGATTATTTTTACGCTATAGGACAAGGTTTGATATGTTGTTAAATTAACCAACCTAACTTATTCTATTAAGCAATAAAAGCAAATATATTCAAAAGTAATTTTTGACAAAAAAATTGGTATAACAAAAACTATATTATTGTAAATTAGTAATACCAAAATATAATGATTAAAAAGCAGCTAAGGTGGTGTATCAGTCCTTTCATAAAAAAAATTCAACCTCATAGAAAAACCATTAAAAGCTAATTACCTTTAATTCCACCAACCACTCTTTCTGCTTGCAGAGAGATGGCTGGTAGGACTTAATATACACAAATCGAAAAATGCTCATGCAATAATGGGAATTAACCCTACTCAGCACTGAGAACATGTTCAGTTTCCATTTAAGTTCCTTTTCTTGCATTTCTCACGAGTGGAACTTTGTTCCGATTTCTTCCTACCATGCCATATTAGACACATGCTTGGGTGATCATGTCTCTTTTGATCCATGACTGACTAAGCAAAAGATTTATAGGTTGCCATTTCTTTCTACGGTGGACTGGTTGCCAACCAAAGCTCTAGAACCTGATCTGTTCTGCTATTCAACCCATAGCTGGAGGGAGAAGAGATGAATCGATACCTTCCCCATAGTTATTTGCGCGTAAGTGACTGCAACAAATTCAACTCGAATCCGAACTCGGCTTTCTGATTTTTAATTTCGAGTGTATATCCATTGCACCACCACAATGCACATCCACAAATATTTACCTGTCAAAAATGTCTTCAAAGATTTCCTTTTCCTCTTTGATTTTTCATTTTTTTTTTTTTCATATTTTCTAGGTTGTATCATTGATGTTCCCACCCAAAAAGCTATTTAGTCGATCGGAAAAGGTTGTCTCAGAAAGACGGTATCAATTGGAAGTAAGTATTTGATGATTCCTGTGTTTGTCTTATTTCAGGCTTTTAAAATATTTTTTGTATGACCTGATATATAAACTGACGTTGTTTAATTTATTAAAATTAAATGCTTCCTCCTCTGAAATAAAAGGAATTGGCTGCTATATTGTTAGGACGAATAAAAACATATTCCAAGGGAATTAACCCTTTCCTGTTCCAAAACAGAGTACCTCCTTTTTCACCTCTGAAAAGTGGGTCCACACGAGTCACGTGTTCAACGCGACATTCAGACGTGAGACGCACGACTCAACAGACTTGGAATATGGCCGTCAATGGTTAAGAACACATGTATGTCCTCCTGCCCTAATGGTTGTGACACACAACCTGATAACTTGGGACTGATTCTGTATGTACCTATGTTGTAATGTTTCTCCGTGTAAAATAAATGTATACTTCCAGTCAACCACGAGTAAATACTTACTTTTCTTTCGTTCCATGCATTTTCTCCATGTGCTTCACACACACACACACACACACATATTCGTCCACGGACCATGAATTATACTGTAAGTTAAGGCATTTTAGTTATGAGACAAACACCCCATTCATAACATATGTGAATGCATAAAAAGTTACTGGTATAAGACAGAGATGAAAATAAAATCATCACATATATCAAGCATTCAGTCAGTCAGTTAAGTGCCATACATGGTACACGCTTGAGCAATCATGTCTCAAAAGAGACATGACTGACTGGGCAGAAGATTATCTCACGGTAGGTTGCCATTGCTTTCTATGGTATACTGATTGCCCACCAAGGCTATAGAACCCAATCTGTCATGTTATTTAACCCATAACTGGAGAGAAGAGAAGGATTAATACCTTTCCAAAGGGTATTTGCGCATAAGTGAATGCAAGTAATTCAACTGGAATTCAAACTCAGTTCTCTAATTTCTTGTTCCAAGCCGATATCCGCTGCACCACAACGCACATCCTGGTTAGTTAAGTACCATATGTGATACATACTTGGGCAATCATGTCTCTTTCGAGACGTGACTAACTGGGCAGAGGATTATCTCACAGCAGGTTGCCATTAATTTCTGTGGTAGACTGGTTGCCAGCCAAGGCTATAGAACCCAGTCTGTCCTGTTATTTAACCCATAACTGGAGAGAAGAGACGGGTTAATACCTTTCCCAATGGTATTTGTGCGTAAATGAATGCAAGGAATTCAACTGGCTTCAATTGGCTACCCATGTATACTAGTGAGCCAGCCATAAGCTGACTCATTTGATAGTTCACAAATAGAAGGGTCAACCAGTCAGAAGGCTCAAAATATTCAATGCGGTGTGTATAAAGGCGACCATATTTTTTTCAAGTATTGGCGATATAGTCAGATTCAGTAGAGTGTCTGACTCATGAGTGTTAATCTTTAACGTTGTTTCATTGAACAGATTATGTACAGTGCTGTATTCTATATTCATAAACTATGGTGGACATGGTCAACAAGTTTCCCTCAGATTTTTCCTAATTTTTTTCTTGAAATTTCCCCATCTAAAGTAGGGCCATATCATGTTGAAACACCTGTACGCGTTCCATTACTGAAGTTAAGCAACATTAAGCCTGGTCAGTACCTAGATGGGTGACTGCTTGGGAATACCAGGTGCTGTTGGCTTGGATATGCAAGCGGTGTAATGGATAACAGCTCAGAATTGGAAATCAGAGAACCAAGTTCTAATTCCACTTGGGCCTGTTATATTTACTTACATGCAACTACCCTTGAGAAAGGTATGATCCCACCTCATTGCTCTCACCTATCGATTAAATACTAAGACTTTTATCAATAAATCATTGTCTCCAAAGATTCTTACAATCTAAAAATAATTTTTGGCTTTATATAATCTGAAAAGGTTGATAAACTGTAAAATAAAAGCATCCACATCGAGATAAAAAAATATTAAATTCCTGAAAAAGCCTCTCATAATATTAAACAATAAAAAAACAAATTCAGCAGTTTGTTATTTGGTCATAGCTAAAATCTTTTTGATATGATTTGAATTATATCTAAATCTAAACTTATTTATAAATAGAACTTTGTCTGTGTGTGTGTCCGTTACCTATAGACTCCAAAACGGCTGAACCGATTTTCTTGAAAATTTACACAGTTGTACTATAAGTGTCTGCGAGTGTTCTTAGCTAGGTTTTGTGTCGACGTACCCCTGATAAATATCGAAAATCGATAATCAAAAAAATCGGGTTATAGAAGGAGTGGTCCGATTTTAATCAAATTTGAGACACTCATAGACAAAGACATAAGAAACGATATTCAGAAATTTCAAGGTTGCAGTTCTTACAATAGTGCAGAAAATCGATAAAATATATATATAAAAGGCAAGATGTTTGTGTGTGTGTCTATTTATCTGCCTGTATGTCTGTATATTTTCAGCCCTTTTATTTTAGTTTTTGCTTCGGGTTTGGCTCTAAGTAGGTATAATTGTAGTTCTTAGTCTCAGCCATGATACCATTTACTCAGAGGACTTATTTAGCCTTCCAAATTCAGTTTACGACAAAAAAAACTTATTTGATATTGATACCAGGAAATCAAAATTTGACTTACATCCATTCATTTTTCTTTCAGTCTACGGTTTCGCTTTAACTGGAAACAACTATTTCTTTTTAGTCTTTTGTGCCAACGTCTAAAGAGTCTGAGCTCCAGGACCATGGATTAGTTTTAAAGCTTTCATTACACCCGAGCGACGCCGGGTTATACTGCTAGTTTTTTTTAAATTTTTCTTTCATTTTTTTTTTTCCAGATTTATCTACGAAAACTGTTGGAAATTTTGATGCATATTCCATCGTGCCCACTCAACCCATCTAACAATGACTTCCTCTCTAAACAGACCCTCTGTGATTTTGATCCCTTCTTCAAGAAGGGATTATTTGAAGCAACCAAGCACGGAACATCATAAAAAGAAATTTTTTTTTTTTTTTTAATTTTCTTTTCTTTCGGCTGAAAAGATTGGTTTGGGTGGAAATAGTTGTCTCCCTTGACAATTATGACTGAAAATAAAGAAATAAGTAAAAAAAGAAAAAGAAAAAGATGTGAATATGTACAGACGGTAAAATTTAACTTATTTTTAGAATCTGTTTATTCTGTGCCAAAGCGTGCCCTTTTTTTGTTACTATTTTTTGGTTTCTATTTTTTTTTTTTTTATTGTTTTTAATTATACTTATTGCTCATGCTGTTTCTTTTATATCTAATTTATGGGGCATCAACTATCCACTCAACTGTACATAAAACAGTGGGTTGACTATTTTCATATCAATACTGTATAAAGTTCTATAAATATGATTTATTTACTCACCATTCTCTATAGTACAATACAAGTGTTTTTGTCCAGTTCAATATTTTATTATTTATTTCATCAAATCTAGGAATTAATGCCAAAGGAATTAACTGGTTGCTGAATCTGAATTGTTGGACTCAAGCCTTTACTTTTACTGTGATAATGTTTCAACCACCAAACTTTGGTAATCTAAAGTTTTCTGGCCCTCTTTTGGGCCTTCAGATTCTCATCTGGTAAGAAATGTTTTTAAAATTTGGCCCTCATTAGTACTGCCAGTTGCTAAAAAATATTTTTGTTCATGAAAAAAAAAAACGTTATCAACCATCCAATTTTAAAATAAAAGAATGAAAGTAACAATAAAAATACAAACTTAGTGGTAATGAATATTTGACAGGCAAGTAGGATTCGTTTTGTTAATATATTCATATTTATTGATGTTATCTGATCCTGTGAAGTTGATACGATTAATATAGAAAATTTTTCTATATTTTTTTATCTCTGATCTTCATGACTGAATATATGAATATTAACAAAATCAATTAGATTTTCTTTAAAAATTAATTAAATATAGAAAATTAATTAATATAGAAAATTTTTCTATATTTTTTTATCTCTGATCTTCATGACTGAATATATGAATATTAACAAAATCAATTAGATTTTCTTTAAAAATTAATTAAATATAGAAAATTAATTAATATAGAAAACTTTTCTATATTTTTTTATCTCTGATCTTCATGACTGAATATATGAATATTAACAAAATCAATTAGATTTTCTTTAAAAATTAATTAAATATAGAAAATTAATTAATATAGAAAACTTTTCTATATTTTTTTATCTCTGATCTTCATGAATGAATATATGAATATTAACAAAATCAATTAGATTTTCTTTAAAAATTAATTAAATATAGAAAATTAATTAATATAGAAAACTTTTCTATATTTTTTTATCTCTGATCTTCATGAATGAATATATGAATATTAAGAAAATCAATTAGATTTTCTTTAAAAATTAATTAAATATAGAAAATTAATTAATATAGAAAACTTTTCTATATTTTTTTATCTCTGATCTTCATGAATGAATATATGAATATTAACAAAATCAATTAGATTTTCTTTAAAAATTAATTAAATATAGAAAATTAATTAATATAGAAAACTTTTCTATATTTTTTTATCTCTGATCTTCATGACTGAATATATGAATATTAACAAAATCAATTAGATTTTCTTTAAAAATTAATTAAATATAGAAAATTAATTAATATAGAAAACTTTTCTATATTTTTTTATCTCTGATCTTCATGACTGAATATATGAATATTAACAAAATCAATTAGATTTTCTTTAAAAATTAATTAAATATAGAAAATTAATTAATATAGAAAACTTTTCTATATTTTTTTATCTCTGATCTTCATGACTGAATATATGAATATTAACAAAATCAATTAGATTTTCTTTAAAAATTAATTAAATATAGAAAATTAATTAATATAGAAAACTTTTCTATATTTTTTTATCTCTGATCTTCATGAATGAATATATGAATATTAACAAAATCAATTAGATTTTCTTTAAAAATTAATTAATATAGAAAACTTTTCTATATTTTTTTATCTCTGATCTTCATGAATGAATATATGAATACTAACAAAATCAATTAGATTTTCTTTAAAAAGAAAGTGTTGATTATCTACAAGTATGTTTTTTACGGTTACTTTCCATTCATTGTTTAGCTGTCACAATTTTGTGAATGAATCTTCAAAATGAAAGTGGCTCAATTGCAGCAAAATGTCATGGTAGATTTTGATGTCTGGCAGTTTTACTTGTAGAGGTCGTCCCAAAATGAATCGCTCGAAAAGAGAAAATCAAATACCTTCTTTGGTGCAGCCTTTTGGGATCGTCAATATATTTAGAATTATTAAAATAATTTTTTAAATGCCTTTATACTTTTTTAATACTTTTTTTTTTTCAAACACAAATATGAATTCATCAAATTAAAACATTTTTTACTGAAAAAAAGCTTCATTCTACACTTTCTGCCATATTGCCCAGAAAGTTTTGGTACCCATTCATATTTAACCCCCCCAGAGTTTGAACCTGTTGTCTAAAAAAAAACGAAATATCATGTTCCAGCATGACCTATTTAGAACAATCAATGTGCCATTAACTGAAACTAATTTTTAACTGATACTGAGAAAAAAATCTTGGATTTCATCATTTTTTGAAACGTATTTTGCATTTAAATGTTTGTCAATGTATAATATCCGAACCCTATCTTGATGAGCTATCGGCAAGTATTAACTAGCCTCACCTACTCAACACCAGATCCAACATTTCTGCCTTAAAATTATGAATTTTATACTTACTTTGCATGAAGCAGCCTATTCTTTGTAAGACATGGCTCTCCATAACTTCTGGAAATTTGACATGACTTTCCTCAGTTTCCAAGTGATTTTTCATTGCCCTCTATTAAAAATCTGAATGCAAACTTTTATGATTAAATTATTTTTTTCTTTAAACACGTTGAGGTCATGGTTCTTGAGAGCTTCCTCAGCTCTCAAAAAGGGAAGCTGTACGTCTTCTAATGTACTGCAAGTGCATTACAACAGAAATTTGCCACTGCCTAAAAGTCTTAGCTGTTTTTATTCAACTTTTACATAATTTCTTTTTCTAATGAGTTCATAAGGTCTTCATTAAGCGCTAATCTTTAGATCCAACGTGTTTTTTAAACAGTTTTATTTATTTATTTTTTTTTTAGGATTAGGTTAATTAAAAATAATCCTCACAGTATTATTATGTAACGGACAATGTGTATTATTTACAGAAATTAAGAACTGACGTTATTGGGATTCTTTCTTTTTTGGTACTATGTATCCAATTAGAATAGAAAGGGCTAAGTCAAATCTCTAAGACTGATATTATCATCTTGCATTGGCTTGGTGATCATGGTTCTCCACAACTTCCTCATTTTCTTCAACAATGCATTTTTTTTCGAATGTCCAAGACATGTCTCTTTGCTTCCTCATTTACAATTACTCGTTCACAATTTTTGTGTTAATTTTAATAAAATTAGTACAGATCTTTCTTTCAGAGAAAGCAAATAGCTGTTTCTTTGACTCAAGTGAACCATTTGGGTTATCTTCAATGGTTTAACATTGTTGATTGTTCATCACGAGGAAGATTTCACGACTTGGGAAAAAAAATAAAATTTTAAAAAAGCCTTTTCTACTTTCATCGCACAAATGTATTATGGGATTTTTTATAATGACACCACTTCTTGCCCACTGCTGAATAAATGTTTAAATTAACTGTTCAATCAATCTGAAAAGTAGCTTTTAGTGTTAATCAAGCGGAATAATTCATTTTCAGTGTTTGAATTGATACCTTATTGTACGTCCTTTGGACATTGTGTAAATGCTATTTAGTGATTTTGAATTGGGTTTAGAGAATTCGTCATCAGGTATTTTTTTATAACTCAATTGTTATGTTTCCTATAATGAGTTCTAAAAAGGTTTATCTTTCCCGATTTGAATTTTCTATTTTTGATGGAACTTAAAATTTAAATATAAATATTTTTGTCCATTGGACAATCATCAGGGCAACTCAAAGAAAATGATTTTAATAAAAACTGCTCAAACAAACCAAACGCTTTAAACTTGTTATTTTTTTATCATTTAATCTCATGGATCGATCATGTGAGCAATGATGAGGTCTTGGAAATGATGGAAACAAAAAGGAAATGAATACTGAGCATCAGGAAGAGACAGCTGAAGTTCCTGGGAGCACTGAGGAAGGAGGGCTTGGAGAATCTGATACTAACAGGCCAGATAGAGGGAAAAGAGACAGGGGAAAACAATGGATAACATATTTGAAGGACCTAATGAAGTGGATGACAGAACGAGGATTGCACGGTGTAACAGGAGAAGGCGTGCTCAGAGCCACCAGGGATAGGGAAACGTGGAAAGCCATGATTGCCTGCGTCCTGAAGGGACAGGGCACATAGAAGAAGAAGCAAATCCAAGAATTTCAAATAAATTGTACTGTTTTTTTTTTTTTTGTTTTTTGCGAATATTTCTGTCTGCCTGAGAATGAGAGACTGGAGAGCTGAATATGTTGGCAAGTGACACAAACCCACAAACATAATCCAGTTGTCAAAACCATCTGACAATGAATGTAAAAGGCTCCAAAAATACACCACTAAAATCTTTCGGGACGGTGGTGTAGTGGATATAGTAGTTGATTATTCCTATGTTAGTAAAATCTTGGATCTGGTAGTGATGCACTAAATCCAACATGAAAGAGAAATAACTGATTTCACAGAATATTTCGCAGTAATCAACAAGCTAATCCATATGAGCCAATCAATGGGCACCTGATGATGACCAAAGGGTACTTGGTCGAAACGTGTTTATTATAACATTTATAAGATGAGAACAATAATTCAAAATAATTCCAAGATATAGAACTTAATCTCTCCTGCTATTTAATCCATAGCTGGATGGAAGAGACTGTTTAATACTTTTCCCAAGGGTCTTTGTGCATAAGTGAATGCAATGAATTCAGCTGGAATTTGAACTCAGCTCTCCAATTTCTCATTCCAGGTTGATATTCACTGCACCACAAACACATAAATATGATACCTGGTAATAATTTATTTGACCTTCAATGAGTAGCGTACATTTAAAGTCAGTCAAAAGATGAGTCAGTTGCACTTTAATTTTTTATTGCAATTCCTGACACTGTTATTTGACAATACCTAATCATAAACAAGGTAAACAGCTGCCAACTGTCATGAAATGACCCGTTTTAATGGCTGATAGAGATTCAATCCCAAGTATTTATAATGACTTACATTTCAGTTATCTACACTATTTATGTGCATTGTGGTGCAGTAGATATCGGCTCAAAACGAGAAATCGGGGAGCCGAGTTCAAATTCCAGTTGAATTCATTGCATTCACTTATGCGCAAATACCCTTGGGAAAGGTATTAATCCATCTCTTCCTTCCAGTTATGGGTTAAATAACAGGACAGATTGGGTTCTGTAGCCTTGGCTGGCAACCAGTCTACTGCAGAAAGCAATGGCAACCTACTGCGGCATAATCTTCTGCCAAGTCATTCATGTCTCTTTTGAGACATGATCGCCCAAGCGTGTTTCAAGTATGGCACTTAACTGACTGACACAATTTACATTCAGACTATTGTCCTCATCTTTGTTGTTTTTATTAAAGCGTTTTGGCCGTTGCACTTTCTTCGGCTTTCATCAAGTGTATGACGATCAGAGTAACCTACAGTCAATTCTGAATTAATCTGTTTTATCTACATGGGTGGTAGACTTCTTTTTTTCTTCCGCCACTAACCATGTCTAGGGATATCTTGTCTCATTATCAGGCTTCTGAATATTGAAATGTTGTCATATTCTTAACAGATGTACAAATTTAAAAAATTGTTTGGAGTCTACAATTAGCATTTTTTTTTATCTGGCCACCTAACTCCCCAGACTTCAATCTTCATGATTATGTGTGGGTGGCATTTGAGCGAGAGACTAACAAAACTCCTTGTAACACCAAAGATAAACTGAAGGCAAGGATTTTTGCAGCATAAACCAACTTAAACAAGGAGACCGTCCTTAAGACTTGCAGGAGATTCCGAAGTCGTTTGGAGAATCCAGTGGCGATTTTATTCAATAAACTTATGCTTTAGTATTTCAAAATATTGTTGTGAATTTTGGTAAATATATCTGTTAAGATAAGATGTCAGTGTTATTTTCATTTTTGCGATAACTTCATTTTGGCATGATTTAGACGACAATTTACACATCGCACCCTGAATATCTGTTAAAATGAGATACCCGTGTTATTTTCATTTTTGGCGTCATTTAGACGACAATTTACACATCGCACCTTGTATATCTGTTAAAATGAGATGCCCGTGTTATTTTCATATTTGCGTCATTTAGACGACGATTTATCCATCGCAACATGTAAACCGATTCCGCATCCAGAAAAGTGCCAAATTCTTGGTGCAATGTTTCTCAACCATTTTTTTCTTTTCTTTTTTTACCACACGCCACGCTTAAAACTATAGTTAAACTTCCGAAGTACACTTGCCATATCTGGTAGGGTGCTCTTGCTTTACATCTCGAGGTTCTCGACAAAATCCAAAGAAGAATCTGCAATGTAATCAGTCCTGACATGGCATCTCGACTTTAGTCACATTTCATCGAAGTGACGTGGCTTCCCTCTGTCTTTTCTACAAATATATTTATGGCAACTGTCCTGACAAGCTTTTTTCCCCAGTGCTACGATCACATGAATTTAAAAGTGCTACTAGATCTAGGTCCCACCCTTTTACCTTTTAAATAGTTAAATACAACTGCCACTTCTACTTGATCAGTTTCTTTTCTCGCACTTCCCACCTGTGGTACTCCCTTTCGTCTACTTGTTTATTTGTTTCCCTGATAATTACCATCTCCAAATGGAACGTCAATTGCTATCTTCTTTCTTCTCCGATCCCATTCATCTTTTATCCTTTCTTCAATACCCACTGTACCCAGTCTTTTCTCTCACTGTAATCCCCTTTGTGGTGCAGTGGATATCGGCTCGGAACGAGAAATCAGGGAGCCGAGTTCAAATTCCAGTTGAATTCATTGCATTCACTTACGCGCAAATAACCTTAGGAAAGGTATTAATCCGTCTCATCCCTCCAGTTATGGGTTAAATAACAGGACAAATTGGGTTCTATAGCCTTGGCTGGCAACCAGTCTACCGCAGACAGCAATGACAACCTACTGTGGGATAATCTTCTGTCCAGTCAGTCATGTCTCTTTCGAGACATGATCGCCCAAGCGTGTTTCACGTATGGCATTTAACTGACTGACTGAATCCCCTGCACACGAGTGGTGGTCAAGAAGAATCTGCAATGTAATCAGTCCTGAAGTTGCTTAAGATGAAAGGATTAAATAAAAGGATTAAATGAAAGGATTAAATAAAAAGTTGCTTAAGATGAAAGGATTAAATGAAAGGATTAAATAAAAAGTTGCTTAAGATGAAAGGATTAAATAAAAGGATTAAATAAAAAGTTGCTTAAGATGAAAGGATTAAATGAAAGGATTAAATAAAAGGATTAAATAAAAAGTTGCTTAAGATAAAAGGATTAAATGAAAGGATTAAATAAAAAGTTGCTTAAGATGAAAGGATTAAATGAAAGGATTAAATAAAAAGTTGCTTAAGATGAAAGGATTAAATAAAAAGTTGCTTAAGATGAAAGGATTAAATGAAATGATTAAATAAAAAGTTGCTTAAGATGAAAGGATTAAATGAAAGCTTAAAAACAACACTTAAATATTCATGAATAAAAACTAGCATAAAAAAGAGTATACTTTTTATGATTTATTTATTAACACAAAGAAAATAATTTATTATAATTTGTAATAAAAAGATAATAGCTACAATTCTGAAAAAAAAAACTTTATTTTTCTGTTTATTATAATTAAACTTTAATGAGATAACTGAGCTTGACATTTTTTTAAAATATCTTCTTAACAAGGTCGAATTTTGGACGTGCATATCCCTTTAATCGACTTCTAAGGATTCCAGCCATGTTTAATTTTTGTTTTTAATATTGTTTATTGTATGGAGGCTATGATGTTGAGAACTAAAGAAGCATTTTCTCTGCATTTTTTTTTTTTTTTTTTTTTTTTTTTTTAGTAATATTTGAAATGTTACCGTTAAGGGAGAAACAAAATTATATAATACACTCTGGTCAAAATCTTAAGACTATAGCTTAGGGGGCTGGTTAATTTTTTTTTTATTCGGCCTTGTGTCAGACTTAACCGAACTTCCTACAGCTTACAAGTTTTATGCAGAATTATCATCAGAAGTTTTTTCATCATCAGAAGGTTGGTTGTCAGTTGGAATGTGTGGATTAGTGTAGAAGAGTGGAATAATAAAATATACATGTTGAATGTTAAAATAGTGTGTTATTCTTTCCTTATAATAAATTAAGTTGTAGAAATTAGTGTTAATTAGAAACATTATTAAGAAGTTATGAGTAGAGTTCGTGTTCAATGATAAAGTTGAGTTAAGGGTATCGAGAGTTGAAGAAATTGTTCATAGTAGTAATTGTTGAAAGAGATAAAGAGAAAGAGTTGCTTGAAGTTGAAGTTACATTTTAGTTCTTTCGTCTCGCGGCTCTAATCTGTCTCGCTGACTGACTGACGCTGATGAAGTCCTTTTATTGTAATCTAGATTTTTCGCACTTACTCGTGAAGTCCTTTTTGTACTTGCAAGTCGCTTCCATTAGTCAAAAATCATTTTAACACCTACTTGCGAAATCTGGTTTCGACGTTTTCGTTAAGTACGTGGTTAATCTTTTTTCTGTTTGGGAAAACCAGGATTTTACACGCCATTGTGAAGTTTTGTAAAAGTGAAGAAGAAGGGCGTTGATTTTAATTAATTTCTTATCCGCTACATAACTTCCCTTCCACTTGACGGAGTTTGCTTTGAATTAGTTTTATTGCTATCTGTTGTCGTTTTTCAAATAATAGTTTTCGTTTTTGTTTGCTGATTTTTTTTTGGCGGGGGGGGGGGGTAGTTGTGTTTCCATAATTTTTAAGCGTCTTGTTTGAAATTCATAAGAGTAGGTATGTTTAGTTTTTCCGCATGTCAAAGGTCACATTTTTACACAAGACCAGATACAAAGGCGTTAAAAAATATATAAAATACTGTTACTTCAATTGAAATATATTTGCGAAATATTTACATTTAATTAGAAAATGTAGCTTATCAACAAACAAGGGAAAATTTTAAGCTTTTAATTGATTGATTGATTTAAACAAACACTGAAAAAGTTTCTTTTTTTTTTTTAATATATATATATATATATATCAAGATAAGATCATGCGTGAAAAAAAATTACTGGACAAAAGTTTCAGAAATAGTGTGCCTCAAGTATGTAGACATCTGCATAGCTTATTTCTAGAATTAAATTTCAGATTTTTAAATGGCTAAGGGTAAAATTTTAACAAAGTTCGAACAGGGCAGGATTATTGAACCTCAATGACGTGGTCTTTCACAACGCGCCATTACAGATGAAATTGGCCGTAGGTGAACTGTCCTTGCTAACTTCATTAAAAATCTGGATGCATATGCTTCTAAAATATCAAGCGGTTGCTCCAATAAAATTCACCATCTCTAGATAGACGCGTTAGGCGAGAAGTTAAGAGAAATTCAAGCCGAATTCAAATCAGATAAAAGCAAACACAGATGCTGAATGCAATTCTCGAACAAATTGGCGGACTTTAAATAAGAAAGGGTTTAAGAATGTGTTATGGTGAAACACACCTATTCCTCAGATGATGGACTCTCCCTCCTATATTAATATTATGGTGAAACACACCTATTCCTCAGATAATGGACTCTCCCTTCTATATTAATAAGAGTTAACGGAAGTTAACTCTAGAAGTTCTTGGGAAAGCTCATAGGAGTTCTTAGAAGTTCTAGAGAGTTCTTTAGAGTTCTATTGAAGTTCAGTAGAACTTATGACATATGCACACATACATGGAAACATACACACACTCATATTCGCATTCACGCGTACGAATGTAATAAATTTTGTTCTAACCGTATAAACCGTATAGATTCGAATAAATGTAAGCTGTTCGCTGGTTGGTTTAAGTTAGCCAATCAGAACCAATGTAAGTTATCCACAATTTTACCGCCAAATCGTAGGAATGTTTTGAATGCCTATTTAAACGGTTTGCCGCGTATTTTTAGTCAGTTGGCACAAGAAACTTCACACGCATAACATGTAAAACATTAAGACCAACTCACCTTCTCTTACTAAATCATTCCTCTGAACTCTACAAAGATGAACGTACTCACGAACTCAGTGATTTTCACCAATCTTCTATCAATATTGTATAATAACATGGTTCCCAACCCCAGGGTAAATTACCCCAGTGGGGTAATGAGCCTATATTTTGGGGGCAATTGATGTTTGGTTTGGGAGGAGGCAATCAGCTTATAATTTCACACTGTGTCCTTGGAATGAAGACCAAGAAACGTAGCAGACTCAACGTAGCAAACGACGCCCGAATAGCCCTTTCAGTCACAAAGCCAAGAATAAATAAACTGGCACAGGTAATACAAGCTCAATACTCACATTAAGAATCACGGCTAGGTTACGGCTACTATACCTCAGATTATTATAGATTGGTATTATTGTATTGAATAATTTCAATTAACTTTGTCCGCTTTTGATGTATGAAAATATAATTACTTCTTTTCCTATATTACGTATATTTGTTCATTGGGGTAATGGATAATAGTGAAATTGTATTTTGGGGTAATTGCAGCAAAAAGGCTGGGAACCTATGGTATAATACATGATTAACTTTAATTTCGACCCTTATCGCCGCAATTACTGTGTCCCTAAGTAAATCACAGAATTTTGGTATTAGTCTAGATAATACGTCTGCATGACTTAATTTTTAAATGGTAGAAACTTCATTTTATAATTATAGTTCAACTAGCAGTATAACCCGGCGTTGCTCGGATGTAATGAAAGCATTAAAACTAATCCATGGTCCTGGAGCTCAGACTCTTTAGACGTTGGCACGAAAGACTAAAAAGAAATAGTTGTTTCCAGTTAAAGCGAAACCGTAGACTGAAAGAAAAATGAATGGATGGAAGTCAAATTTTGATTTCCTGCTATCGATATCAAATTAGTTTTTTTCGTCGTAAACTGAATTTTGAAGACTAAATAAGTCCTCTGAGTAAATGGTATCATGGCTGAGACTAAGAAGTACAATTATACCTACTTAGAGCCAAACCCGAAGTAAAAATTAAAATAAAAGGGCTGAAAAAAGTACAGAAATACAGGCAGATAAACAGACACACACACAAACATCTTGCTCTTTATATATATATATATATATATATATATATATATATATATATTATCGATTTTCTGCACTATTGTAAGAACTGCAACCATGAAACTTCTGAATATCGTTTCTTATGTCTTTGTCTACGAGTGTATCAAATTTGATTAAAATCAGACAACTCCTTCTATAACCCATTTTTTTAGATTATCGATTTTCGATATTTATCGGGGGTACCTCGACACAAAATCTATCTAAGAACACTCGCAGTACAACTGTGTAAATTTTCAAGAATATCGGTTCAGCCGTTTCGGAGTCTATAGGTAACGGACACACACACACACACACACACACACAGACAAAGTTCTATTTATAAATAAGTTTAGATAAGATTAAACTAGCGCTGTAGTCTATTTGCTGTTTGTGTTCGAACACCCTTTTTTTATCCATATATGGACAATAATAGACGATGGTCTGTCTGTAGTATGAATCCTCTACCATATATGAATTCATGAAACTTTTTCATAGCAAATATAATCACCAATGCTTCTTTTTTCCATCTGGCTGTATTTTTTTTCAGCTGCTCTTAATAATCTTGAAGCAAGAGCTTTTGGCTTAGTTTTTCTGTCCTCATATTTGTGTAGTATCACTGCTCCAATACCCAAATCACTTGCATCTGATGTAACCACAATCTTTAATTTAGGGCCAAAATAAGACGTTAAGACTTTCTTAATCTCTTCGAAAGCACCTTGACATTTATCTGACCAATTCCATTTAACATCTTTATTTAGCAGGTTATTCAAGGGTGTCCTTCATTCATGCATGTTTGATATATATTCATGATAGTAATTAGCAAACCCTAAAAATGTGTGTAACTTTGTTACATTTGTTAGGGCGGGCATGTCTTTATTGCGCTCGACCTTGAATGATCCTGTCGTCTACCGTTTTCATCGATAATTTGTCCTAGATATTTAATTCTGAAGATAACCAATTCACATTTTCCTTCACTGATTTTAAAACCGTATTCTTTAATTCTCTCAAATATTTTTTCTTTTTACATTTTCTGTATGTTGCTTTTGGGTTTCACTTTTAATAAATATATCATCTAAATATACTCGTGCTCAATCCAAACCAGCAAGCATCGTATTCATTATTTGTTGGAATATGCTTGGTGCTATTATAGACGCTTCTTATTTATTATTTTTTTTTTTAATCATATCACCCCAAGCAAGGCGAAAACGCCACTGATGCGCAGGGGGCTACGTAAGAGTGAAAAGATTGGAAAAGAGAAAGCCGGAAACCACACCCTAAACAATGAAACAAGGGATGAGCCTCTACACCTGTTCAATAGACGTGGGTGGAGTGTCAAACCGGGCGATAGTTTAGTCTATCTACTCCAATTGAAAAAAAGAAAAAAGAAAAGAGTGTAAAGATTGGAAAAGAGAAAGCCGGAGACCACATCCTAAACAATGAAACAAGGGATGAGCCTCTACACCTGTTCAATAGACGTGGGTGGAGTGTCAAACCGGGCGATAGTTTAGTCTATCTACTCCAATTTTTATTATTTTCCCGTGTTGTGGGAGTCCGTTCTAGTGAAGGGTAGTTGCATACCGTTGCAGGTTAACGGAATTTGGCCTTGTGGTAGATAGCCCACTATAAGTCATAAAATGATTATAAAATCAAGAAAAGCAAATTGAGTTAAAATAACATTTTTATATATACACATATCAATTAATGTTTTACAATTAAAGCAATACTTGAATATAGGTCCAACGGAGGTTAGAATGTTCATGAAAAATAATAAGCTGAAAGATATTTAAGGCTTAGGAATGTGGGGAGTGGAGGTATGTGAGGAATGTCTTTGAAGTAGTCGCTCCTTAGGTCAGTAAGTACTTTTGAGACAGTGGAGAAGGAAAGAGGCAAGCATAGTAGCCGCTCGACTTAGGTCAAGGGGATTAGTTACACTCTTCTCCTCTGGTCTGTGCCTGTCTGCTGGGGTCTTGTCTGTATCCGCTTTTTATGTCTGCTTTTTGGATCAAAAGCAACTCGTTTTGGGATTTCATACTTGTATTCGATTCTGGGCTTCCAATTGGCTGGTAAATAAAATTTGCGTAGGCTCGCGAAATGGAAATTTGATATTTGATTAATTTTTATTTTTCAACCGGAACATCTGCGCGAACTCGGATGCGCAACGACGACCTTTGTTCATTTGCATTTTGGTCGGTATAGAGCAAACATCCGGTCCCTCGCTTTTGCTCGGTATCACCACACTACCTTTATAACGAAAAGAAGTCGGGTAAAATTGTATAGTCCTCTATGAATGTTAACTTAAGAGTTTTGAGTTCCTTTCGTCTACTAGGACTTATAAGTAAGCGTGTGACAGGTCCAGTTTAGAGAGAAAATTTGTCCACCATTTAACTTTCTTCTGGACTCAGTAACGGGTAGTTATGTTGTTTTATACCTTCATTTAGTCTCGTAGAAAATTCAGCATACATGCGGATTTTATTTTAACGCAGACAGTTTCCATTCAGAATGCGAAGTGTTCTAACAGACGGAAAGTGCGACACAGAGATCCGAAGGCGAATTGGCATGGTGAAGGACGCGTTCCAGAAGCTGAGTAAAGTATCAAGAGACAGGAAAATTTCGCTAGAAACAAAGAAAAGAGTACTGGACTGCTATGTGATGTCAATTCTTCAATATGGCAGTGAATGCTGGATCATATCATCAAAGATAAAGGAAAAAACTTGAAGCAATTGAAATGTGGTTCTACAGAAGGATGCTGCGGATATCGTGGACCGATCATGTTAGCAATGATGATGTTTTGGAAAGGATGGAAACGAAAAGGGAATTAATATTGAGCATCAGGAAGAGACAACTAAAGTTCCTGGAACATGCAATAAGGAAGAAGGGCTTGGAGAACCTGATACTAACAGGTCAGATAGAGGGAAAAAGAGACAGGGGAAAGCAGCGGATAACATATTTGAAGGGACTGAGTAGGTGGATGACAGAACGGAGGTTGCGTGGTGTAGCAGGAGAAAGCGTGCTAAGAGCCAGCAGGGATAGAGAGACGTGGAAGGCCATCATCGCCTACGTCCTGAAGGGACAGGGCACATAGAAGTTCCCATTCAGAATAATCTATTTTTGAGATCACACCTAATTTTTGTAGTATTTTCAATTCTTTATTAATTAGTCCCAACCTTACAAAAATTACACTTGGCTTAAATTTCGGTGTTACGTTCTAGTTTTATTTCTTAATACAAAAATGTTATGGGACCTACCCTTTTTGGACTATAATGAACTCTTCCTATTATTATGAATACCGGGAAAAAATGCCTCTCGTGGTGGAGTTGAGTTTAGTTGGGTTGAGTCACTCCGGTCTAATACTTGGCAGTCAGACTGACGTGTAAATCATAACACTCTTATATTTATTTTCCGTTTAATATATATGTTTCACTAATTCCCGAGTTCGAGTTTTCTTCCGGACTTATTCTGGGTCCACAAAAAAAAAACTACCCCCCTCTTTTTTTTGTTTTTTCCAACCAAAGAAATGTTACCGGTGAATTCAGCCCAAAAAGTTTAATTTCTTTCCTAAAACTCTATGTGCGACTTTATTTAAAGACTAATAAACTGGGTTTACCCATTTTACACTGTCTGTTCATTTATGACTAGGAGAACCCGAGGAATTTCCAAGGAAGGATAATTATGATTTCCTGGAATAATTTTACGTTGTCATACTACAAATGATAGTAACGTCTTCAAACATAAAGGTATTGGATAATAAAATAACGATAACACAGATTGTAATTTTATTAAAATATCTATAAAACTAATGTCCATAGAAGCTACTTTACTGTAATCTTATATTACTAACGGAACCAATGGAATGTCCAGGGAAGGATAATTTTACTTTGTCATACTACAAATGATAGTAACGTCTGCAAACATAAAGTTATTGGATAATAAAATGATAAGACAGAGTGTAATTTTATTAAAATATCTATAAAAGTAATGTCCATAGAAGCTACTTTACTGTAATCTTATATTATATTAAGCGGCGTATGCACGGACCATGACCAAAATACTGTAGGTTATTTCATGAGAGATTTTGAAAGAGAAAATCATGGCTTTTGTGTCCATTGTAAACAGAAAAGACCAACTGAGTAATGGCCAAGGGTGTAGAGGCCAGAAATTTCGTTATTAGGTCGCGGGATACGACAGCAAACCTATTTTACTATATTGTACAGTACACAAACATATACTCATACACAATTATTGATACAACCACCAGCTTAAGCTGCTACTGATACGGTGATGCTATAGGCTTTCTTCTACTCTCTCACTCTTGACTACCCTTCCGTTTGGCAAAGGTGAGAGAAAGGTTGAGGAGAGTAGCGTTTATAGATTATAAAAAGATAGAGTGGAAGGAAAAGCTCATGTAGAGAGTGTGTTGTCTTTCTCCGGTGGCGTAACGGACGAAGGAACTAAGTAACTAAGGAAGGAACAAGCAGAATTATTATATGATAGTAATATCAGATCCTGTATCCATCTGTACTTTTATTTTTGCATTATTTATGTCCCCAAAAACAAATTTTCTGTTTTGAAATGTTTCGTTCGAAGTTTTGTTAATTTCATGCTTTTTGTCCTTACTTTATGTCAGTCAGTCAGTTAAGTGCCATATGTGATACACGCTTGGGCGATCATGCCTCAAAAGAGACATGATTGACTGGGCAGAAGATTGTCCCGCAGTAGGTTGCCATTGCTTTCTGTGGTAGACTGGTCGCCAGCCAAGCCTATAGAACACAATCTGTCCTGTTATGTGACACATAGCTAGATGGGGAAGAGATATATTATATTATTAAGTAGTAATAAGTGGGGGATCAGTTTATTACTTCATAACAATATAAAACCGATTCCTCACTTTATGCCCAGTAGACGTCTTAATCATGTTTCCAACTATTATATTCAGTCAGTCAGTTAAGTGATATACGTGATACACGCTTTGGGCGATCATGTCTCTTTCGAGACATGACTTGTGACACGATAACTAGGCATATATGTATTTTATTATAATAGATTAAAATAGAAAATAGATTAGAATAGAAAATAGTTTAAAAACATATTTAACAAAAGTGAAAAAGAAGAGGAAATAATAAATAAATAAATAAACGCTTTTTCTTTTATGAGGAACATTGTGGAAGAGACAAGAGTATCCGATTACTGTTTTAAATCCTACCACTCTTCCGGTAAATATTTGACTCAGTGATTTAATGTGATAAAGAGATAAAGTTCAGCAGGTAGGTTTTCGAATGACCCGGTCAAAGGCTGTCCTTTACTGTATCTTGACCACACATTAAGAATTTTCCGGCGGAAGCTTTATTAAGATAAACAAAAAAAGATAACTGAAATTTCAGACTTACAGTCGCCAATGTTTGTTACCGGTGGTCTAAAGCATTTCCGGATTTCCGGATTCATTTAAATAAATAGAAGTCAGTTAAGTGAGAGAGTTAAGTGAAGGGGAGTTCCGCCGGGCGTGTGAGTGAAGTAGAATCTCCGTTCGTCTTGTTTCGGCCGGTACGGATTTGTTGATCTCCATTAGAGTTAGAGCTGTGTGTCACATTCGCCTGCCCCAACCGAAAAGGCTAACACTAAACGAATAAAGCATCCTTTTCAACTCATCCAAGTTGTGGAAGTTCATTCCTTATAGTTCAATCTTGTACCCCCAGCTGTTCGGCCGATATTTTCAACAAACTCCCGGCAAACATCACAACGTGGAGAACGGCCGCCTGAGAAATTGCTAGGACGGTCCGTTGGGGTGTTACAACTAACTGGGCAGAAGATTATCCCGTAGTAGGTTGCCATTACTTTCTGCGGTAAACTGGTTGCCGGTCAAGGCTATAGAACCCAATCTGTCCTGTTATTTAACCCATAACTGGAGGGAAGAGACGAATGAGTACCATTCCCAAGGGTATTTGTGCGTAAAAGAATGCAAGGAATTAAACTGGAATTCGATCTCGGTTCTCTGATTTCTCGTTCTGAGCCGATATCCACTGCACCACAACGCACATCCTGCATTACTCTATGTATTTATCATGTTTACATGCGTTTTATTTTTACTCCATTTTCCCCCCTTTTTTTGTATCTGCAACAAGTACGTGTGTCCTAAACATCCACATTCGTAGCATTTTTTGTTCTCGAGAAAACAATTCCTCTTGAAATGCTTACCTCCACAACCATGGCAATTATTAAATATTAAGGGCGATTTGTCTTCTTTTTTGTATGTTTTGTTAGGAGAACGCCTATAAAGTTGTCCCTTGGATGGTCGGACGCTGTGCACTTGTAAATCTCTCCTCATTCCTTGCGGTATCTGGTTTTAGGTTCACAATAGGTTAACATTCTTCCACTATTTTCTGGAAAGTTAATTTTTGGATTCATTTCTAATTTTGCAAGTATCCTGGATTTTATTTTTGCGTCCTTATTTGCAGTTAAACCCCGTACGAATATGAAACATTTAAATAAATCTGGAGTTAATTCATTTAACTTGAACTTCTTACATTCTCGATACACAACTTCTGCATAAGTAACAGAATCTTCATCGTCACACTTTACCAAGTTTAGACATTGCCATCGTGCATTAAACAATGAAGTTCTGTCTTTAAAAAAATTGATAAAGTTTCTATCGTTTCGTCAAAATTTATTTTCCTTGGCAAAATAAAGTTGAAATACTTTTCATGTTCAGCAGGGGATAATTTCCTTAACAATAACCGAACTTCCTTTTCATCATTCCAATGCACACAATCCTTTTCGAAGATATCTTCGTATCTTCTGTAATAGGCTGGAAAGTTATTCCTTCTTTCTGATTGTATATAAATTCAATTTGCAACAGCATCTGATTTGAATGAATCTGAAGTTTTTCTTCCCTCGTTTTAGTCAACAATTCGAAAAACTTCTGTTGTTGTTGTTGTTGTTGTAGTTGCTATTCATGTTGCTGTTTCTGTTGCAATTGTTGTTGTTGTTGTATTTTTGTTGCTGCAACTGTTGTTCTATTTGCTGTTTCTGTAGCGCGAACATTTGCGTCATAACAGCTTTTAATTCCTCAATATTTGCTATACACTGGGGAAATTTTTTTGTAGATTAATTTTCGTTGTTTCTTCGTATAAGCTCAAACGATTCTTCGTGTAAGTTGAAACGTTTCAAATTTTCGTCGCCAATTTTGAATGCGATTTTTTGTAATGTTAATCTTGTAAGTCGCTGATACAACTATAATTACGCCTTCGAACAAAAGTGCGTTAGACACTTATTCTTCTTCGTCTCTACCCGCCATATATATATATATATATATATATATATATATATATATAGGATAGAATATTAATAAAAAGTTTTGAATTTAAAATGTACTTTTTTGGACAGTATTTGTTTATTTTTATTATTGTATTTTATATTTCAGACCGCCCTCGGTCCTTCATCAGAAACAAGTGATTTTTAAATTTGAATTAGAAACGTATTTCACGACGTGATGTAAACACAAAAAAAAATATTCGGACGCTATCGTGAAATACGTTTCTAATTCAAATTTAAAAATCACTTGTTTCTGATGAAGGACCGAGGGCGGTCTGAAATATAAAATACAATAATAAAAATAAACAAATACTGTCCCAAAAAAAGTACATTTTTAAATTCAAAACTTTTTATTAATATTCTTTCCTATACATATTAAGACAGTATACGTGGATCATCACTATGTTATATATATATATATATATATATATATATATATATATATATATATATCCGCAGACAGATCTGTTTCGCTGTATCACAGCTCATCAGTACGGTTAAACTCCGATTACTTTTTAACTCAGGATTGAAACCCGACCGAATTGGCGTCAGTCGGCGATTCTACCTGTGAGCTACGGGCGCTCAGTGGAAGGGTGGAAGGATATATATATATATATATATATATATATATATATATATATATATATATATATATATATATATATATATATATATATATATAGAATAAGTAAAGAACAAGTAGGAAAATGTGTCTTTAATCTAACATGTTTCACTTATAACAAGCTTCTTCAGAGATTTATTAAAGACGAATGATTTAAAAATCCGAGAGACAGTATGTTGATTAAGGTATAGTTTCATTGGTGTGATAAAGCAATGGATAAATATTAAATGTAGAAAAAAATAGTCTGTTTAACTGTGTGTGCCAACGCGTCTTTTTAAATAAAATAAGAGAAATCAGTGATGACTGTATGCGTTGAGAGAAATCATGCGTGAATCTGTGCGTTTATGAGTTGTTTTTTATTTCTTGTTCATCTTCATTCGATCACATTAAATCATCTCGAGTAACATTAACTGCCACGGAGAAAAGTTTTTATTAGCTTCCTTCTGGCAGTCTAGAAACACAACATTTCTAATTTAAATACCTGAGTAAATATTCTCAGATAAATTCTGTAGAGGAACAATATGAATAAATGAAGAAGACAAAAGGAAAACGATTTCGTTTTAACCGACGCGTTTCGTCCACTGACAGATTTTATCAAGACGAAAAACAGAATGAATTTATTTAAAATAAAGTATCTATAAAAAGTGTTACAAAGTATTTTCTTGTCTAGTAATTTCTGTTTGTACATTAGAAGATCATGTGTTACACGGTTTCTTTCTTTTACAAGAAAAACCGAGACAGTTATGTCAATTCTGGTCACCGTGTACTTAGCTTATCTCGCATCTGGCTGTCAGTACATGTCAAATCATACGGGAAAGGTCAGGAAGATCAACACTCAAGAAATAGTTTTATTCTAAATTTCATGCTATAAAGAATACTTGTAAAAATAAGATTAATTTAACTTTAAATTTACTTATCTAAAAAAAAGTGTCACAGATGTATATTTTATTTTTGCAAGATTTTTAAAACTGAGAATTAATTTATGTTTACAAATGTATCGATCGCTCAAAAATAGTCGAAAAACTGAAAAAAAAAATCTCAAAATTTTAGATTTGAACCAATATAATTTCTGTTTGAAATACACCAGAGTATTTTACTTACTGAAAATAGTAAATTTAATCTTTGAGCTTTAAATTAAAACTAAAATAAAAGTTTGAAGAAAACTTTTATCTTTAAAAATTCACTTGAAAAGTTAGGTATCGAAAATGAGTGGAGGTATATATATATATATATATATATATGGATATTTGAGTAGCAATGTTTCATTTAAAGAGGTTGCGTTAAAAACGGCCGACAAGGAAGATTTTATTAATTTTTTTTTTAATTTTCTAGTATTTTTATATGTTTCCTATTTGCTGGAAGTTACAAATTTTAAAATGTTCCATAAATTTCGACTTTCCAAGCGCTTTCAGCGTCTTCACGGGCCATTTTCATGATGTTATTTTTCCGGTGTTCTCATGTTTGACTGTAATTTAATTTTTTTTGGTTTTCGTGTTTTTTTAAAAGGAGAATTCTTTTAAGTTATCACGTGATGCACGCGGCTAGGTATCGCGTGATCATCTGTCTATTTAAGAAAAAATCTTTTAAAACTCTATTTCCACTGTTAAATAATGCAAGTTTGGTGGTAAGAAAAAAATTGTTTGATATATAGTGCCTCTCTTATAGCGAGGTGTCGTTGATATTGGGATTTAAATAGTATTTTTGTATTTTCAACAAAACATTTTCTTCAGGGTTTTTGTAAGTTATGGGTTAGTGAAGATTTAAAAAAAAATTTATTGCACCATTATTACTAGATAGGTGGCATGTAAGGTGTCTACTCAAAAAAGTGGTAGTATGGCCAATATAGGTAATTGATTTATGACAAGAAACAAAATCTTGTACAGGGCGTTCAAATTCATATACTATATTATTAGTCATCGCTAGTTTAGATTTAATAGGGTTATTATTATTAGAAATAACAAGGTTGGCTGTCTTCCATTTTCTATAATATATTATAATTTTTACATGTTTTTGATGAATTACGTCAGAAATATGGTGTTTAGTAATCTTTCTCATAGAAAACTCGTTCTGTTTATAATTAATATACATTTGGTTGCAATAAAATATGTTTGTGTTTTTTGTGTTATTTTTAGTACTAGCGACATTTGTTATTTTATTTTATTTATTTATTTATTTTTGTAAGAATAATTTTATCTGTTTGTCAGTGATGAAGTTGGGAAAATTATTGTTGACTAATGTTTGCTTTATTATGGGAAAATTATTGTTGACTAATGTTTGCTTTATTATGGGAAAATTATTGTTGACTAATGTTTGCTTTATTATGGGAAAATTATTGTTGACTAATGTTTGTTTTATTATGTGAAAATTATTGTTGACTAATGTTTGTTTTATGTGTTTTAGTCCGCTCAAAATATTCTTTGGGAAGAGGAATTTTGATGTACTTCATTTAATATATGTATATAGATATTTTTTTCTAAAGGATTAATTTTAATCTAATGTTTTTATTGCATTAAACGGGATTATAGTGAGGATTTCATGTTTGAAATAGACGCCTATTTTTATTAATTAAACAATGTGTATTATGTCTACTAATAAATCTTAGTAAAGACAATGTGTTCTCCAGTAGGGATTGAACCTGCATCCATTTTTGTAGGGGAACCCGCTGTTTGATCTGGTATGCTTTACTATTCGGCCACGAAATATGTCGCAGTAATCCAGGCTCTATTTTCTATTTTAAGGAAAACACCCTCCCTCCTTGCTGAAATACACGTCCTCATTCAAGCAGCTTGAGTGTTGTGTTGATCAAGTCTCATCTGATCTGATATCAAATGAAAGTGTAAATGTATCTCTGGAAATTATAACTGTCCGTACTTTCGTTCTTAATATATAAGATATAAGCTGACCTGAACGTATTTATAGATGAAAGAAATTCTAGAGGTTTTGTCAATCAATATAGTGACAGGAAAAGAAGATCCTCTACAAGAATTAAGTACTTGTTATCGACAGTAATATTGATAAGAAAAAGTAATTGTCTTTTTTTCCTTTTCCTTTTTCTTTCCTTTCACTATTTCCTTTTTCTTCACCTTTCTTTTTTTCTTTTTATTTCTACATTTCCTTATCTCCTTTCTTTTTCCATTTTTTCTTTTTCTTTTAGTTTTTTTGAGTGTTTCTTTTTCTTTTTTCCTTTCTTCATTTCCTTTCTTTTTTTTCTTTTGCTTTCTCTTTTTTATTTTGCTTTTTCATTTTCTTTTTCTTTTTTCTTTCTTTTTTCCTTTTCCTTATCGTCTTTCTTTTTCCATTTTTTCTTTCACTTTTTCCTCTCCCTTTTTCTTTTGTATCTCATTTTCTCTTTCCTTTTTCTCTTTTCATTTTGCCTTTTCTTTTTTCTTTTTCCTTTCCCTTTCTCTTTTCCTTTTTCCTTTCCCTTTTCATTTTTTCTTTCTCCTTTCCCTCTTTCCTTTCTCTTTTTTCTTTTTCCATTTTCCTTTCCCTTTTTCTTTTTCTTTTTCCTTACTTCTTTCTCTTTCTCGTTTTCCTTTTCTTTTTCTTTTTCCTTTCCCTTTTTCTTTTTCCTTTCTTCTTTTTCTTTCTTGTTTTCCTTTTTCCTTTTCCTTTCCTTTTTCTTTTTCCTTTCCCTTTTTCTTTTTCCTTTCTTCTTTTTCTTTCTTGTTTTCCTTTTCCTTTCCTTTTTCTTTTTTCCTTTCCCTTTTTCTTTGCTTTTTTCCTTTCCCTTTTTCTTTTTCCTTTTTCCTTTCCCTTTTCCTTTTTCCTTTCCCTTTCTCTTTTTCTTTCACTTTTCCTCTCCCTTTTTTTATTTGTGTCTGATTTTATTTTACCCTTTTTCTTTTTCTTTTTTCCTATCTCTTTTCCCTTTCTCTTTTTCTTTTTTCTTTTACCTTTTCTTTTTTGCGTTTTTTCTTTTCCTTTTTTCGTTTTCTTTTCTCTTCTTCTTTTTCCCCTTTTTTTTCCGTATCCCATTTCTAATTATTTTTTTTTCTTATCGTCTTTCTTTTTCCTTTTCTCTCTTTCCTTTTCCTTTTCTCTCTTTCTTTTTTTTTATTTTTAACTACTCTTAAATTCAGTGTTATGTAATATATTGGCAAAATATATACATGATCGTTTCCCCGCCAACTATTCAGGGAAAAAATTATTCTACCGTCAACTAAATATTGATTGAACTTTGTCAAGGTTGACTATGGGATTAACAGCTTTCAACTACTGCTGTCCTTGTCATACAATTGACATCGGTTTGTCCGAGTGAAAAGAGGTATATCCAAACGCATTAGTTTTCATACATCTGGACAATATTTCCAGCCAACAGATCTGGACTGTAGTGAACAAAACAAGATCTAGATTTAAAATTCAAATGCTAAGCACTGACTCATTGATTTTGTTAGAAATTAAAAACTCGAATTTACAAACTTTGCTTATTACACACGCAAAAACGAATCCAAAACAAAACTCGTGAAATTTCACACCTTGATGCGAAATGTTTTTCGGACAATAGAAAACTAGGAAACATCTAAAAATAAAATTCAAATAATCTCCTGTTACGTCGGATAACAGAATTATGTGAAATAATACAAAACAACGTAATAGTATAAAAGTAGGTGTATTGACAGGAAAGAAAAATATTTACAAGAGGTGAGGATTAGTAGGATACAGAATAAGAGAATTAGTATACAGTATCGTCGTAGAGACGTGATAGATTGACCAATAGAACACTTCCGGTGTAATACCGGAAATACCCGACTGACTCGCTCACTCGACTTTCTTCCTCGACTTCCTACCTCGAGGTATAATCACTACTACTTTATATATTGATTCGTGTAGTCCATTTCCGTGGAAAGGTGGAGAGCGTCCCAACATCTTCATTTCTCAGAAACAAATTATTTTACGGACTTTTTTGCGAGCCGACGCGAAGTTTGTTCGTCGTCCAATGGAAAGACCGGAATCACGTCCGGGAGTGAATTCCCAAATGACTTTTTCGAGCCCCACAAACAACATAAAAGATGAGCCAAGAGAGATGACGAGCTTATTAACACGTCCCTTGACAAACGTCAAGCGATCGTTATTATTATCTCTCTCTTTCTCTCTCATCTTCTTCCTTTTTATCGTTCACCCGTCTGTCTCTTTTCTTATACTTGATAATCGAACAGAACCTTTTAAGACTGAGCAATAACTTCAAAGACATTCCTACTCAACGATAACGCTCATAAATACATACATACATACATACATACATACATACATGCATACAAGTTACTACTATGAACTCTTGATACCTTTAATTCTTTACTACTGTTTCTCAATTAACGTTTAACTTCTGACAATTCATGTTATTCTTTTTTTATTTAAACATACAAAAGGTATACTTTTATTCTCTCACTAGTTCTCCTGATAACCTGATACTTCCTATGATAATTCTGAATAACCATAAGTTGTGAGGATTGTCGGCTGTGTTTGTGAATTGGCCTTGTACCAGACATAGCTGATCGTCCCTACGACTACACTGGTGACACCTCCTACCACACATTCTCTTGGATGCAAATAATGGAAAATAAGAAAAAATATATAAATGCATACATTTCTTTGTAAAATCTGTAATATTGATTGAATAACTGCTACGTAAATGCACATATAGATCGGGAAGCTTTTGTTAAATTTAACTGACAAAGTCTTTAATTTAATTTTTGGTTTTTCTCAGTTTCCAGTTGTATATTGCAATCAAAATTATGAATAAACTGTACAAAGTTCACGTTTTTTTTTTTTATCGTTCAAAGGATTTTGCCTGTCATTGTCAAGAACTGGGTGTTATTAATGTGCTAAACTAGATTTTCTTTGCTACACTTTAGTATTTTTTCAGTGAGCTGGAATTCAAATTAGTCTAAAGTAACGTCATGTTAAATAAAGCTAGACTGCACCAGGGAGGCATGTATTTTGGTTGTTTGCAATGCGTTGGTCGATATCTTCATGAATTACACTAAGTTTCAACAAGTGACAAGTTAATCTACAAGAGATTGTGGTGTATGTGTGGAAATGTAAGACTTTAATGCTGTTTTGTGATTATTGATAAAGGAGATAGAATTTCACAAATAACATGAGACATCATAAACATTGTTTCACAAAAGATTTAGAAATATATTGTTTATTTATTCTCACGTTCTTTGGGAGGTCTCCAATATAAATAATCACAAAACAAACTTCAATTCTTATCAACATAAGACAAATAATAGTGGATAATAGCAAAATACGATACGACACCCTACAGTCACAATATTTTGAAAAAACAGTTCCCCTACGATCACCGAAATTAAGCAACATCGAGTCTTGTCAGTACTTAGGTGACACACTACTAACTAGTAGGTGTTGTATAGCTGAAGCATTTTTATCTTCCAAAAAATTCTGACAATCTATGTTAGGACGAATAAAACATATTCCAAGGGAATTAACCCTTTCCTGTTCCCAAACAGAGTACCTCCCTTTTTACCTCTGAAAGTAGGTACACACGAGTCACGTGATCAACGACACATTCAGACGTGGGATGCATGAAAGAACAGACTTGGAATATGTCCATCAATGGTTAAAGAACGCATGTATGTTCTTCTGCCCTAATGGTTGTGATACACAACCCGATAACTTGGGACTGATACCGCATGTACATATTTTGTAATGTTTCTCCGTGTAAAAGAAATGTATCTTCCAGTAGACATCTACTTTTCTTTCGTTCCATGCATTTTCTCCACGTGCTGCGCGCGCGCGCACACACACACACACACACACACACACACATATTCTTCCACGGATGATGAATCATACTATAAATTAAGGCATTTTAGTTATGAGACAAAAACCCCGTTCATAACAATCTAAAATATTTTCTGGATTGCAATAACTTGCAAAAGGTTGATTAGTCATCAAATCAATCAATCAATCAATCAATCAATCAAGTTTAAACAATAACCTCTGGCACAATTAGCAAATAAGCAACTATGTCAACCATATGTTGGTAATGGTAATATCAGTCATTTCCCTACAAAGAAATATTTGGCATTCGCCGCAATTACTGTGTCCCTAAGTGAATCACAGAATTTTGGTATTAGTCTAGATAATACGTCTGCATGACTTAATTTTTAAATGGTAGAAACTTCATTTTATAATTATAGTTCAACTAGCAGTATAACCCGGCGTTGCTCGGATGTAATGAAAGCATTAAATCTAATCCATGGTCCTGGAGCTCAGACTCTTTAGACGTTGGCACGAAAGACTAAAAAGCAATAGTTGTTTCCAGTTAAAGCGAAACCGTAGACTGAAAGAAAAATGAATGGATGTAAGTCAAATTTTGATTTCCTGCTATCGATATCAAATAAGTTTTTTCGTCGTAAACTGAATTTTGAAGGCTAAATAAGTCCTCTGAATAAATGGTATCATGGCTGAGACTAGGAACTACAATTAAAACTACTTAGAGCCAAACCCGAAGCAAAAACTAAAATAAAAGGGCTGAAAAAATACAGACATACAGGCAGATAAAGAGACACACACGCACAAATATCTTGCCTTTTATATATATATATATATATATATATATATATATGTTCTCGATTTTCTGCACTATTGTAAAAACTGCAACCTTGAAACTTCTGAATATCGTTTCTTATGTCTTTGTCTATGAGTGTATCAAATTTGATTAAAATCGGACCACTCCTTCTATAACCCGATTTTTTCGATTATCGATTTTCGATATTTATCGGGGGTACCTCGACAGAAGACCTAGCTAAGAACACTCGCAGACACTTATAGTACAACTATGTAAATTTTCAAGAAAATCAGTTCAGCCGTTTCGGAGTCTATAGGTAACGGACACACACACACACACAGTTCTATTTATGAATAAGTTTAGATTTTCTCTTCAAGTTACATGTGCTATCCATTTTAATTGTTGCTGCTGTTGAGAGTCCTTAAATGATGTACTTTCTGTTATTTGTTAGGGTTATCGATATTTCTAGTATTAATTCTGGTTTCCTTCCTAACTTTATTTTTTTGAAGTAGTGTGGAATTTTAACATCTTGATTATCCACTTATTTTCTTTTTGTTATGTCGCCAAGTATAAATGAATAACTCAACAACAGAATCAGAATATAAGTTGTATTCCGCGGAAAGACGGTTAATATGTACAGAAGTGATTAGTAATATTTACAGTAGAAAGATACAAGAGTCCAATCCGTCGTAAGACGTGTGTATACGTGATTACTTCCGGTACGCCACCGGAAGTGTGACTAACTCTTCACTGACTCGCACTGACTCTTCAGTAACTCATTAGAGACTCTCAAGCGACTCGGTATGACTCTCTTGTAGAGAATCCACCATTGCTATATATAGCAATGGGAACAGTCCATTTGTAGTCAAATAGGAGCGGCGCCCTAACACTTTTCAAGTTACATGTACTATCAATTTTAGTTGTTGCTGCTGCTGGTAGTTCTCAAGTGATGTGATTTCTGTTATTTTTGCACAGTTCTATGTTTATAGATGTTCAGGGAGAGATGTTCGGTATCTATCACATTACTGATTCTTCTTTGGAGCCTGTCGAGAACACTAAGATGAATAGATGGGGCGCCTGACCATATATGACAGCAGTATGGACAGAGGGTTGATTTGTATATGTGCAAGATGGATTTAGGCTGAAAAAAAAACATCCTGGCTCGACACAGTGACCCAACCTTCCTAGCAGTGAATTTAGCGATTGACTCAATGTAATGGTTCCATTTGAAGACTCCCAGCTTCATTCACTCAAAGCTTTTTTTTTAACCATTGATCTTAGAAAGCAATTGTATAGTGTTGACAAATTTCACTTCATATGCGTCAAAGTGTGCCAGCTTCTCTTGCTACGAGTACAAATTACCGCATTGAAATACTGGTGACCAACTTATTTATTACCCAACTGCATAAATGTCAGAATATAGAATTTCAGTGGACAAGATCACATGACCAGTCATAGCTGACCTTTTTAAATGATATCTACAATACCTAATTGTACTCTGTACAATGAATCTTTGTGATTAGTTCCAACAAAGTAAACAGCTGACTACTGTCATGAAATGACCCGTTTTAATGGCTGATTGAGATTCAATCCAAAGTATTTTTAATGACTGACATTTCAGTTATCTACACTATTTACGTACGTTGTGGTGCTGTGGATATCGGCTTAGAACGGAAAATTCGAGAGCAGAGTTCAAATTCTAGTTGAATCCGTTGGATTCACTTCCGTGCAAATACCCTTGGGAAAGATATTAATTCATTTCTTATTCCTCCAGCTATGGGTTAAATAGTAGAACAGATTCGTTTTTTTTTAGCTTTGGTTGCCATTACTGCAGAAACTAATGGCAACCTACTGCGGGCAAATCTTCTATCCAGTTAGATACATGATTGTCCAATCGTGTATCACGTAGGGCATTTAACTGACTGACACTATTTATATTCAGACTATTGTCTTCATCTTTGTTGTTTTTATCACAGCGTTTTGGCCATTACACTCTCGGGCCTTCATCAGGTGTATGTCCATCCAGGTAACATACGGGGAATTCTGAACTATTTATTTTATCCGTAGGGTCCACTTTTTATATTTTCATACAGTCTAGGGATGTTTTGTCTCATTATAGTGCTTCCGAATAATCAAATGTTGTCATTTTCTTAACAGATGTACAAATTTCAAATTTGTTTTGAGTCTACTATTAGAATTTCACTTTTTTTTAATCGTTTCACACCAAGCAAGGCGGTAACGCCACTGATGCGCAGGGGGCTACATAAAAGAAAAAGATTAGATAGGAGAAGAGTAAAGAGAAAGACAAACCAGCTACAAAGGGTGCCAGAGAAAAGAAGCAAGAGAAGGATGGGAATACAGGTGTGATGACAGTTGCAACGGTAAAGAAAAAGGAAAAGATATACAGGATGGTGTAGAAAGAACTGGAGTCAAGTGGATAAGAGATGGCAATTGACATTGCATTTAAATTCCTGGAGGTTGTAGCCGTCAGGAAAGCAAGAATACGGAAGAGAGTTCCACAGGCAAAGTGCGAGAAAAGAAGCTATTGGAGTAGAATTTTCGGCTGCATTTGGTTGATCTAACTGTGAATAAGTGGGACCTTGTGGCCAGTCTGGTTGCACGAGTAAATTCCTGTGGCAGGGGCACCAGTGACTTAAGTTCGTCGGAGCAGAAGCCATGAAAATATTTATAGAACAGACAGAAGGAAGCCACATCTTGTCGGTGAGAAAGTGACAGGAGTTGAGCCGCCAAGTCAGTACCTATCACATGACTGATTCTCCTTTGGAGCCTGTCGAGATGAACAGCGGGGGCGCCTGACCATATATGACAGCAGTATTCCATGCACAGACGAAGGGTTGATTTGTATATGTGCAAGATGGATTCAGGCTGAAAAAAAAAACATCCTGGCCCGACACAGTGACCCAACCTTCCTGGCAGTGGATTTAGCTATTGACTCAATGTAATAGTTCCACTTGAGATCGGAAGAGAGGCTAAGGCCGAGTTTTGTAGAGTATAAATATGATCTCTGGTAATAATTCAAAAGATGTATTTATTCCTTAATACTATTTTTTGTGTTTCGCCCTCCTGCAGGTAAACGTCAAAAAAAATAAATAAATAATAATTCAAACTGAACCCTTTATTTAATTTATAGCGGTAGGTTTTCCTTGTTCAACTTTTTATTTTTGGGGATGCTTGATGCCTAAATGCAATCTTCAAGCCATGAAGATTGTATTTAAACTTAAAACAAACTGTTGCCGCTATGTGTTAACCTCAATGTCCATTTGTATATTTACCGTCACTTATATTGAGCACTTTAGTCCATAATTATTGTATATCTTAAATTCATATTTCTCTCTCTCTCTCTCTCTCTCTCTCTCACACACACACACACACACACACACACACACACACACACACACACACATATATATATATATATATATATATATATAGTACTATGTCAAAAGTATTAGGACAAGAACTATTTTATCTTTTGAGGCATCAAAATAAAGTTTAAAATCACCCCTGTCCTAACACTTTTGCACATTACCGGTAGTGTGCAAAAGTATTAGGACAGGGGTGGTTTTCCTCACTGAAATTCAAATAAAGGGTAAAAAGCCAAGTAAATTGCTAATAAATATTGATTATTTAAAACGAGGTGTAAAAGAAAAGTCTTAAAAAGAAATTATATTTAAATTTTCTTATTTTCTATTAAACAAGTTATTTTGAAACTACTTTATTGAATATCTATGGGATATTTTGGATAAATAAAATTGGCAAATCTAATGTTACTTCGCAAGACACACTTTGGGAACAAATATAAGCTGCTTGGCAGGAGATACCATTAGATACATTAAAGAAACTTGTAATGTCAATGCCTGACAGAATGAAGGCTGTGATCAAAGCAAAAGGCTATTATACTAAATATTAAAATTATTTTGTAACAAGTATTTTTTCTTATTAAAGCATTTGTTGAGTAAATCAAATAAAATTACTTTAATTAAATTGTTTATTTTCTGTCAATATGCCTCATAAAAGATAAAATAGTTCTTGTCCTAATACTTTTGCACAATATGTAAAATGCGTATGTATATAAATATTGATTTGGTGTCAATCGGAGTCGCTACCCCCTAAGCCATAGGCGCATGGAATCAGAGAAGAGAAATTTTAACGTGTTGTATATAAGCAGTATATGCAATTTGTTATATTAATATATTATTTATATATTATATATGCGCGATACTTATTTGAAAGCGCTCAATATCAGTGATAGTGCCAACATATAGTTCGGTTTGTGTGAGACCCGGTGAGCGAGCGAGCGCGCGTGTGTGTCTGCGTACGTCAATAGGTGTACAAGTGTGTATCTATGTCTCCGTTTGTATGAGAGACTTCACGACAACAAATGTTCCTTCCACAAAAATATGCCAATATACGCAGCCCTACATATATCCAATATTTAAAAAAAAATTAATCAGTTTGTCTGACGATCGCAAAAGCGTGAAACCCCGGGTCATAAACTCACACCTATCTAACTGAATATATATATAAGAGAATAAAAAATCGATATATATATATATATATATATATATATATATATATATATATATATATAAGCAGAAGAGAATAAAAATCGATATATATTGAAAATAACAGACAAGGTATTATCGTGGTAAATTTTTGTTTTGTTCCCCGAAGGCCTTTACCCCTTCAAATCTTTCCAAAACATCCCTATTTCCGTGCAAATGTATATGCTGAACTCAAATCGATGATTGGTTATTGAATAAACCTACCTTTTTTTCATGTTATCGAGCAGAAAAATATGGAACTTCTTGTCGTTGTTTATCTCACCCCGTAACCATGGTTAGAAAATGTTATTCACTGCAGACTGACTTCACGCGTAGATTTCCGATTTTGCGTTCTTTTTACTTCCTTTTTGCAATTACTACGCAGAAATTGAGTTCCGAAACCAAACAAATCGCGGAGAAATTGCTCAAATGGATTAAATCGACCGAAATAAGTATCCTACGCCTCAAGTTATTCAGCGGTGAATCATTTATAAGAATAGTGGGTGAGATATAGTCTGATGTATTTCTGGTCGATACCATGAAAGAAAGGTAGGTTTCTTCAAGAAACAATTATCGATTTGAGTTCAGCATGTACATTTGCACGGAATTAAGGATGTTTTAGAAAGTTTTGATGGGTAAAGGCCTTCGGGGAACAAAACAAAAATTTACCATTATCGTTAAGTTTTTTTCTATAATTTTTCGTGTGGTCTTATGAATTTTATTTTCAGAACTCAAATTAGACAAGAATTGTCGAAATTTTTTGCAGCGCTCTCTGCTATACTTTTAGCCATTATCAAGGGTGAATTCTATTTTACGTGTAACTGAATATGTGTAGAGTTTATGTATGAAAAGTCATGTGAGTATTATATTCCGAACACGGTCGGTATGTTGTTACCGTGATCATAATTGATATTAAGTGTTGGATTAAAAACAAAATATGTACATACATAAACTCTACACATATTCAGTTACATTTAAAATAAAATTCACCCTTGATAATCGCTAAAAGTATAGCCGAAAGTGCTCGGAAACGGAAAACATTCGGACAATTCCTATATAATTTGTTTTCTGAAAGTTAAAAGAAAAAACATGAGAACACATATATAAAGAACGTAACAATAATATCTGGTCTGTCATTTTCAATATATATAATTAAAGCCATTCATTGTCTGTTATATTTAACAATATATATATATATATTGTTCAATATAACAGACAATGAATGGCTTTAATTTCAGGTGAAAATAAGGACAAAAATTGTCCGGAAACATAGAACCAGCATAATTAAAAAATATTCGACAATCTTTGTTTTTATTTCCAACTGAAATTAAAGCTAAAATACGACATTTAGAACGGCTCATGATTAAACATAATAGACATTCATTGTCTCTTATATTTAACAGTACATGTTTAGAAAATTATTTGCTGCCTCGATACAATATATATAGTCATCCGTAGACAGATCTGTTTCGCTGTATCACAGCTCATCAGTACGGTTAGACATCCGATTGCTTTTAACCTAGGATTAAAATCCGACCGAATTGGCGTCAGTCGGCGATTCTACCTCTGAGCTATGGGAGCTCGGTAGAAGAAGGCAGACTTTCTTAGCATATCATGTATCATACGCCATATATATATATATATATATATATTGTTAAATATAACAGACAATGAATGGCTTTAATTTAAGACGCTTTAAAAAGTCATTCATTGTCTGTTATATTTAACAATATATATATATATATATATATATATATATATATATATATATATATATATATTGTTAAATATAACAGACAATGAATGACTTTAATTTCAGGTGAAAATAAGGACAAAAATTGTCCGAAAACATAGAACCAGCATAATTAAAAAATATTCGACAATTTTTGTCTTTATTTTCGTCTGAAATTAAAGCCAAAATACGATGTTTAGAACGGCTCATGATTAAAGATAATAGACATTTATTGTCTCTTATATTTAACAATATATGTTTAGAAAATTATTTGCTATCTCGATACACTTTACTGTAATGGAGAGAGGGAGAGAGGGGGGAGAGGGGGGAGAGATTGGGGGGGAGATAGATTACAGTATTTCAGTATTAGGTACGTGACAGTTCGGATAAGTTTAAACGCAGTTATCTAACATTTAACTCAACTTAAAAAAACCAAAAAAAAACCCAGCTCTTCACCCCAGGTAAGATACTTATATCAATTATGAATTCTATGCTGCGTCACCAACTTATAATCTACAGGTAGATAACAAAAATAAGTGAACACGTATATTTAATCCTTGATTCAACAGCCTAAAACCTTCGATGGCCAATTCATGACGCATGCGTCAACATTGGGGCATTGTATCATTAGATGTGGTGTATTAGTTATTTTTGCCAATCGGTTTATAATCGAGATTCGTACGCCAGGAAGTTATAATTTATTTATTCTTTATATTTTCAGCTTTGGACTTTTCCAATTTATTTCGTCCTCAATTCTGGCCATCATAATAGATAACAAAATAAGCAAGATAAAAAGAAAATGATTGTCAAGTTGTGAACACCCACCAGTCCTTTGCGTCAACGCCCCAAATTTTCGCGCCCGATCGATAGTCGATCACTTCGTTCCAAACCGGACTCTGTTCACGTTGTGTTCGATTAATCACAAAGCCGGTTTGGGTTGAAAGTCGCCGAAATTCGCTGCATCGATGATCCAGACAGAGCTGGGAGCCACAATAAAAAAAAGGAAATCTTTGTGAAATTAACAGGGTGTTTATACATATACGTTATGTTCGGTACAGTATTTGGTACTGCATGCAGACAACTATCATTCTAGGCTTCTATAGGATGTGACACTTTATCTAAATTGGTTGGTCTGGCACTAGGCTAAAGTCGGGGGTTCTTCTAAGGCAGGCAGTCACGTGACAACACGTCTCTTGTGTTAACTCGCTCCGTACAGGTCCAACACTACTGTGTGTGTCGAATCTGTCTCGTGTGTCATATCTTCGCCGGTTCTCTTCGATCTGCACACACTGTCTTCTGGTCTGTTCAAATCTCTGTCTTCTCCGCCCTGTCTCTCTGGTTTGTGTCTTTTCCGGTCTGTCGACTTTTTCTCTTCACGCTGAATCTCTAGCAGAAGGTGATCGCCCCGGACCCGGGAGGCAACGAACGCCAGCCGTTTCCGCGCTGAATCTCTCAGTGTGGCCGGTCGAATCAAGCTCAGCTCTCGACTGTCTGAAAACCTTGTATCCAGCGGGGTGTGGTTGTGATACACTTTGGGTACACTTAACATTTTCAAATGATTAATAAGGGATCCTTCTTTTGATCACCTGATCAACCCCGTCTCCTTCTGTCCTATGTGAGTGCCTCTTACTACTTCTCGAGTGGCGTGAAACGTTTTTCCAGCATTCCCGAAATCCACCGGGGCTTTTTTCTCATTGGTCATCTGATCAACCCCGTCTCCTTCTGTCCTATGTGAGTGCCTCTTACTACTTCTCGAGTGGCGTGAAACGTTTTTCCAGCATTCCCGAAATCCACCGGGACTTTTTTCTCATTGGTCATCTGATCAACCCCGTCTCCTTCTGTCCTATGTGAGTGCCTCTTACTACTTCTCGAGTGGCATGAAACGTTTTTCCAGCATTCCCGAAATCCACCGGGGCTTTTTTCTCATTGGTCATCTGATCAACCCCGTCTCCTGTGCTGTGTGAGTATTCTTATCATTGTTTGAGAAGCGTGGTCCAACCCAACGGTCAAATTTGAACTATCGTCCCGAAACTTATTTCCTTTCGAATTTTTGGTGTGTGGTCGTTTCGCGTCTGTGTTTTATCATCTCAATTATCGTAAGAAATTATCTAACTTCGGTCAAAAATAAATCCACATGTTTCTCTTTTAATTACCAGCGTCGCAAAATTCCACAAAGAAACAGAGAAAAAATTATTTCTGGGAATCTTGTCTCTCCTTCTGACCAGAGTGGCTGTCCCTAGAAGTCATAAAATCCCTCATGAAGTCTCTTTCACATCAGACCCTTAGGCCGCTCTCGCTTTATCAATGGTCGTTAATTTTTTCAGTAACCGATAAACACACTTTTTACGATTATAGCCATTAGAACTTCGTGACAAAACTCAAGAGCTATAAAAAGTAACTATTTTCCCTGTGTGGTCTTTTTGAATATTCCTCGCTTAGCTTGTAGTGGCTGAAGAAGAAAGAAAAAAAGTATTCTTCTCCATTTTCTTCTCTCTTTCTCTGCTTCAGAAATAGTGTTAAAACGTGATCTCAGTGAACAATGAGAAAAAAGTGAAAAGGGCTCTCATTCGCTATCCGAGTACGCATTCTGCTATAACGATCGTATGGTTGCAAAGGAAAGAATAAACACGAATTAAAATTTCAACAGCATGAATTAATCGATTTTCTGAATATGTACGTACTTGCGTAGGAAAGTTGCAAAATTGTTGAGTGAGGGAAACGATTAAGTGTAAAGGTTTTTTCAGTGAGGCGTGGTGTGGATTAGTGAAGCCGCATGGCTACACAAGTGGTGTGTCATTGACAGGATTGATCTATCTGTCCTCAGGTTGAAAATCGACACTGAGAGTTGTGTAACGAGATCAAAGTGTTGAGTCAAACTGCCTGTTGTCAACAACGTGTGTGTCTTATATATGTAGTTTAACAGGTGCAGGGTCTCAAACACATTCATTTTTTTTTTTTCAGCAACAAATGTTATCGTATCTTAGATTTTTGCGGAGTTTTATGATGCACAAAAGTCGATTTTTTTTATTTTGGATTTTATTTTGGATTTTTGCTTTCACATATTGCCGACATATTTTAGTGAAATGTATTTTTGAATCAGGAAAAGATCTTAAGTTACTTTAACACTTCGGATTTCAGTGAAGCATTTTCCTTTCTTTGTGAAAACATTTTCTAGATATTCAAATTTTTGTACAGGGTGCGATGGATAAATTGTTGCCATTTTATATTTTTAATTTAAGGATTGGATGATATATTCAGTCAACATCATGGTGTTTTTTATTACTGAAAAATCATGGCTCCTGTTTTTTTATTACTGAAAAATCATGGCTCCTGTGTCCATTGTAATCATTTTTATCAAGATTTTTTTTTAAATAATAGTGATGGCGACGCTATGCCTTCATTAATCTTCACACAAGGCCTCAGACTCAACACGGAGGCCTACATCAAGTGACTTGAGGAGATAGTACTGAACTGGGTCAAGAGGGAGTTTGCTTGAAGATCCTATGCCTGGTAACAGGACTCCGCAGACAAGCAAAAAAACTCATTCATGGTCGTCAGACACTGTCAGCAACCACATCACTCCTTACATCTGGCTACCTAACTTCCCAGACTGCAAACCCCTTTCACTCTGTGAGGAGCACAATTAAGCGAGCGATCCACAAAACTCTTTGTAGCACCGAAGAGGAACTGAAGGCAGGAATTATGGTAGCATTCACAAAATTAAGGAGACCGTCCAGAAGAGATGCAGGAGATTGTCTGGAGGTTGTAGTTGAAATCAGTGTCAAGATTATGAAGTGAATTTACTCTTTAGTATTTAACATACTAGCTGAGCCCGTGGAATTTCCACGGAAGGATAATTATGATTTCCTGGAAAAATGTTACTTTGTCATACTACAAATGATAGTAACGTCTTCAAACATAAAGGTATTGGATAATAAAATAACGATAACACAGAATGTAATTTTATTAAAATATCTATAAAAGTAATGTCCATAGAAGCTACTTTACTGTAATCTTATATTACTAACGGAACCAATGGAATGTCCAGGGAAGGATAATTTTACTTTGTCATACTACAAATGCTAGTAACGTCTTCAAACATAAAGGTATTGGATAATAAAATAACGATAACACAGAATGTAATTTTATTAAAATATCTATAAAAGTAATGTCCATAGAAGCTACTTTACTGTAATCTTATATTACTAACGGAACCAATGGAATGTCCAGGGAAGGATAATTTTACTTTGTCATACTACAAATGATAGTAACGTCTTCAAACATAAAGGTATTGGATAATAAAATAACGATAACACAGAGTGTAATTTTATTAAAATATCTATAAAAGTAATGTCCATAGAAGCTACTTTACTGTAATCTTATATTACTAACGGAACCAATGGAATGTCCAGGGAAGGATAATTTTACTTTGTCATACTACAAATGCTAGTAACGTCTTCAAACATAAAGGTATTGGATAATAAAATAACGATAACACAGAGTGTAATTTTATTAAAATATCTATAAAAGTAATGTCCATAGAAGCTACTTTACTGTGAGAGATTTTGAAAGAGAAAATGTTTTTTATTACTGAAAAATCATGGCTCCTGTGTCCATTGTAATCATTTTTATCAAGATTTTTAAAAAAAAATAATAATTTAAAAAATAATTTACTTCATTTGTGAATGAGTACTGATAGTTTCATTAAAATCCGACAGTTATATGATTTTTGTGAGAATTTCCAAATTAATGTTTGTCACCGAGAAAAAGTGTGTGATGCAATCATTACGTTTCCATTGTAAACAGTCGTAACGTTTCTTTAGCCGCTAACTCAAATCAAAACAAAACTTTCTGACAAAATTTCAAAAATGTTAGAAGGGATTAAAAAATTTTAAAAAATAATTAAAGTTACTTTACCGGCTCCTGTTCTTGAGAGCTCTATTTTGGGTTCAGAACTAATAGGCAGTTGATATTAGTCGGCAGTTAGCCGAATACTAAGTAGTCGACTTACAGTGGAAGATTACCAAGATCCTAACATTTAGGGTGCGTTAATCCATAGCACGATTATAACATTCAGTGCGAAAACTACTCTACAACAATAAATCTACGATTCGTCTGTTAAATACTGTTGACATATATGATCAGGTTCTCCTGCTGTTCATATTGGGATTCTCGACAAAATCCAAAGAAAAAGCTGCAATATAATCGATTCTAACTTAGCAGCTCATTGTTAGTCACTTTCTCACCGACGTGATGTGGCTTCCCTCTGTCTTTTCTACAAGTATTTTCATGGCAGCTGCTCTCATGGGCTTTTCTCCCTGCGTCCCCGACCACATATATTTTCTCGTTCCACTAGACTGGCATCTAACTCCCTTTTTTTACCGCCGAAAGAGTTAAATATAACCGTCTCTTCTACTCCAACAGTTTCTTTTTTCGCACTCCCCGTTTGCGAAACTCCCTACCGTTTGCTTGCTTCCCTGACAGCTTATCCTGATCTTGCCTTGCTTAAGATTAAATAATTATAAAAAATGTAGAAGAAAAAAGAGATTTAGCAAAAAAATATCGGAAAAAAAAAACGAACGAATATATGTGACAATCCAATAGTAACTACTGTGGATACAAGATAGGCTACGTCCCTAAGGGTGATGACAAGAGTTTACTAACAAGCGAAAAGTGCTTCGAAAGATTATTCTTCGAGATCATTTTGAGAACATCAAGACAAAAAAAAAAAAAAGTAAAAAACTAACGAATATATGTGACAATCAAATAGTAACTACTGTGGATACAAGATAGTCTACGTCCTAAGGGTGATGACAAGAGTTTACTAGAAGCGAAAAGTGCTTCGAAAGATTATTCTTCGGAATCATTTTGAGAACATCAAGACAAAAAAAAGTAAAAAACTAACGAATATATGTGATAATCCAATAGTAACTACTGTGGATACAAGATGAGCTACGTCCCTATGAGGTGATGACAAGAGTTTACTAAGAAGCGAAAAGAATGGCCCCGAAAGATTATTCTTCGAGATCATTTTGAGAACATCAAAACAAAAAAAAAAAAAAGTAAAAAAAACTAACGAATATATGTGACAATCAAATAGTAACTTCTGTGGATACAAGATAGTCTACGTCCTAAAGGTGATGACAAGAGTTTAACAGAAAAACGAAAAGTGCTTCGAAAGATTATTCTTCGAGATCATTTTGAGAACATCAAGACAAAAAAAAGTAAAAAAAACTAACGAATTATGTGTGATAAATCAACAAGTAACTACTGTGGATACAAGATAGGCTACGTCCACTAAGGGTGATGACAAGAGTTTACTAAAGAGCGAAAAGTGCTTCGAAGATTATTCTTCGAGATCATTTTGAGAACATCAAAACAAAAAAAAAAAAAGTAAAAAAAAAACTAACGAATATATGTGACAATCAAATAGTAACTACTGTGGATACAAGATAGTCTACGTCCCTAGGGTATTAGCATGAGGATTTTCAAAAGCGAAAAGTGCTTCGAAAAAGATTATTCTTCAAGATCATTTTGAGAACATCAAGACAAAAAAAGTAAAAAAACTAACGAATATATATGTGATAATCCAATAGTAACTACTGTGGATACAAGATAGGCTACGTCCTAAGGGTGATATTAAGAGGTTTACTAAGAAGCGAAAAGTGCTTCAGAAAAGTTATTCTTCGAGATCATTTTGAGAACATCAAGACAAAAAAAAGTAAAAAAACTAACGAATATATGTGATAATCCAATAGCGCTTTCACAAGATACAAGATGAGCTACGTCCACTAAAGGTAGTATTAAGGAAGTTTGAAGCGAAAAGTGCTTCGAAAGATTATTCTTCGAGATCATTTTGAGAACATCAAGACAAAAAAAAGTAAAACTAACGAATATATGTGATAATCCAATAGTAACTACTGCGGATACAAGATGAAGACTACGTCCCTAAGGGTGATGACAAGAGTTTATAAGAAGCGAAAAGTGCTTCGAAAGATTATTCTTCGAGATCATTTTGAGAACATCAAGACAAAAAAAAGTAAAAAAACTAACGAATATATGTGATAATCCAACAAGTAACTACTGTGGATACAAGATGACTACGTCCCTAAGGGTGATGACAAGAGTTTACTAAGAAGCGAAAAGTGCTTCGAAAGATTATTCTTCGAGATCATTTTGAGAACATCAAAACAAAAAAAAAAGTAAAAAAACTAACGAATATATGTGACAATCAAATAGTAACTACTGTGGATACAAGATAGTCTACGTCCTAAGGGTGATGACAAGAGTTTACTAAGAAGCGAAAAGTGCTTGAAAGATTATTCTTCGAGATCATTTTGAGAACATCCAAGACAAAAAAAAGTAAAAAACCAAAATATATGTGATAATCCAATAGTAACTACTGTGGATACAAGATAGGCTACGTCCTAAGGGTGATGACAAGAGTTTACTAAGGAAAGCGAAAAGTGCTTCGAAAGATTATTCTTCGAGATCATTTTTGAGAACATCAAGACAAAAAAAAAAAAAAAAAAAAAGTAAAAAAACTAACGAATATATGTGATAATCCAATAGTAACTACTGCGGATACAAGATAGGCTACGTCCCCTAAGGGTGATGACAAGAGTTTATAGAAGCGAAAAAGTGCTTCAAAGATTATTCTTCGAGATCATTTTGAGAACATCAAGACAAAAAAAGTAAAAAAACTAACGAATATATGTGATAATCCAATAGTAACTACTGCGGATACAAGATAGGCTACGTCCCTAAGGGTGATGACAAGAGTTTACTAAAAGCGAAAAGTGCTTGAAAATTATTCTTCGAGATCATTTTGAGAACATCAAGACAAAGAAAAAAAAAAAAAAGTAAAAAAACTAACGAATATAAGTAACAACACAATAATAGTTAATGTGTCTGTGTGCAGCCACAATCGGTCACGTCCTTAATACCTTATCATTGGTCAAATGAATAGATTTTCAACTGAACTATGGACAAACATTATATCTTTGTGAACATTCAAACTACGGTGGACTTGAATCAATATGAACGTATGATAAAGAAATTTATTTATTCTTTTATCCCGTGTATATCAACAGGAAGTGTTTTGTTAAAGATGGCTGTCGGTCTTTTTTCTTATATGTAATAAGTGAAACTAACCTCGGCCACAAGACAGTCACCTGTTTCTAAATTATATTCAGAAGGCCTACCTGACAAAATGCAGGTAGTCAGGACTCCCCACCACCTCTCTATTTCTCACATTCTCGTGTTTTTTATTGTCATAAATTTAAAATGCAGTCCCAGAAACATGACTGCTGTAATTCCACTTGCATGACATGTTTTCACGATAAGAGTTTTTTTTTGTCTTGTTTTTGAAGTGCCAATTTCAACAGGTACTTACTTGTACTTGTAGCGACATTAATCTGGGTAGGTTGCGACGGTTTCTTCTTCAGAAGAAATTACATGGGACTTTTTGGCTCCACAAGCGGTCCTCAAACGCATGCGGTGTGAAGATTTCCCGCGGCTGGTTGCTAATTCTTACCTCGGTAAACAGGTTGCCAACCAAGACTACAGAACTCAATCTTACTATTCGAAAGATCGTTCACGTCCTTAAGGGTGATGACAAGAGTTACTAAGAAGCGAAAAATGCTACGAAAATTATTCTTCGAAAGAAATGAATTCCTACATTTCCCAATGTAATGAATTTTGACTGGAATTCGAACACGGCTCTCCGATTTCTCAGTCCGATCCGTTATCCATAACTCCACCTGTCCTGCTATTCAATTCTTTTTATCCAGATCAGTGAGTTAAGTACCATACGTGATAGACGCTTCGGCGATCATGTCTCTTCCGAGACATGATTGACTAGGCAGAAGATTTTCCCGCAGTAGGTTGTCATTTCTTTTTGTGGTAGTCCTTTTTTTTTTCTTTTTTTAATCATATCACCCCAAGCAAGGCGATAACGCCACTGATGCGCAGGGGGCTACGTAAGAGTAAAAAGATTGGGAAAGAGAAAGCCGGAAACCACATCCTAAATAGGAAACAAGGGATGAGCCCCTTCACCTATTCAATAGACGCGGGTGGAGTGTGAACCGGGCGATAGTTTAGTCTATCTACTCTAATTTATAGTCTGGTCGCCAACCTATAGAATCCAATCTGTCTTCCTTTTTAGCCCGTAGTTAGAAGTAAAAAAAGGTGGGTTCATTCCTTTCCCAAGGAAATTTTCGCGTAAGTGAATGCAACGAATTCAACTGGAATTCGAACTCAGCCCTCCAGTTTTCCGTTCCGAGACGATATCCACTGCAACACAACGCACATCCACCATATAATGTTATACGTCCGTTTTCTATATGCCACTAAGTAAATTGGTTTAAATATTTTACGAGATATTAGGGGAAGTTTATTTGTCTACAATATTTTGTACTGAAAATTAGTCATAGTTACAGTTAATATCTAAGCTTATTTATAAATGAAACTTTGCCTCTGTGTGTGTGTGTGTGTGTGTGTGTGTGTGTGTGTGTGTGTGTGTGTGTGTGTGTGTGTCCGTTACCTATAGATTCCGAAACGGCTGAACCGATTTTCTTGAAAATTTACACAGTTGTACTATAAGCGTCTGCTAGTATTCTTAGCTAGGCTTTGTATCGAGGTATCCCCGATAAATATCGAAAATCGATAATCGAAAAAATCGGGTTATAGAAGGAGTGGTCCGATTTTAATCAAATTTGATACACTCATAGACAAAGACATAAGAAACGATATTCAGAAATTTCAAGGTTGCATTTCATACAATAGTGCAGAAAATCGATAATATATATATAAAAGCTTTCACTACACCCGAGCAACGCCGGGTGTAATGAAATAAAATTCTCAAATAAAATAAACTCAAATAGATGAGGTAAAATGTAAAATTGCAATTTATTTACATTTTTAGAACAAAGATTTTGTATGTAAACGTGTGTGTAAGTACTTTTTTTTTTTTTTTTTTTTTCGTAGATGGAAATTAATCCCGGTGTTGAAGTTGGATAGAATAAAGAAAATGGCGGACCTGAAGCAGACTACCACCACCTTTAATTTCGTTGTTTTTCATTTTTTTTTAAAACTTTTTTCAGCGCAGTCCTATCGCTTGTTATTGAGTATCTGCATATATGGTTCTGCGCAGATCTTCCGGTTGAAAACCAATTCTAAAGAACTATGCATATAACTAATCAGAGAACAGAAAAATATTTGAAAGTAGATGCCTCCACTAAATTGTGAAAAAAACTGCATAGTTACTTTTAAACTGAATTTTTAAAAATGAAAAAGTTTTCTTGAAACTTTAATTTTAGTTTTAATTGAAAGCTAAATAATTAAATTTACTATTTCCAGTAAGCAAAATACTCTCTGGTTTATTTTAAACAGAAATTATATTGATTGGAATATAAAAGTTTGAGATTTTTTCAGTTTTTGAATTTTGGCGCCATTTTTGAGCGATCGACATATTTGTAAACAAAAGTTAGTTGTCGGTTTTAAAAATCTTGCAAAAATAAAATATGCATCTGTGACACATTAGTTTTGGAAAATTAGCAAATTACTCTGATTTACACAAGTATTACTTCAGCGTAAAATTTAGAATAAAATTATTTCTTAATCACAGATCTGAACTTTTTGACTGTCCCCGAAAATCAAATCCCGATTAGAGATAAAATAAAAAGTATATGGCGTTTATAAGTGACAAAATTGTACAAATTTTTTTCGGGTAAGGGAGGAAATTTTGAACTTTTAATTTGCAAATAGAAATTACCATACAAAAAAAAAACTTCAAATGCACAAAAAAAAATTTTAATTATGTAAAAAATATGGAGGCCAAACGATTTTTATTAAACTTTAATTTTTGATAGGCAATATAATCATCAATTCTTAACTAAAAAAATCTTACCGCAACAAATCATTGATGATTTTTAAAATATTTTTGAAATTCTATAAATTATAACAATAAAAAAAAAATAAAAACAATTATTTCATTAGTAATCGAAAGACATTTTTTTCTTTAGAAGTGACTATAATGCTCTTCTTAATTTTTATTATTCATTCAAACAATTAAAAGCTTATCAAATTAAATAATATCAGAATTTTATTGCATTTTTATTTTACTCTTCAGAGCAGATTTTCTGATACAGAGGCCAAATAAAAAAAAATAGATGATATATATTCCCCAGTGAGTCCTGCGTTTAACTAATAAAATCATAGACCGCAACAAATTAAAATTTATTAAAATTTCATGAATATGCGTAGAGGTGGTTGGATAACAGAGGTAAAAAATATTTTTATCAAGATTTTTGAAAAATAAAAATGATTACAATGGACACAGGAGCCATGATTTTTCAGTAATAAAAAAAAACATTTTCTCTTTCAAAATCTCTCACAGTAAAGTAGCTTCTATAGACATTACTTTTATAGATATTTTAATAAAATTACATTCTGTGTTATCGTTACTTTATTATCCAATAACTTTATCTTTGCAGACGTGAATATCATTTGTAGTATGACAAAGTAAAATTATCCTTCCCTGGACATTCCATTGGTTCCGTTAGTAATATAAGATTACAGTAAAGTAGCTTCTATGGACATTACTTTTATAGATATTTTAATAAAATTACACTTTGTGTTATCGCTATTTTATTATCCAATACCTTTATGTTTGAAGACGTTACTATCATTTGTAGTATGACAAAGTAAAATTATCCTTCCCTGGACATTCCATTGGTTCCGTTAGTAATATAAGATTACAGTAAAGTAGCTTCTATGGACATTACTTTTATAGATATTTTAATAAAATTATATTCTGTGTTATCGCTATTTTATTATCCAATACCTTTATGTTTGAAGACGTTACTATCATTTGTAGTATGACAAAGTAAAATTATCCTTCCCTGGACATTCCATTGGTTCCGTTAGTAATATAAGATTACAGTAAAGTAGCTTCTATGGACATTACTTTTATAGATATTTTAATAAAATTACACTCTGTGTTATCGCTATTTTATTATCCAATACCTTTATGTTTGAAGACGTTACTATCATTTGTAGTATGACAAAGTAAAATTATCCTTCCCTGGACATTCCATTGGTTCCGTTAGTAATATAAGATTACAGTAAAGTAGCTTCTATGGACATTACTTTTATAGATATTTTAATAAAATTACACTTTGTGTTATCGCTATTTTATTATCCAATACCTTTATGTTTGAAGACGTTACTATCATTTGTAGTATGACAAAGTAAAATTATCCTTCCCTGGACATTCCATTGGTTCCGTTAGTAATATAAGATTACAGTAAAGTAGCTTCTATGGACATTACTTTTATAGATATTTTAATAAAATTACATTCTGTGTTATCGCTATTTTATTATCCAATACCTTTATGTTTGAAGACGTTACTATCATTTGTAGTATGACAAAGTAAAATTATCCTTCCCTGGACATTCCATTGGTTCCGTTAGTAATATAAGATTACAGTAAAGTAGCTTCTATGGACATTACTTTTATAGATATTTTAATAAAATTACACTTTGTGTTATCGCTATTTTATTATCCAATACCTTTATGTTTGAAGACGTTACTATCATTTGTAGTATGACAAAGTAAAATTATCCTTCCCTGGACATTCCATTGGTTCCGTTAGTAATATAAGATTACAGTAAAGTAGCTTCTATGGACATTACTTTTATAGATATTTTAATAAAATTACATTCTGTGTTATCGCTATTTTATTATCCAATACCTTAATGTTTGAAGACGTTACTATCATTTGTAGTATGACAAAGTAAAATTATCCTTCCCTGGACATTCCATTGGTTCCGTTAGTAATATAAGATTACAGTAAAGTAGCTTCTATGGACATTACTTTTATAGATATTTTAATAAAATTACACTTTGTGTTATCGTTATTTTATTATCCAATACCTTTATGTTTGAAGACGTTACTATCATTTGTAGTATGACAAAGTAAAATTATCCTTCCCTGGACATTCCATTGGTTCCGTTAGTAATATAAGATTACAGTAAAGTAGCTTCTATGGACATTACTTTTATAGATATTTTAATAAAATTACATTCTGTGTTATCGCTATTTTATTATCCAATACCTTTATGTTTGAAGACGTTACTATCATTTGTAGTATGACAAAGTAAAATTATCCTTCCCTGGACATTCCATTGGTTCCGTTAGTAATATAAGATTACAGTAAAGTAGCTTCTATGGACATTACTTTTATAGATATTTTAATAAAATTACATTCTGTGTTATCGCTATTTTATTATCCAATACCTTTATGTTTGAAGACGTTACTATCATTTGTAGTATGACAAAGTAAAATTATCCTTCCCTGGACATTCCATTGGTTCCGTTAGTAATATAAGATTACAGTAAAGTAGCTTCTATGGACATTACTTTTATAGATATTTTAATAAAATTACACTCTGTGTTATCGCTATTTTATTATCCAATACCTTTATGTTTGAAGACGTTACTATCATTTGTAGTATGACAAAGTAAAATTATCCTTCCCTGGACATTCCATTGGTTCCGTTAGTAATATAAGATTACAGTAAAGTAGCTTCTATGGACATTACTTTTATAGATATTTTAATAAAATTACACTTTGTGTTATCGCTATTTTATTATCCAAAATCAAAATTATTCTTCCGTGTAAATTCCACGGGTTCCGCTAGTATAAATATTTATTTTAATAATTTTTTTCGTTTTCACACATTTAACATTTTTCGTTTTCACACATTTAACATTTTCTTCGTTTTCACACATTTAATATTTTTTTCGAATCACACACACACACACACACACACACACACACACACACACACACACACACACACACACTCCACTATAAACTGATGGCCACAATCTACTATAAATTTGTAAAAGTCAATCAAAATATCTGTTAAGAACTAAAAGTATCCGAGGGGTTAAAATTCGAAAGATTGGTTATCGTACATGTCTCGTTTAACTTAAGCCTGTTGCGCTAATCGATTCGTCTTCCTGATCTTGTGTGTTTTGCATAATCTGTAATATCTTCCTCGGATCGATCTGTAGTGAGAGTTTGTGGTTTTGTCGTTTGTTTTGGTGAATCGACATGGGCTGATTTGATTCTGTCAATCAATACACTGTCTGTACGTCCATTTTGTTCAATGGTAAAATATTTCTCTGCCTCATCGATTACTCAGAATGGGTCGTCATATATCGGTTGAAGTGTTTTTTTTTTACATTATCTCATCTTCGAGAAACGATCTTTTAGGTATATGTGTATGTTTCATAGTCTTTCTGGGTGCTGTGAAAAATAGGTTGCTCATTGTTGCCTTTAAATATTTCACAAAAGTGCTTGTCGGCTGAATGTCTGGTGTCAGGATGTGCGTGGTGGTGCAGTGGATATCAGCTCAGAACGACAAATCGGGGAGCCGAGTTCGAATTCCAGTTGAATTCCTTGCATTCACTTACGCACAAATAACCCTTGGAAAAATATTAATCTGACGCTTCCCTAGATAGATCTATCTATCGCCCGGTTCACACTCCACCCATGTCTATTGAACAGGTTAAAAGGCTCATCCCTTGTTCCCTGTTTAGGATGTGGTTTCCGGCTTTATCTTTTCACTCTTACGTAGCCCCCTGCACATCAGTGGCGTTACCGCCTTGCTCGGGGTGATGCGATTAAAAAAAAAAAAAAGAGGCTCATCCCTTGTTTCCTGTTTAGGATGTGGTTTCCGGCTTTCTCTTTTCCAATCTTTTTACCCTTACGTAGCCCCCTGCGCATCAGTGGCGTTACCACCTTGCTTGGCGTGATATGATTAAAAAAAAAAAAAAAAAAATATCAATAAAGTAATGCTAATCTACTTAACAAAAAAAAAAAAGAAAAAAAGTAAAAAACAATTTAATGACCAAATGCTGGCATAGAAAAATATACTTACTAAAATTCTTAGATCGTAATTAATACAGGTTCCCATATAGTTTTACCTTTTAATCTATTAAAAGGCAATTTGTAAATTGCACCTGATGATTGCATAACGCATGAAACTCTGATTCATGCCATCGACGTAGGACAAGATATATATATTGGAGAGTTTTGTAATTTGCTTGTAGCAATGTGTATATAAGTTGTACGGGTAGATATTTGAAGGCTATCACAATGCGTTTAGTATAATAAAGAAAGACAAAGAAGGTGTTGGGTATTACCTATTTATTATTCATTATTATTATTGAGATCATTCTGAAGATGAGATTCTGATCTCGAAATATCAATGAATAAAAAGGTAATACCCAACACCTTCTTTACCTTTCTTTATACTAAACGCATTGCGATAGCTTTCAAATACCTACCCATACACAATATATATATATATATATATATATATATATGAGTAAATAATTGTTTTTTTTTTTAAATTTTAATAGAGCGGGTATATATATATAAGTAAATAATGTTTTTTATTATAATAGAGCGGGTATATATATATATATATATATATATATATATATATATATATTAGTTGCTACTCGACGACATAATTATTTAAAAAAGTAATTATAAGGCGCTTTTAAAGAGCAAACAAGCGGCAAGATCTTTTATAACTGGTAGGAAAGTTTAATAAATGGTAGCAAAGAGAAAGTACTGAGCTGATATATATATATATATATATATATATATATATATATATATATATTAAAAAAGGATTAATTCAAAGATGTTGAATGGCCATTTCGATATGAAGATCCCCACGGGGGACAACACATCACCTCAGCAACAGAAAAATCCTTTCAGAAACTATATATATATATATATATATATACACACACACACACACACACACACACACACACACACACACACACACACATCAATCTTTATTATAAAAGAGAGTGAGGTTGTTTTCCGGAAAAAAATAATTAGTGCGAAACAAACCTTTAGAAAGAGAAAATACCCGTATTTTTAATAAAAAAAAATTTATATTGTGTTTTTACCAGGTGTAAAAAAAAATATTAGTAGCAGTAAACATGCTTCAATAATTTTATTCTAAAGTAGGTTATATTTGCTGCTTGACTAAGTTTCAGTTTCCAAAGCAGACAAATTGACTTTAGCTTTTTTTTTCCCAACTCGGAGAAATGAACGAAATAATTTTTTTTTTTAATCTTTGAAGAAATAAATATCCGGTCACTGAATTAGTGATTTGCTTGTTTCAATGACTAGAATTTTACAACTTTTATTTACAAAATAACTTGTGTTTTTACGTTTCAAACTGAGAAAAAAAATCATATATTTTTAATCATAATATCTCACGGCAGACAGTCGATTCATATTTAAGAGAAAAAAAAAGAAAGGTTTTTCGATCAGAACTGACCTGAAAATACGCCCACAAGAAATCAGTCAGCTAAGTGCCATACGTGAAACACGCTTGGGCGATCATGTCTCTGACAGAAGATTATCTCGCAGTAGGTTGCTATTGTTTTCTGCGGTAGACTGGTTACCAGCCAAGGCTATAGAACCCACTCTATCTTATTAATTGGCCCATAACTGGAGGGAAGAGACAGACAGACGACTGACTGGGCAGAAGATTATCCCGCAGTAGGTTGCCATTGCTTTCTGTGGTAGACTGGTTGCCAGTCAAGGCTATAGAACCCCGTCTGTCCTGTTATTTAACCCATAACTCTAACGAATAGACGGATTAATACTTTTCCCAATGGTATTTGCGCGTAAGTGAATGCAATGAATTCAACTGGAATTCGAAAGTTTTAAAAAAGAAACTTCATAAAATATTCTTATTGGTTCTGTGGTAAGTACAAAATAAAAATAACTCTCTTTTCTTCACTGTTTGCAAAATTTCTCGAGAAAGAGTGAAGATATTTATTAACCAATGAAAGGAGAGCGATTTGCAGAAAACAACAAATCAAACTTTCAATGACCCGTGTCATGTTTTTTTCCCGCCCAAAAATGAGTTTGGAGCTGACCACATGATTCGAGTTGCCTATTTGTACAACTTTCGCAGCCGATGCAAACAGAGGTCGAGGAAGCACCAGACGGTGCATGGTGAATACAATGTAGCAAGAAAATAATCATTCGCACCCTCTCACTTTCTCTCTCGTGCTGTTTTCTTTATCTCTCCTTCTTCCTCTTTACTTACTCGCCGTACAAAAATAGAAAGAGAGGAACAAAACATTACTACTACTTTGTTGATATATACTACGAAAACATGGTCTTCTCTTTACCTGTACAAATCACATTTCGCTAAAACGAACGAACTCTGAATTCTTTATACTCCTTACCGGAAAAAGACATTACTACTACTTTGTTGATACATAGTGCAAAAACATGGACCTATCTTTTTATGCCAATTTCCCATTCCGCTAAAACGAACGAACTCTTAATTCTTTAAACACTTTACTATTATTTCCCTTGGAACATTTTCACAGTTAATAATTTCATATTTACAATTTGATGTTATGCAGTTCGATAAATTTTTTTCATTTATTTATACATACGAAACACTATATTCTTTCAGCTTTCTGATTTGGAGTAAATTGTGGTAAGTTCGGTTATGTTTGGCACAAGGTCAATTTAATAAACATGATCGAACTTCCTATTTTTGTTCTTTGTCTGAAATTTAGTCGGGATATTTTGTCATGATCTCATAGATTATGATTAATCGAATATATAATCTCAATTATTTTGTTTTGTTTTGAGCTCTATCACTCGAGTGGTGAACTTTTTTCAGCTTTTCAGTGTATGCGGTCTCTGATAAAAATCTGTTAATATTTCTAAAACTATTTTTCAGCATCATCCTACTGGAAGAAATACAAAAATCTGATCGATAAAGATTCATACTACACTATCTATCTATCTATCTATCTATCTATCTATCTATCTATCTATCTATCTATATATATATATATATATATATATCTCAGTCTCTTCAATAATCTATCTATCTATCTATCTATCTATCTATCTATCTATCTATCTCAAGTCTCTTCAATATCTATCTATCTATCTATCTATCTATCTATCTATCTATCTATCTCAGTCTCTTCAATATCATCTATCTATCTATCTATCTATCTATCTATCTATCTATCTATCTATCTATCTATCTTCTCTTCAATATCTATCTATCTATCTCAGTCTCTTCAATATCTATCTATCTATCTATCTATCTATCTATCTATCTATCTATCTATCTATCTCAGTCTCTTCAATATCTATCTATCTCAGTCTCTTCAATATCTATCTATCTATCTATCTATCTATCTATCTATCTATCTATCTATCTATCTATCTATCTCAGTCTTCTTCTATCTATCTATCTATCTATCTATCTATCTATCTATCTATCTATCTATCTATCTCAGTCTCTTCATTATCTATCTATCTATCTATCTATCTATCTATCTATCTATCTATCTCAAGTCTCTCAATATCTATCTATCTATCTATCTATCTATCTATCTATCTATCTATCTCAGTCTCTTCAATATCTATCTATCTATCTATCTATCTATCTATCTATCTATCTATCTATCTATCTATCCCAGTCTCTTCATTATCTATCTATCTATCTATCTATCTATCTATCTATCTATCTATCTATCTATCTATCCCAGTCTCTTCATTATCTATCTATCTATCTATCTATCTATCTATCTATCTATCTATCCCTATCTATCCCAGTCTATTCTATCTATCTATCTATCTATCTATCTATCTATCTATCTATCTATCTATCTATCTATCTATCTATCTCAGTTTCTTTATATCTATCTATATATCTTAGTTTCTTTCTTTCTATCTATATATCTATTTATTTATCCATTTCAGTCTCTTTCTTTTTCTCTATGTATGTATGTATGTATGTCAGTCTGTTCATATCTACCTATGTATGTATGTATGTATGTATGTATGTATGTATGTATCTATCTATCTATCTATCTATCTATCTATCTATCTCAGTCTGTTCATATCTATCTATCTATCTATCTATCTATCTATCTATCGATCTAAACATTATATAATAAATGAATGTCAAATTATATAAAAATAAAGGGTAAATAAAACAATAAAATAGGCTAAATTAATCTATTACACTTTCTTTTGATAGTAATGCTTAAAGATACTTATTTAAAGAATCAACTCATATTCTTTAAATAAAAAACAACTGCTATAATGGACCAAGACGGTTAATAAAAAATAGATTGAATAAAATGTAATGAGTCAAAATTGTTCCCTATGTGAGGCTAAAATTGATGTTGCAAAAACAACTGCCAAAATGAAGTTCGACGGTTTGTAAAAGATACATCGAAAATTTGTTTTTCAAAAATTTGTAAGGAAAGAAGAGGCTCAGGTTTGCTAACAAGCGTGATTTAATAGATACATTTTGTTATTTTTTAACGAATGGAAAAATAAGTTACGAGCCAAGAGTATTGCTGATTCAAGTTGGAGTCAATTTGTGGCTGTTTAAGAAGAAGACTGGCTTGTCGGAAAGAGAGATGGTTTTTAAGAATCATAAAAAAGATTAGGAGGTGAACTTCGATGAAGAAGAAAAAATGAAAGCAGGAAGATTTTGATTTTCAAAGGCGAATGACGGTTGGCTTCTGGGAAATGAACAAAGAATAACGAGAAGCCTCCACTAATGACTCAGTCATACGTGATACACACTTGGGCGATTATGTCTCGAAAGTGACATGACTGACTTGGTAGAAGATTTTTCCGCAATAGATTGCACTTTCTGCGGTAGACTGATTGCCAACCAACCCAATATGCCCTGCTATTTAATCCGTAGTTGGGGAGAAGAAATGGATTCATACCTTTCCCAAGGGTATTTGTGCTTAAGTGAACCCAACGAATTCAACTGGAATTTGAACTCGGTTCTCTGATTTTTCGTTCCGAGCCGAACGGAAAAAAAACAAAAAAACAAAAACAAAACAAAAAAAACAAAACGAAGAGAATGTTTTTTTTTGGGTTTGAATGTGATTGGACTCTAACTCTTTTCATCTTTCCCCCACCCCCCTCTCATTAGAATTTTCTTTTACTTTTAAGAATAAATTTGCCAGAAAATTAAAAACCTGAGGAGATCTGAGACGAAACCGGTTGTTTGTTTTAGTTCTTTGTGTTTAGTACGTCATTAAATTTCCGCTTATTCCTTGCCATAGAATATATATATATATTAATGCAGGTTTCATTGAATAATATAGACAAGTTTTGTCTATTAATTTTGTGTAGGATCTGTTCATACCGTCTGATATACTTGATGGTGATGTCGTTGAAAGACAACAAAAAATCACAGTAATTGTTGATTTTTTTATCGGGTCTAAGCTTTCGGCTCACATAAGCCATTATCAAAGAGTAAATATTAACACACAGTAAACATAGAACATTTAAGTTATTAACAATAAAGAGAATTGAATTGAAAATATAAGTCCATCCCTACCGTGGCGGATGGCCGAAGACAGTGACAAAATAGTGGCGTTGTGGTCCCTGATCTGATTACAGGCATTTGATTACGTTATTGGAAATATAAAAATTGATTGTATTCAAACCAGGTTTAAATTGTTTAATGTAGATTGCTTCGAGGATTTTTAGTTTTTGTTTGTTATTTTCTTGTTTAAGTATGTACGTGTTATCAACGAGCGTTTTTCTCAGAAGTGTGTATTCAATGAAACCTGCATTAATGAAAAAATGCTGCCAAAATACACAATATATATATATATATATATATATATATATATGTGTGTGTGTGTGTGTGTGTGTGTGTGTGTGTGTGTGTGTGTGTGTGGCGACTGTTTTTCAATTTTGTCAAAGTCGCACTCCATATATCATTTAAAAGTTCTGGAGTTCATTTACATCAAATCTCGGAAGCCTTCTCTCTGCAAACAGAGAGAATGTGTGTTGGGTTTGAATGTGATTGGACTCTAGCTCTTTTCATCTTTTTTCACCCCTATCATTAGAATTTTCTTTTACTTTTAAGAATAAATTTCCCAGAAAATGAAAAAAACCTGAGGAGATCTGAGACGAAACCGGTTGTTTATTTTAGTTCTTAGTGTTTAGTATATCATTAAAATTCTGCTTATTCCTTGCCATAATAAAATTTTCTACCACCAAGAATCATTTAATATATATATATATACAAACAATTCGCTTCAAGCAAGACGGTACTGCCGCTGGGGCACAGGGCATTACGTGAGTGTAGAACAAGAAGCAAGAACAGCAACATACAGGGGTCACGGGAAAAGGATAAGAGAAAGATGGGAATCAGGGAGATGAAAGATGGCAATCGACATTGTACTTAAACTCTTGGAGATTGTAGCTATCAGGCAAGCAAGTATATAGAAAGGAGTTCCACAGGTGGGAAAAGAAAATGTTTGAGTAGAAATGGTGGTTACATTTGACTGTAAAAGAGTGGAACCTAGTTGCCAATCAAACCCTAGAAAATTCATGTAGAAGAAGCACTAGAGAGATAATATCGTCAGAGCAGAAGCCATGAAAATATTTTCTTTTTTTTTAATCATTTCACCTCAAACAAGGCGGTACCGCCACTGATGTGCAGGGGGGCTACATAAGAGAGTTAAAGTGTTAGGCAGGAGGAGAGTGAAGACAAAGATGAACCAGCTACAGGGGGTGAACGAAAAAGGGCAAGAGAAGGATGTGAACACAGGAGTGAAGACAGTTGCGAAGGTAGAGAGAAAGGAAAAGAACAAGATACACGGGGTGATAAAAATATCTAACCTTTGTTTCCTGATTATAATGCTCTGTTAAATTTAGCAATAAAATTTAACATTGAGTTCTCTTTGAAGTCTATTTTTCTTGGAATTTACCTTACCAAATTTCAAGGATTCTACTTTATATATATATATATATATATATATATATATATATATATATATATATATATATAAAGATATATTAACGAGATATTAAAAATCGCCTGGAGAAACCACTTGTGGTGGAAACCAAGGTAGCAAAATAACTCGTTTAAAAATGAAATATATTCAAAAGTTCTACAATATAATTGTATAGAACACTTTTTAATGCAAATGTATACTGGTCTAACCCTATTAGGACCAAAAACTAAGTATTAAACAATATATATATATATATATATATATATATATATATATAAATATATAAATATATATATATATATAAATATATATATATATATAAATATATAAATATATATATATATATATAAATATATATATATATATAAATTATTGATTTTTTTTTTTTTTTTGCCCTGACGATCCGTAGTGTGAAACCGCTGTAGGTTTTGGCTCGCTTGAGATTTTTTGTGCATATATATATATATATATATACAACGACATTTATTAAAATAGAGAGTATAATAATCAAAATAGGAAGAGAGGATTATTAGCTTTTAAACACTTGATTATCTCCCCTGAGTGGAGTGACAGGAAGAAAATCAAAATTACAATATTAAGCTCTACTTTGTACTGAGCACTCTTTATAAAAGTAAATGCGTAAACAGTGGGTTTTAATCTATCTGTTCGTTCACTTTCTTTTATATATATATATATATATATATATATATATATATATATATATATATATATAGTATATCGAGGCAGCAAGTAATTTTCTAAACATATGCTGTTAAATATAAGAGACAATGAATGTCTGTTATGTTTAATCATGAGCCGTTCTAAACGTCGAAATTTTTGCTTTAATTTCAGTTGAAAATAAAGACAAAAATTCTCCAACATTTGGATAATTATTTATTGATTTTCTTCTAAGCTTTCTAAACAACCTCTCTGAAGATGGCTCATGTGAGCTAAAAGTCCTCTCATTCCCTTTCACTCCCAGTAACCCCTTACATCTTAGTGGCATTATTGCCATCTTCTGTCTTATTGAAACCTGTTCTTTTATTGTCCTTTCTCCTCACTAAATTCCTCTAATTCCCTTTCACTGACAGTAACCCCTTGCCTCTTAGTGGCATTATTGCCATCTTCTGTCTTCTTGAAACCTGTTCTTTTATTGTCCTTTTTCCTCACTAAATTCCTCTCATTCCCTTTCACTCCCAGTAACCCCTTGCCTCTTAGTGGCATTATTGCCATCTTCTGTCTTCTTGAAACCTGTACTTTTATTGTCCTTTCTCCTCACTAAATTCCTCTCATTCCCTTTCACTGCCAGTAACCCCTTACATCTTAGTGGCATTATTGCCATCTTCTGTCTTCTTGAAACCTGTTCTTTTATTGTCCTTTCTCCTCACTAAATTCCTCTCATTCCCTTTCACTACCAGTAACCCCTTACATCTTAGTGGCATTATTGCCATCTTCTGTCTTCTTGAAACCTGTTCTTTTATTGTCCTTTCTCCTCACTAAATTCCTCTCATTCCCTTTCATTCCCAGTAACCCCTTGCCTCTTAGTGGCATTATTGCCATCTTCTGTCTTCTTGAAACCTGTTCTTTTATTGTCCTTTTTCCTCACTAAATTCCTCTCATTCCCTTTCACTCCCAGTAAGCCCTTGCCTCTTAGTGGCATTATTGCCATCTTCTGTCTTCTTGAAACCTGTTCTTTTATTGTCCTTTCTCCTCACTAAATTCCTCTCATTCCCTTTCACTGCCAGTAACCCCTTACATCTTAGTGGCATTATTGCCATCTTCTGTCTTCTTGAAACCTGTTCTTTTATTGTCCTTTCTCCTCACTAAATTCCTCTCATTCCCTTTCACTACCAGTAACCCCTTACATCTTAGTGGCATTATCGCCATCTTCTGTCTTCTTGAAACCTGTTCTTTTATTGTCCTTTCTCCTCACTAAATTCCTCTCATTCCCTTTCATTCCCAGTAACCCCTTACATCTTAGTGGCATTATTGCCATGTTCTGTCTTCTTGAAACCTGTTCTTTTATTGTCCTTTCTCCTCACTAAATTCCTCTCATTCCCTTTCACTGCCAGCAACCCCTTGCCTCTTAGTGGCATTATTGCCATCTTCTGTCTTCTTGAAACCTGTTCTTTTATTGTCCTTTCTCCTCACTAAATTCCTCTCATTCCCTTTCACTGCCAGTAACCCCTTACATCTTAGTGGCATTATTGCCATCTTCTGTCTTCTTGAAACCTGTTCTTTTATTGTCCTTTCTCCTCACTAAATTCCTCTCATTCCCTTTCACTACCAGTAACCCCTTACATCTTAGTGGCATTATCGCCATCTTCTGTCTTCTTGAAACCTGTTCTTTTATTGTCCTTTCTCCTCACTAAATTCCTCTCATTCCCTTTCATTCCCAGTAACCCCTTACATCTTAGTGGCATTATTGCCATCTTCTGTCTTCTTGAAACCTGTTCTTTTATTGTCCTTTCTCCTCACTAAATTCCTCTCATTCCCTTTCACTCCCAGTAACCCCTTGCCTCTTAGTGGCATTATTGCCATCTTCTGTCTTCTTGAAACCTGTTCTTTTATTGTCCTTTCTCCTCACCAAATTCCTCTCATTCCCTTTCACTGCCAGTAACCCCTTGCCTCTTAGTGGCATTATTGCCATCTTCTGTCTTCTTGAAACCTGTTCTTTTATTGTCCTTTCTCCTCACTAAATTCCTCTCATTCCCTTTCACTCCCAGTAACCCCTTGCCTCTTAGTGGCATTATTGCCATCTTCTGTCTTCTTGAAACCTGTTCTTTTATTGTCCTTTCTCCTCACTAAATTCCTCTCATTCCCTTTCATTCCCAGCAACCCCTTACATCTTAGTGGCATTATTGCCATCTTCTGTCTTCTTGAAACCTGTTCTTTTATTGTCCTTTCTCCTCACTAAATTCCTCTCATTCCCTTTCACTACCAGTAACCCCTTACATCTTAGTGGCATTATCGCCATCTTCTGTCTTCTTGAAACCTGTTCTTTTATTGTCCTTTCTCCTCACTAAATTCCTCTCATTCCCTTTCATTCCCAGTAACCCCTTACATCTTAGTGGCATTATTGCCATGTTCTGTCTTCTTGAAACCTGTTCTTTTATTGTCCTTTCTCCTCACTAAATTCCTCTCATTCCCTTTCACTCCCAGTAACCCCTTGCCTCTTAGTGGCATTATTGCCATCTTCTGTCTTCTTGAAACCTGTTCATTTATTGTCCTTTCTCCTCACTAAATTCCTCTCATTCCCTTTCACTCCCAGTAACCCCTTGCCTCTTAGTGGCATTATTGCCATCTTCTGTCTTCTTGAAACCTGTTCTTTTATTGTCCTTTCTCCTCACTAAATTCCTCTCATTCCCTTTCACTGCCAGTAACCCCTTGCCTCTTAGTGGCATTATTGCCATCTTCTGTCTTCTTGAAACCTGTTCTTTTATTGTCCTTTCTCCTCACTAAATTCCTCTCATTCCCTTTCACTACCATTAACCCCTTACATCTTAGTGGCATTATCGCCATCTTCTGTCTTCTTGAAACCTGTTCTTTTATTGTCCTTTCTCTTCACTAAATTCCTCTCATTCCCTTTCACTGCCAGTAACCCCTTGCCTCTTAGTGGCATTATTGCCATCTTCTGTCTTCTTGAAACCTGTTCTTTTATTGTCCTTTTTCCTCACTAAATTCCTCTCATTCCCTTTCACTCCCAGTAACCCCTTGCCTCTTAGTGGCATTATTGCCATCTTCTGTCTTCTTGAAACCTGTTCTTTTATTGTCCTTTCTCCTCACTAAATTCCTCCAATTCCCTTTCACTGCCAGTAACCCCTTACATCTTATTGGCATTATTGCCATCTTCTGTCTTCTTGAAACCTGTTCTTTTATTGTCCTTTTCCTCACTAAATTCCTCACATTCCCTTTCACTGCCAGTAACCCCTTGCCTCTTAGTGGCATTATTGCCATCTTCTGTCTTCTTGAAACCTGTTCTTTTATTGTCCTTTCTCCTCACTAAATTCCTCTCATTCCCTTTCACTGCCAGTAACCCCTTGCCTCTTAGTGGCATTATTGCCATCTTCTGTCTTCTTGAAACCTGTTCTTTTATTGTCCTTTTTCCTCACTAAATTCCTCTCATTCCCTTTCACTCCCACTAACCCCTTGCCTCTTAGTGGCATTATTGCCATCTTCTGTCTTCTTGAAACCTGTACTTTTATTGTCCTTTCTCCTCACTAAATTCCTCTCATTCCCTTTCACTGCCAGTAACCCCTTGCCTCTTAGTGGCATTATTGCCATCTTCTGTCTTCTTGAAACCTGTTCTTTTATTGTCCTTTCTCCTCACTAAATTCCTCTCATTCCCTTTCACTGCCAGTAACCCCTTACATCTTAGTGGCATTATTGCCATCTTCTGTCTTCTTGAAACCTGTTCTTTTATTGTCCTTTCTCCTCACTAAATTCCTCTCATTCCCTTTCACTACCAGTAACCCCTTACATCTTAGTGGCATTATCGCCATCTTCTGTCTTCTTGAAACCTGTTCTTTTATTGTCCTTTCTCCTCACTAAATTCCTCTCATTCCCTTTCATTCCCAGTAACCCCTTACATCTTAGTGGCATTATTGCCATGTTCTGTCTTCTTGAAACCTGTTCTTTTATTGTCCTTTCTCCTCACTAAATTCCTCTCATTCCCTTTCACTGCCAGTAACCCCTTGCCTCTTAGTGGCATTATTGCCATCTTCTGTCTTCTTGAAACCTGTTCTTTTATTGTCCTTTCTCCTCACTAAATTCCTCTCATTCCCTTTCACTGCCAGTAACCCCTTGCCTCTTAGTGGCATTATTGCCATCTTCTGTCTTCTTGAAACCTGTTCTTTTATTGTCCTTTCTCCTCACTAAATTCCTCTCATTCCCTTTCACTGCCAGTAACCCCTTGCCTCTTAGTGGCATTATTGCCATCTTCTGTCTTCTTGAAACCTGTTCTTTTATTGTCCTTTCTCCTCACTAAATTCCTCTCATTCCCTTTCACTGCCAGTAACCCCTTGCCTCTTAGTGGCATTATTGCCATCTTCTGTCTTCTTGAAACCTGTTCTTTTATTGTCCTTTCTTTTCACTAAATTCCTCTCATTCCCTTTCACTGCCAGTAACCCCTTGCCTCTTAGTGGCATTATTGCCATCTTCTATCTTCTTGAAACCTGTTCTTTTATTGTCCTTTCTCCTCACTAAATTCCTCTCATTCCCTTTCACTGCCAGTAACCCCTTGCCTCTTAGTGGCATTATTGCCATCTTCTGCCTTCTTGAAACCTGTTCTTTTATTGTCCTTTCTCCTCACTAAATTCCTCTCATTCCCTTTCACTGCCAGTAACCCCTTGCCTCTTAGTGGCATTATTGCCATCTTCTGTCTTCTTGAAACCTGTTCTTTTATTGTCCTTTCTCCTAACTAAATTCCTCTCATTCCCTTTCACTGCCGGTAACCCCTTGCCTCTTAGTGGCATTATTGCCATCTTCTGTCTTCTTGAAACCTGTACTTTTATTGTCCTTTCTCCTCACTAAATTCCTCTCATTCCCTTTCACTGCCAGTAACCCCTTGCCTCTTAGTGGCATTATTGCCATCTTCTGTCTTCTTGAAACCTGTTCTTTTATTGTCCTTTCTCCTCACTAAATTCCTCTCATTCCCTTTCACTGCCAGTAACCCCTTGCCTCTTAGTGGCATTATTGCCATCTTCTATCTTCTTGAAACCTGTTCTTTTATTGTCCTTTCTCCTCACTAAATTCCTCTCATTCCCTTTCACTGCCAGTAACCTCTTGCCTCTTAGTGGCATTATTGCCATCTTCTGTCTTCCTGAAACCTGTTCTTTTATTGTCCTTTCTCCTCAATAAATTCCTCTCATTCCTTTTCACTCTCCCAGTAACCCCTTACCTCTTAGTGGCATTATTGCCATCTTCTGTCTTCTTAGAGCCTGTTCTTTATTGTCCTTTCTCCTCACTAATTCCTCTCATTCCCTTTCCACTGCCAGTAACCTTGCCTCTTAGTGGCATTATTGCCATCTTCTGTCTTCCCTGAAACCTGTTCTTTTGTGTCCTTTCTCCTCACTAAATTCCTCTCATCCCTTTCCTGCAAAGTAACCCCTTACATCTTAGTGGCATTATTGCCATCTTCTGTCTTCTTGGAAACCTGTTCTTTTATTGTCCTTTCTCCTCACTAAATTCCTCTCATTCCCTTTCACTACAGTAACCCCTTACATCTTAGTGGCATTATCGCCATCTTCTGTCTTCACCAGAGCTGTTCTTTTATTGTCCCTTTCTCCTCACTAAATTCCTCTCGTTTCCTTTCATTCCCGTGTTCCCACCGCTCTTAGTGGCATTGTGCCCATGTTCTGTCTTCTTGAAACCTGTTCTTTTATTGTCCTTTCTCCTCACTAAATTCCTCTCATTCCCTTTGCTGCCAGTAACCTTGCCTCTTAGTGGCATTATTGCCATCTTCTGTCTTCTTGAAACCTCGAATGCTTTTATTGTCCTTTCTCCTCACTAAATTCCTCTCATTCCCTTTCTTAGTAACCCTTGCCTCTTGGTGGCATTGTTTCTTCATCTTCTGTCTTCTTGGCTTGTTCTTTTATTGCTCCTTTCTCCTCACTAAATTCCTCTCTGTTTCCTTTCTTGCCAGTAACCCCTTGCCTCTTAGTGGCATTATTGCCATCTTCTGTCTTCTTGAAACCTGTTCTTTTATTGTCCTTTCTCCTCCTCTGATTCCTCTCATTCCTTTCCTGCCAGTAACCCCTTGCCTCTTTAGTGGCATTATTGCCATCTTCTGTCTTCTTAGAAAACTGTTCTTTTATTGTGCTTCTCCTCCACTAATTCCTCTCATTTCCTTTCCTGCCAGTAACCCACCTTGCCTCTTGGTGGCATTATTGCCTCTGCATATGCCAAAACCTGTTCTTTTGTTGTCCTTTCTCCTCACCTAAATTCCTCTCATTCCCTTTCACTGCCAGTAACCCCTTGCCTCTTAGTGGCATTGTTGCCATCTTCTGCCTTCTTATGAAACCCTGTTCTTTTATTGTCCTTTCTCCTGCTAAATTCCTCTCATTCCCTTTCCTGCCAGTAACACCTTACTCTTAAGTGGCATTATTGCCATCTTCTGTCTTCTTGGAAACCTGTTCTTTTATTGTGTCCTTTCTCTCCACTAAATTCCTCTCCATTTTCCTTTCACTGCCAGTAACCCATATGCTCTTAGTGGCATTATTGCCATCTTCTGTCTTCTTGAAACATAACCACTTTTCATTGTCCTTTCCTCACTAAATTCCTCTCATTCCCTTTCACTGCCAGTAAACCTGTACCTCTTAGTGGCATTATTGCTGTCTTCCTGTCTTCTTGAAGACTGTTCTTTTATTGTCCTTTCCTCACGTTCCTCTCATTCCCTTTCACTGCCAGTAACCCCTTGCCTCTTAGTGGCATTATTGCTATCTTCTATCTTCTTGAAACCTGTTCTTTTATTGTCCTTTCTCTGACTAAATTCCTCTCATTCCCTTTCCTGCAGTAACCATACTTCCTCTTGGTGGCATTATTGCTACATCTTCTGTCTTCCTGAAACCTGTTCTTTTATTGTCCTTTCCTCCTCACTAAATTCCTCTCATTCCCTTTCACTCCCAGTAACCCCTTGCCTCTTAGTGGCATTATTGCCATCTTCTGTCTTCTTAAAACCTGTTCTTTTATTGTCCTTTCTCCTCACTAGGTCCTCTCTCATTCCCTTTCACTGCCAGTAACCCCTTGCCTCTTTCGTGCTTGCTTCTTGTCTTCTGTCTTCTGGAAACCTGTTCTTTTATTGTCCTTTCTCCTCACTAAATTCCTCTTGTTCCTTTCCTCCCAGTAACCCTTTCCTCACACTCTTGGTGGCATTGTTGCCATCTTCTGTCTTCTTGAAACCTGTTCTTTTGTTGTCCTTTCTCCTGCTAAATTCCTCTCATTTCCCTTTCCTGCCAGTAACCCTTGCCTCTTAGTGGCATTATTGCCATCTTCTGTCTTCTGGAAACCTGTTCTTTTATTGTCCTTTCTCCTCACTAAATTCCTCTCATTCCTTTCCTCCCAGTAACCTTGCCTCTTAGTGGCATTATTGCCATCTTCTGTCTTCTTAGAACTTCTGTTCTTATTGTCCTTTCTCCTCACTAAATTCCTCTCATTCCCGTTCACTGCCAGTAACCTTGCCTCTTAGTGGCATTATTGCCATCTTCTGTCTTCCTGAAACCTGTTCTTTGCTTCTTCTTTCTCCTCACTAAATTCCTCTCATTCCCTTTCACTCCCAGTAACCCTTGCCTCTTGGTAACTGTTGTGGCATCTTCTGTCTTCTTGAAACCTGTTCTTTTATTGTCCTTTCTCCTCATAAATTCCTCTTCATTCCCTTTCCTGCCAGTAACCCTTGCTTCTTAGTGGCATTTCAGCCATCTTCTGTCTTCCTAGGCTTACTGTTCTTTTATTGTCCTTTCTCTCACTAAATTCCTCTCATTCCCTTTCACTCCCAGTAACCCCTTGCCTCTTAGTGGCATTATTGCCATCTTCTGTCTTCTTGAAACCTGTTCTTTTATTGTCCTTTCTCCTCACTAGAATTCCTCTCATTCCCTTTCCTGCCGGTACAACCCTTGCCTCTTGGTGGCATTGTTGCCATCTTCTGTCTTCTTCAGAAACCTGTTCTTTTATTGTCCATTCTCCTCACTAAATTCCTCTCCATTCCTTTCACTGCAGTAACCCTTGCCTCTTAGTGGCATTATTGCCATCTTCTCTCTTCCTTAAAGCTGTTCTTTTGTTGTCTTTCTCCTCACTAAATTCTCTCATTCCCTTTCACTGCCAGTAACCCCTTGCCTCTTAGTGGCATTGTTCTCATCTTCTGTCTTCCTGGAAACCTGTTCTTTATTGTCCTTTCTCCTCACTAGAATTCCTCTCATTCCCTATCACTCCCAATACCTTGCCTCTTGGTGGCATTGTTACTTGTCTTCTGTCTTCTTGAAACCTGTTCTTTTATTGTCCTTTCTCCTCCACTAATTCCTCTCATTCCCTTTCACTGCCAGTAAACCCTTGCCTCTTAGTGTCATTATTGCCATCTTCTCTCTTCCTGAAACCTGTTCTTTTATTGTCCTTTCTCCTCCTGGAGTTACTCTCATTTCCTTTCACTGCCAGTAACCCCTTGCCTCTTAGTGGCATTATTGCCATCTTCTGTCTTCTTAAAACATTTCTTGTGTCCTTTCTCCTCACTAAATTCCTCTCATTCCCTTTCACTCACAGTATCCCCTTGCCTCTGGTGGCATTATTGCCATCTTCTGTCTTCTTGAAACCTGTTCTTTTATTGTACTTTTTCCTCACTAAATTCCTCTCATTCCCTTTCACTGCCGGCCAAACTGTACCTCTGTGCCTTCTTCTGCATCTTCTGTCTTCTTGGAAACCTGTTCTTTTATTGTCCTTTCTCCTCACCTAAATTCCTCTCTTCCTTTCCTGCCAGTAACCCACTTCGTAGTGGCATTATTGCCATCTTCTGTCTTCTTGGAAACCTGTTCTTTTATTGTCCTTTCTCCTCACCTAGAATTCCTCTCATTCCCTTTCACTGCCAGTAACCCATTGCCTCTTAGTGGCATTGTTGTCTTTGTCTTCTTGAAACCTGTTCTTTTATTGTGCTTTCCTCACTAGAATTCCTCTCATTCCCTTTCACTTTTGGTAACCCCTTGCCTCTTAGTGGCATTATTGCCATCTTCTGTCTTCCCTGAAGCCTGTTCTTTTATTGTCCTTTCTCCTCACTAAATTCCTCTCATTCCCTTTCATTTCCCAGTAACCCCTTACATCTTAGTGGCATTATTGCCATGTTCTGTCTTCTTGAAACCTGTTCTTTTATTGTCCTTTCTCCTCACTAAATTCCTCTCATTCCTTTCCTGCAGTAAACCCTTGCCTCTTAGTGGCATTGTGCCATCTTCTGTCTTCTTGAAACCTGTTCTTTTATTGTCCTTTCTCCTCACACTAAATTCCTCTCATTCCCTTTCATTCCCAGTAACCCCTTACATCTTAGTGGCATTATCGCCATCTTCTGTCTTCTTGAAACCTGTTCTTTTATTGCTCCTTTCTCCTCACTAAATTCCTCTCATTCCTTTCATTTCCCAGTAACCCTTACATCTTAGTGGCATTATTGCCATCTTCTGTCTTCTTGAAACCTGTTCTTTTATTGTCCTTTCTCCTCACTAAATTCTCCTTCTGCCCTGCTGCAGGCGAGCTTGCCTCTTGGTGGCATTATTGCCATCTTCTGTCTTCCTGAAACCTGTTCTTTTATTGTCCTTTCTCACCTCACTAAATTCCTCTCATTCCCTTTCCTGCAATACAACCCTTGCCTCTTAGTGGCATTATTTTTATCTTCTGTCTTCTTCGAAACCTGTTCTTTTATTGTCCTTTCTCCTCACATAATTCCTTTCTCCATTCCTTTTCCACTGCCAGTAACCCCTTGCCTCTTAGTGGCGTGCCTTGCCATCTTCTGTCTTCCTGAGAAGCCTGTTCTTTTATTGTCCTTTCTCCCCTCTCACTAAATTCCTCTCATTCCCTTTCACTGTAGTAACCCCTTGCCTCTTGGTGGCATTGTTGCCATCTTCCTTTCTTATTGAAACCTGTTCTTTTGTTGTCCCACTTTCTCACTCACTAAATTCCTCTCATTCCCTTTCACTGCCAGTAAACCCTTGCCTCTTAGTGGCATTATTGCCATCTTCTGTCTTCTTTCCAAACCTGTTCTTTTATAGTCTATTTTCTCTCCCACTAAATTCCTCTCATTCCCTTTCCTGCCAGTAACCCCTTGCCTCTTAGTAACGTGTGCCATCTTCTGCCTTCTTGAAACCTGTTCTTTTATTGTCCTTTCTCCTCACTAAATTCCTCTCGTTCCTTTCCTGCCAGTAACCCTTGCCTCTTAGTGGCGTGTGTACCTTGCATCTTCTGTCTTCTTGAAACCTGTTCTTTTATTGTCCTTTCTCCTTAAATTCACTCTCATTCCCTTTCACCAGTAACCTTGCTATTAGTGGCATTATTGCCATCTTCTGCCTTCTTGAAACCTGTACTTTTATTGTCCTTTCTCCTCACTAAATTCCTCTCATTCCTTTCACCAGTAACCCCTTACATCTTAGTGGCATTATTGCCATCTTCTGTCTTCTTGAAACCTGTTCTTTTATTGTCCTTTCTCCTCACTAAATTCCTCTCATTCCCTTTCCACTACCAGCAACCCTTACATCTTAGTGGCATTATGTGTCTTACTGTCTTCTTAAAACCTCTTCTTTTATTCCTTTTATGCTACTGATTCTCTGTTCTGTACCATTCCCAACCCTTACATCTTGACATTATTGCTGTGTTCTGTCTTCTTGAAACCTGTTCTTTATTTATCCTTTCTCCTCACTAAATTCCTCTCATTCCCTTTCACTCCCAGTAACCCTTGCCTCTTTAGTGGCATTATTGCCATCTTCTGTCTTCTTAAACCTGTTCTTTTGTGTCCTTTCTCCTCACTAAATTCCTCTCATTCCCTTTCACTGCCAGTAACCCATTGCCTCTTAGTGGCATTATTGCCATCTTCTGTCTTCTTGAAACCTGTTCTTTTATTGTCCTTTTCTCCTACTAAATTCCTCTCATTCCCTTTCACCATGACCAACCCTTGCCTCTTAGTAGCATATTCTTCTGCATCACCTGTCTGCCCGACCTGTGCTTTTATTGTCCTTTCTCCTCCACTAAATTCTTCTCATTCTCTTTCACTGCCAGTAACCCTTGCCTCTTAGTGGCATTATTGCCATCTTCTCTCTTCTTGAAACCTGTGCTTTTATTGTCCTTTCTCCTCACTAAATTCTTCTCATTCCTCTTTCACTCCAAAAGCCAACCCCTTACATCTTAGTGGCTATATGCCCATCTTCTGTCTTCCTGAAACATATTTCTTTTGTTGTCCTTTTCCTGCTAAATTCCTCTCATTCCTTTCACTGCCAGTAACCCCTTGCATCTTAGTGGCATTATTGCCATTTTCTGTCTTCTTGAAACCTGTTCTTTATTTGTCCTTTCTCCTCCACTAAATTCTTCTCACAATTCTCTTTCACTGCTGACCAACCCTTGCCTCTTAGTGGCATTCTTCTCCTTCTGTCTTGCTTGAAACCCTGTTCTTTATTGTCCTTTCTCCTGCTGATTCCTCTCATTCCCTTTCACTGCCAGTAACCCTTGCCTCTTGGTGGCATTATTGCCATCTTCTGTCTTCTTAGAAACCTGTTCTTTTATTGTCCTTTCTCCTCACCTAAATTCCTCTCATTTCCTTTCCTGCCAGTAACCCTTACATCTTAGTGGCATTATTGCCATCTTCTGTCTTCTTGAAACCTGTTCTTTTATTGTCCTTTCTCCTCACTAAATTCCTCTCATTCCCTTTCACCAGTAACCTTGTCTTAGTGGCATTATCGCCATCTTCTGTCTTTGCAGACTGTTCTTTTATTATTTTCCTCTCACTAAATTCTCTCATTCCCTTTCATTCCCGGCAACCCTTACATCTTAGGCATTATTGCCATGTTCTGTCTTCTTGAAACTGTTCTTTTATTGTCCTTTCTCCTGCTAAATTCCTCTCCATTCCCTTTCACTGCCAGTAACCCACTTGCCTCTTAGTGGCATTGTGCATCTTCTGTCTTCTTGAAACCCTGCTTTTCTTTTATTGTCCTTTCTACTCCTCACTAATTCCTCTCATTCCCTTTCCTGCCAGTAACCCCTTGCCTCTTAGTGGCATTATTGCCATCTTCTGTCTTCTTAGAAACCTGTTCTTTTGTTGTCCTTTCTCCCTCACTAAATTCCTCTCATTCCCTTTCCCCTTGCCAGTAACCCCTTGCCTCTTGGTGGCATTGTTACCCATCTTCTGTCTTCTTGAAACCTGTTCTTTTGTTGTCCTTTCTCCTCACTAAATTCCTCTCATTCCCTTTCCTGCAGTAACCCCTTGCCTCTGTAGTGGCATTATTGCCATCTTCTGTCTTCTTGAAACCTGTTCTTTTATTGTCCTTTCTGTTCACTAAATTCCTCTCTTGTCCCTTTCCTGCCAGTAACCCCTTGCCTCTTAGTGGCATTATTGCCATCTTCTATCTTCTTGAAACCTGTTCTTTTATTGTCCTTTCTCCTCACTAAATTCCTCTCATTCCCTTTCCTGCCAGTAACCTTGCCTCTTTAGTGGCATTATTGCCATCTTCTACGTTCTTGAAACCTGTTCTTTTATTGTCCTTTTCCTCACTCACTAAATTCCTCTCATTCCTTTCCTGTAGTAACCCATACCTCTTAGTGGCATTATTGCCATCTTCTGTCTTCTTAGAGCACTGTTCTTTTATTGTCCCACTTTCTCCTCACTAAATTCCTCTCTGACCTTTCTTTTATGCCGGTAACCCCTTGCCTACAGACGCGTTATTGCCATCTTCTATGTTCTTGAAACCTGTACTTTTGTTGTCCTTTCTCTCACTAAATTCCTCTCATTCCCTTTCACTGCCAGTAACCCCTTGCCTCTTAGTGGCATTATTGCCATCTTCTGTGTCTTCTTCCAAACCTGGCTGTTTATTGTCCTTTCTCCTCACTAAATTCCTCTCATTCCCTTTCTGCTGCAGTAACCCCTTGCCTCTTAGTAGCATTATTGCCATCTTATTTGAAACCTGTTCTTTTATTGTCTTTCTCCTCCACTAAATTCTCTCCATTCCCTTTCACTGCCAGTAACCTCTTGCCTCTGGTATGCATTATTGCCATCTTCTGTCTTCCTGAAACCTGTTCTTTTATTGTCCTTTCTCCTCACTAAATTCCTCTCATTCCCTTTCACTGCAGTAACCCCTTGCTTTCAGTGGCATTATTGCCATCTTCTGTCTTCTGGAAACCTGTTCTTTTATTGTCCTTTCTCCTCCACTGATTCTCTCATTCCCTTTCACTGCAGCCATTTTTAACTCTTGGTGGCATTATTATGGCATCTTCTGTCTTCTTGGAAACCTGTTCTTTTATTGTCCTTTCTCCTCACTAAATTCCTCTCATTCCCTTTCACTGCAAACATACATCTTGGTAGTTATCGCCATCTTCTGTCTTCTTGAAACCTGTTCTTTTGTGTCCTTTCTCCTCACTAAATTCCTCTCTGTTCCTTTATTCCCAGTAACCCCTTACATCTTAGTGGCATTATTGCCATGTTCTGTCTTCATGAAACCTGTTCTTTTATTGTCCTTTCTCCTCACTAAATTCCTCTCATTTGCTGCTGCCAGTAACCTTGCCTCTTAGTGGCATTATTGCCATCTTCTGTCTTCTTGAAACCTGTTCTTTTATTGTCCTTTCTCCTCACTAAATTCACTCTCATTCCTTTCACTGCCAATGCCTTGCCTCTTAGTGGCATTATTGCCATCTTCTGTCTTCTTGAAAACTGTTCTTTTATTGTCCTTTCTCCTCACTAAATTCCTCTCATTCCTTTCCTGCCAGTAACCTTGCCTCTTAGTGGCATTATTGCCATCTTCTGTCTTCTTGGAAAACCTGTTCCTTTTATTGTCCTTTCTCCTCACTAAATTCCTCTCATTCCCTTTCACCAGTAACCCTTGCCTCTTAGTGGCATTATTGCCATCTTCTGTCTTCTTGAAAACTGTTCTTTTATTGTCCTTTCTCCTCACCTAAATTCCTCTCATTCCCTTTCACTGCCAGTAACCCCTTGCCTCTTAGTGGCATTGTGCCATCTTTCTTGAAACTGTTCTTTTGTTGCTTCTTTCTCCTCACTAAATTCCTCTCATTCCTTTCCTGCCTTTAGTAACCACTGCCTCTTAGTGGCATTATTGCCATCTTCTGCCTTCTTGAAGCCTGTTCTTTTATTGTCCTTTCTCCTCACTAAGTCCTCTCATTCCCTTTCACTGCACAGTAACCTTACACTCTTAGTGGCATTATTTGCATCTTCTGTCTTCTTAAACCTGTTCTTTTATTGTTCTTTCTCCTCACTGATTCTCTCTCATTCCCTTTCACTGCAAAGTAACCCCTTGCCTCTTAGTGGCATTCCTGCTGTGTCTTTTCTGTCTTCTTGAAACCTGTACTTTTATTGTCCTTTCTCCCTCACTAAGTTCCTCTCCATTCCCTTTCACTGCCAGTAAACCCTTACTCTTAGTGGCATTATTGCCATCTTCTGTCTTCTTAGAAACCTGTTCTTTTGTTGTCCTTTCTCATCACTAAATTCCTCTCATAAAATCCCTTTCACTGCCAGTAACCCCTTGCCTCTTAGTGGCATTATTGCTATCTTCTATCTTCTTGAAACCTGTTCTTTTATTGTCCTTTCTCTGACTAAATTCCTCTCATTCCCTTTCACTGCCAGTAACACTTGCCTCTTGGTGGCATTATTGCCATCCCTACCTGTCTTCCTGGCTTGTTCTTTTATTGTCCTTTCTCCTCACTAAATTCCTCTCATTCCCTTTCCCCACTCCAGTAACCCCTTGCCTCCAAGTGGCATTGTTGCCATCTTCTGTCTTCTTGAAACCTGTTCTTTTGTTGTCCTTTCTCCTCCACTAAATTCCTCTCATTCCTTTCCTGCTGACACCCCTTGCCTCTTAGGCAGCATTGTTTGCATCTTCTGTCTTCCTGAAAACTGTTCTTTTGTTGTCCTTTCTCCTCACTAAATTCCTCTCATTCCCTTTCACTGTAGTAACCCTTGCCTCTTAGTGGCATTATTGCCATCTTCTGTCTTCTTAGAAACCTGTTCTTTTATTGTCCTTTCTCCTCACTAAATTCCTCTCATTCCCTTTCACTCCCAGTAACCCCTTGCCTCTTGGTGGTATTTCATCTTCTGTCTTCTTGGAAACCTGTTCTTTTATTGTCCTTTCTACCTCTTTCCTAAATTCCTCTCATTCCCTTTCCTGCCAGTAACCCCTTGCCTCTTAGTGGCATTATTGCCATCTTCTGTCTTCCTGAAAACCTGTTCTTTTTATTGTCCTTTTCTCCTCACTAAATTCCTCTCATTCCCTTTCACTCCCCAGTAACCCCTTGCCTCTTAGTGGCATTATTGCCATCTTCTGTCTTCTTGAAACCTGTTCTTTTATTGTCCTTTCTCCTCACTAAATTCCTCTCATTCCCTTTCCTGTGATAACCTTGCCTCTTGAGCGCATTATTGCACTCTTGTCTTCTGAAACCTGTTCTTTTATTGTCCTTTCTCCTCACTAGAATTCCTCTCATTCCCTTTCCTCCCAGTAACCCATGCCTCTTAGTGGCATTATTGCCATCTTCTGTCTTCTTGGAGCTGTTCTTTTATTGTCCTTTCTCCTCACTACATTCCTCTCATTCCCTTTCACTGCCAGTAACCCCTTGCTTCTTAGTGGCATTATTTGCCGCTCTTCTGTCTTCCTGAAACCTGTTCTTTTATTGTCCTTTCTCCTCACTAAATTCCTCTCATTCCCTTTCCCACTCCAGTAACCCCTTGCCTCTTAGTGGCATTATTGCCATCTTCTGTCTTCTTGAAACCTGTTCTTTTATTGTCCTTTCTCCTCACTAAATTCCTCTCATTCCCTTTCCTGCCAGTATTGCCCTCTTAGTGGCATTATTGCCCATCTTCTGTCTTCTTGAAACCTGTTCTTTTATTGTCCTTTCTCCTCACTAAATTCCTCTCATTTAGCACTGCTGCCAGTAACCCCGCCTCTTAGTGGCATTATTGCCCTCCTGTCTTCCTGGAAACCTGTTCTTTTATTGTGTTTTCTCCTCCATGATTCCTCTCATTCCCTTTCACTCCCAGTAACCCCTTGCCCTTGGTGACATTCATTGCCATCTTCACTCTTCTTGAAACCATGTTCTTGCTTGTCCTTTCTCCTCACTAAATTCCTCTCATTCCCTTTCACTGCTGATAACCTTGCTTCTTAGTGGCATTGTTGCCATCTTCTGTCTTCCTGGAAACCTGTTCTTTTATTGTCCTTTCTCCTCACTAAATTCCTCTCATTCCCTTTCTCCCAGTAACCCTTGCCTCTTAGTGGCATGTGCCGTCTTCTGTCTTCTTGGAAACCTGTTCTTTTATTGTCCTTTCTCCTCACTAAATTCCTCTCATTCCTTTCCTGCAGTAACCCTTGCCTCTTGGTGGCATTATTGCCATCTTCTATGTCTTCTTGAAACCTGTTCTTTTATTGTCCATTCTCCTCACTAAATTCCTCTCATTCCCTTTCACTGCCAGTAACCCCTTGCCTCTTAGTGGCATTATTGCCATCTTCTCTCTTCCTTAAAGCTGTTCTTTTATTGTCCTTTCTCCTCACTAAATTCCTCTCATTCCCTTTCACTGCCAGTAACCCCTTGCCTCTTAGTGGCATTATTGCCATCTTCTGTCTTCCTGAAACCTGTTCTTTTATTGTCCTTTCTCCTCACTAAATTCCTCTCATTCCCTATCACTCCCAGTAACCCCTTGCCTCTTAGTGGCATTATTGCCATCTTCTGTCTTCTTGAAACCTGTTCTTTTATTGTCCTTTCTCCTCACTAAATTCCTCTCATTCCCTTTCACTCCCAGTAACCCCTTGCCTCTTAGTGGCATTATTGCCATCTTCTGTCTTCTTGAAACCTGTTCTTTTATTGTCCTTTCTCCTCACTAAATTCCTCTCATTCTCTTTCACTCCCAGTAACCCCTTGCCTCTTAGTGGCATTATTGCCATCTTCTGTCTTCTTGAAACCTGTTTTTTTATTGTCCTTTCTCCTCACTAAATTCCTCTCATTCCCTTTCACTCCCAGTAACCCCTTGCATCTTAGTGGCATTATTGCCATCTTCTGTCTTCCTGAAACCTGTTCTTTTATTGTCCTTTCTCCTCACTAAATTCCTCTCATTCCCTTTCACTCCCCCCCTTGCATCTTATCCTGAAATATGTTCTTTTATTGTCCTTTTTTTCTTGCTAAAGTCTTCTCATTCTGTTTCACTCCTTATAAGCCTCCTTGCATCTTAGTAGCTTTATTGCCTTGCCTGGAGTGAAATAATTACAAAATAATATTCTCATACATTTGTCAGTTAAAAAAAAAATCAAACATCTCTTGTATGATAATCTTATTGGCTGACTAATATTTGGAAAGTCTAAGGTGTAGTTATAATCATATAATAGTATCATCTAACATAAATCAAACTTTACATAGGAACATATTTTGGAAAAGTACCCTAGATTTATTGACTCATGCTGTGAGACGTGTGCAGTGAAGTCATACGAGCGATGAAGAATGATTGCGATCAAACACATTAACCTAACATCCATTTATTTTTTGATTCGTCCAAACAGCTGCTGCCGTCACCATCTCCATTCCTAACGTCTACCCATTAAACACGCACGCCCACTTACATATTAGTATTCAGTTTTATTTCTAATTGCATGAATAACACATAATACAAATCCACTCATGCAGAAAGTGTGAGAATATATATATATATATATATATATATATATATATATATATATATATATATATAGATGATTGTTTGATTACTTACTTTCTGGTCATAAAAAGGTTAGTCCAATGCACATTTGTATTAAAAAGTGTTCAATACAATTATATTGTAGAACTTTTGAATATTTTCCATTTGTAAACGAGTTATTACGCGACCTAGGTTTCTACCGTGAATGGTGTCTTTAGGCAATTTGCAATAATCGCCTGAAGACACCACTCATGTTAGAAACCTAGGTCGTGTAATAACTCGTTTACAAATGGAAAATATACACACACGCGCGCGCATACACACGCGCGAGCGCGCACACACGCATATATATATATATATATATATATATATATATATATATATATATACACGCAATAATGTGAAGAAAGGAAAATTAGAAATTTAATGTTCTTTAACGTTTAGTTTTAATTTTACATTGTTCAATACAAGAGTAGAGCTAAATATTATTATAATATAATTAATTTAACATTTTTGCAATACAGAATTTTCCATGTTTCGGAAGCATATTTTTACTATGACTCAAGCGACCATTTTTGGGTTGACTAACAGAAAGATGTTTTTCCAAAAAAGTAAGTTTTTTTTTTACTATATGTAAAATGTTAAATTAATTATATATATTTTTATCACACTGTTGTGTTGTGGCTTGTACCATGTGACATCCGGTCACCCGGATGTATAAAAGACAATGTGCGCTTAGCAAGGGAGGGGGTGTTGTCTTTATCACGGACTTCGGGAAGTAACACCTACTACTGCGAGAGACTGTAAATATTGTATATCTTGGTTGTACCACTCTGTTAATAAAGTAGTTTATCTACATTTCACTGAGTATCTCTTCATTCCACGATACAACACACACATATGTGATATAAAAATACTTGCGAAACAACAAAATATGGATTTATTGTATGGAAGTCAACATTATAATGTTTCGGTTGTTATAACCATCATCAGGGCTTATATTTACTATTGTGAAGTCTTTTTTATTGTTACGGTCTGTGAATAGATTTACAAATGTGATAAAACTCAAAATTCTAAGGTTGTTTGAAAGAATTGCACTAAACTAAGACGTCAATTTAAGATTAGGTTTTTAACTACAATCTCAATTTTAGCAATAAAATAATTTAAAATTCATCGTCATTATATTTTAACTCTATTCCACACCTCCTATAATACCACCCCCACATTTAATATAGCTTACGGCCATATCACGTTGAATACACCGGTTCTCGCTCGATCACCGAAGTGAAACAACGTTGAGCCTGCTCAGTACTTAGATTGGTGACCAGTTGGGAATACCAGGCGCTGTAAGCGTTCGGTGACGGATGTGCGTTGTGGTGCAGTGGATGTCGGCTCGGAGAGAGAAATCGGTGAGTCGAGTTCGAATTCCAGTTGAATACCCTGCATTCACTTAAGCACTGGTACCCTTGGGAAAAGTATTAATCCGTCCCTTCCCTCCAGTTATGGGTTAAATAATAGCGTAGGACTTGGGGACCATGCCCTTAAAAACAAATCCCAATGAATCTTGATACCCGAAAAGAAAAAAAAAACGTATTATTAGACACAAAACCTCTATAAAAACAACAATAAATTGTTGAAAGAAAAAGGTATTACCAGCAATAAATAAATAAAATTTAGTTGGCAATAAATGACCCGCCGAAGTGTTGATATGCCATAAAAACAAAACAACTAATCAACCAACCAAACATTTAATATAAAATATATCTAAATTAATATAACACATGAACATTAACAAAACATATATAATTACAGCAATATTTAGAAAAACATTGATTCAACTGAAAAAATACACAAACCTATCAGCAAACTATTTAAATTTCATCTCAACCACTTTTTCAAATAAAAAAAGTTATAAATATTTCGTGACTGACGTCATAGTTTACTGCAATTATTTCAAACAGCCTTAAAATTTTAAGTTATCACATTTCTAAATCTTATATTCACAGGCTGTAAAAAAAAAAAAAAAAAAAAAAATCTTCACAAAAGTAAATATAAGCCCTGATACTGATTATAACAACCGCGTTCTCGGAATTTATTTTCCATTTGCCTTAATATATATATATATATATATATATATATATATATATATGTATGTATGTGTGGTGATAATGGTGTAACTCTCCCAGGCTGTCTTTCTGCTGGACATCACGGAGTTGCGCCCCTTTACCTGGGATTCTACAGAGGGACCTTTACAAGATGGACGAACGATACTATCTCTGTCTATGTGAACGTTTGTTTGTGGAATAAAGCTTCCTTAAGCTCTATCTGCCTCCTGTTCGTCTTGTGCTTTTCTCCCTCTCTCTAGTCTCACTTCAATTTATTCCACAAACAAAATATGGAGAAGTACCTGCAGCCCGAGCGACTTAACTTGGACCCGAGTCAACCTGACGCTGCGGACACATGGCGGCATTGGAAGAAATCCTTCCACATATTTTTAGAAACAGCCAGCGACTCTCAAGAAACACCACTCGCAGACAGGCTAAAACTGAATTTGCTAATTAATCTAATTTCGCCGGCTATTTTTAAAGTCGTCTCGGACGTTGACGACTACCATTCGGCAATGGAGGTCCTAGAAAGTGTTTTTGTACAGCCTAAGAATGTCATATTCAGTAGGCATGTTCTGGCCACGAGGAAACAACAACCGGACGAGACTGTCGACCAGTATGTTCGAGCCTTAAAAAAGGTCGCCAAAGACTGCGAGTTCCGAGCTGTGACGGAAGAACAAGCGAGGGACGAATACATTCGTGACGCTCTCATAAACGGTATTTCGTCCAACTATATCAGGCAGCGACTACTCGAGAATAAAACCCTGGACCTTAAAACGCCTACGACCAGGCCCTCACGCTTGAGACGGCCCAAAAACAGCTAGCGTCTTACTCAGTCCGGAACTCCATTGCTGCTATTCGGACAGAAGAAGACGACCACGACGACGACCCTCAGTCCACGAACGGCGACAAAGAAAATTTTATAGCCGCTATCTCGCGACTATGCTTCTTTTGCGGGAACAACAGACATAACCGAAGTAAGTGTCCAGCACGGAATGCTACGTGCAAAAACTGCAAAAAAAGTGGACATTACGCACGTGTTTGTAAGTCGCCTCCAGCTACTACCACTACTATGGCTGCTGCTGCTGCTATCAATCCCGGTAAGTCCATCCTTGCAAGTAATTTCTCCGAGAACCTATCGCGCTCGACGTTAAGTGGGACTATCGAAGGTAACTCTATCGATATACTCGTTGATACTGGTAGCTCCGAAAATTTTATTCACCCTGACAAGGTTAGAGAACTTAGACTAACTGTCTTGCCAAGTACGGAGAGAATTTTCATGGCTAGCAGTTCTCATTCGTCCACTACCCTAGGACATTGTCTAGTATCCCTCTACTTAAATAATAGAGAGTACAAGGATGTGAAGCTCTCAGTTATGTCGAACTTGTGTTGTGATGTTATTCTAGGGCATGCATTTCTACGACAACATTCTTCTGTAAAAATACCATTGGGAGGATCGCTCCCTCCCCTTGCTGTGTGTGGACTGACTGCTATACATAACATTCCATATCCTTCTCTGTTTGCTAATTTGACCTCTGACTGTCATCCAATAGCTGTAAAATCCAGGATTTTTGACATGGAATTTATTCGGTCGGAAATATCGCGTATGCTAAGGGAAGGGGTTATAGAACCTTCTCAATCCCCATGGAGGGCCCAGACACTGGTGATATCGCCCCCAAACCACAAAAAAAGGCTTATTGTGGATTACTCTCAGACGATAAACCGTTTCACGCTACTGGACGCTTATCCTCTTCCCCGAATAGAAGACATAGTGAACAAAATAGCAGGGTATCGAATATTTAGCACGCTCGATTTGACCAGTGCCTATCATCAAGTTGCCATCAAACCAGAAGAGCGTAAATACACAGCCTTTGAAGCTGCTGGGTCTCTGTACCAATTCCGTCGAATTCCTTTTAGGGTGACCAATGGAGTGGCTAGCTTCCATCGGGTGATTGATGATATCATAAAGCGGGAAGAACTACGAGGCACTTATGCCTATATTGACAACGTCACTATCTGCGGACATAATCAAGCAGAACACGATAGGAACCTGAAAGGCTTTATGGATAGTGTGGCTAAGTATGGCTTAACCCTGAATAAAAATAAATGCTATTATTCTCTTAGCTCTGTGGACTTACTTGGATATACCATAAGCCAAGGGTCGGTAAAACCTGACCCCGACAGACTTAAAGGGTTGACTGACCTACCGATACCGAAAAACCTCTCTGCCCTCCGACGAGCAATGGGAATGTTCTCACACTATTCTAGGTGGATATCAATTTTTTCTGAAAAGTTATATCCCTTAACTAGAGTTAATAGTTTCCCTCTCAATGAAAAACAGGCTAACGCCTATCTTCTCCTCAAGAAGGAGATCGCTAAATCATCACTGGCCAGTATAGAATCTGATTCACCGCTTGAAATTGAAACGGATGCTTCCGAATATGCGATTGCCGCCTCCCTAACTCAAAACGGTCGGCCCGTGGCTTTCTTTTCTAGAACTCTAACCTCAGCCGAACAAAAGCATTCTGCCGTGGAAAAGGAAGCCTATGCAATCGTAGAAGCTATTAGAAAATGGAGACACTTGTTACTCGGAAAACATTTTAAGCTAATCACTGACCAAAAATCTGTCTCCTTCATGCTAAACCCTCAAAGTAAAAGCAAAATAAAAAACGAAAAGATTACTAGGTGGAAATTAGAACTCGCCTGCTTCTGCTATGACATCGTGTATAGGCCTGGAAAGCAGAATGCTGCGGCGGATGCGCTATCTCGATTTTGCTCTGCTACTGTCACTACTGACAAATTGTTAGATCTACACAAAAATTTATGCCACCCAGGAGTAACCCGAATGCTGCATTTTGCTAGGAGTAAGAGCATGCCTTATTCAGTCGAAGACATAAAAGCGATAACTAAATCTTGTCAAGTTTGTTCCGAGATAAAACCAAGATTTGTGAAGACATCTCCGCAAACTCTCATAAAAGCAAGCCAACCATTTGAGAGATTAAGTATGGACTTCAAGGGACCCCTACCCTCCAACACGCGTAACAAGTACATATTAACTGTGGTTGATGAATACTCCCGTTTTCCCTTTGCCTACCCCTGTGCGGACCTCTCTGTTGCTACAGCAAAGAAACACTTATCCAGCCTGTTTTCTATTTTTGGAAACGCTTCTTTTGTGCACTCGGATCGAGGAACTGCCTTCATGTCGGACGAGCTGAAAGAATTCTTACATTCTCGATGCATTGCTACTAGTCGAACTACTGCGTTCAACCCGCAAGGCAACGGACAAGCGGAGAGATACAATGGCATTATTTGGCAGACAGTGAACCTGGCGCTGAGGTCGAGTAATCTCCCTATCGTTAGCTGGGAGAAAGTCCTTGACGTAGCTCTCCACTGTATACGTTCTTTGCTTTCCACTGCCTCCAACTGTACTCCCCACAAACGGATGTTTAACTTCCAACGAAAATCAGCTTCAGGAGAATCCTTACCTACTTGGTTAACTAAGTCGAAAACTGCACTCCTGACGCGACATGTACGTGGCAGTAAATATGAGCCACTAGTAGAAACTGTTGAGATTCTTGACGCAAACCCTAACTATGCTCATGTGCGGTTGAATAACGGAAGGGAAACGACCGTGTCTCTTCGCCATATTGCTCCCCTATGTGAGAAAGAAAACAGTACGCTATTAGACCTAGAACTGGATTCTACAGAAGCCCTTACCCAGCCTGGCTCTCCTATAGCTCTGCTGGAGGAACCAGCTAACTCTCCTTCTTCGCTGCGAGAGGACCATAGAAACCAGGCAACTGAAGACCCAGCCAACTTCTCGGATTCTAACTCGGAAAAATTTGCACATGCCTCTCCCCTACCTAGGCTTCAGAATGATAACCTGAGGAGCCCTTCAACCGACCAGGAGACAACTAACCTTCGACGTTCTTCTAGAGCTAGACAAATACCTCAGTACTTAACCGAGAATTACCTACTTTGATTCCTTTCTCTTTTCTTTTATCTTCAGTTTGAGCTGATAGTCCTGAAGCTACTCTGTCTCTTAGAAGCTAGTAGACTTGGACTTTTCTAGGCGGCGGAGAATGTGGTGATAATGGTGTAATTCTCCCACGCTGTCTTTCTGCTGGACATCACGGAGTTGCGCCCCTTTACCTGGGATTCTACAGAGGGACCTTTACAAGATGGACGAATGATACTATCTCTGTCTATGTGAACGTTTGTTTGTGGAATAAAGCTTCCTTAAGCTCTATCTGCCTCCTGTTCGTCTTGTGCTTTTCTCCCTCTCTCTAGTCTCACTTTAGTATGTATGTATGTATGTATGTAGCCTTTGAGATTTGAAAAAGAAATCACTCGGTCGAGAGCGAGGGGAAATTTGCTTGTCCCAAAATCATTTTACTCCATTGACTCCATTTTCTTGTTACGCAAACATAGTGTGAATCGCTAACGGAAAACAAAAAAAAAATGAAATTTTAATTATAATTTTCAACCTGTTAGAAACGATTTTTAAAAATTTTCAAAAATAATAACAACAAAATTTGATCTTTCCTCTTAATAATAGCATAAACATTTTGATGATAAAACTTTGTTTTTATTAAATTTGAGTTTTTTAGCATCATGATATGCTGTTTTTTTTTTTGTTTTTTTTTGGCAATTGAGTGGAGGTACCTAAATTGGTAGTTTTTTCTTCTGTTTGACTACAACCTCCATCTTATAGATGATAAAAAATAAATCTTATTTTCTCTAAGATTTTCTATAAAAAAATTACTTGTATAATTTCTTTTTTCGGTGCGTGGTTGAAAGAAGTATGCATATTTTTTCTTTCTTTCAAATGTTCATTTTTACTTTTCATAAGCGGGGAAGAAACATAGATATTGAGTCAAGGATAATATTTTTCCAAATGAGTTTCTAAAAATCTTTAAGTGTCTTTAATCTGGGCAACAGAGGCATTTTGGCTCCACTCTGGAAGCGTTAATTGTAAATCAGGCGCCATGCATAAGAACAAAGATGTCAATAATGCCATTGTAAGTCATTCTAAGTAACTTGTGAATCTTTAATTGCATACTTTTGGGTTGTAAAAGGAATCAGATTTCCTTTTTCTATATTTGAAGGGACACGTTTCATTGCGAGATTTTTAATCGACCGCGAGCGAGTAAAGAAATAAACATTAATCGCCCAAATATTTTTTTAATCGACTGAGTGAAATCTCAAAGGCTGTATATATATATATATATATATATAGCTCAGAGGTAGAATCGCCGACTGACGCCAATTCGGTCGGGTTTCAATCCTGGGTTAAAAGCAATCGGAGTCTAACCGTACTGATGAGCTGTGATACAGCGAAACAGATCTGTCATCGGATGACTATTTACGCTCTCACACCTTGATAGAGCACTCTGGAAGAATGGTAGACTTTGAAAAACAGTAGCTACCCTGGCATGTACGCATCGCTCATTCACTAATTAATTAGAGCACTTTGGCTATTGGGCGTGTATAATGATAATATACACGCTAAAAAGTCTGCCTTCTTCCACCGAGGGCCCGTAGCTCAGAGGTAGAATCGCTGACTGACGCCAATTCGGTCGGGTTTTAATCCTGGGTTAAAAGCAATCGGAGTCTAACCGTACTGATGAGTTGTGATACAGCGAAACAGATCTGTCTGCGGATGACTATATATATATATATATATATATATATACACACACACACACACACACACAGGGTTTGATCAAAAAGTATGATACTATAGCTAAAGTATGCAGAATAAATCTGCTTAGCACATATTGGCCTTGAACTTTGTTATACATACACACTAAGTTTAAAACAAGTTTCACTCACTTCCATTGTTGATAGCAGTGCTAGGAAGGAATATGTGTAGTGTGGTTGTCCCACCACACCACAGAGGTTCCATCAGTGACCATTGGCAAAACACAATATCCCCCAGGTTCAACTACCATCATATTCCCCAGATCTCCTCCCTTGTGGCTGTTTCCTCTTTAGAAATCAAATCCTACTTGAAAGGAACAAGGCATTAAGAAAATCCAAGAGAATGTGATCATGCACTGCTTTGCTATCCCCAAAATATGTGGTTGAAAACGGGATCTACATATAAATCAGCCTTTGTGTATATATATATATATATATATATATATATATATATATGAATGCTCTTGATATTCACCCATACGCATACATATGAGGTGGTGTAATAGTTAGCAAACTTGTCTTGCTAGAATCATTACAAGTGAATAGTGAATTCGATCCTCACTGGGTGTCCCATACTTTCGGCCGTGTGCCACATCTAAGCTACGCTTAGAAAATCACCATATGAGATGAGCATACGTCTATAGCTTTTTATATAGGAGTGTACTCCTGCCATAAAAAATGACACCAAGATATTTGAAAGGATTATTAGCTGTTTCCTCATAGGTCATCCCCCATTGAGCAGGACAGGAGGGAATATATGTAAAGAAATACACAACTTTTATTATAATAGGGAGAATGGCTAGGAATATGTGAAAATTTAACGGTTTTCCTATTTGAATTTTCTGACGAATCTCAATTATTGAATAAGCTCATAGCTCTATGACAATAAAATATCCATAGAAATTCCCCTAATATAACAATATTTTGGAACGGAAATAATTAATTTTATGAATTAAATAATAACCATAACCGGAAAATCTTCTAATTGCTATTATAGATCATAAGAGAACATACTAAGAGAAATTTTCTTTATCCTCCGAATATGAGCAAAGGAAAACGGAGGTGATTAATTTTATTAACTAATTAACTGTAGCTGGAAAATCTTTATCTTTAAAAATAAAGCAGGGACGAAAGATAACACCTGGTATTTCTCTGTTATAGTAAACCCGAAAAGAAGAAAGAAAAGAGATATGGATTTGTTTAATGTAATAGATTTCGATTTCGGCCACCCAAGAGAAGGCTAGCGATGGTCATTTTTAAAAACAAAGGAAAGATAAATTTTTAATTGTTACGTTATTCTTTTTCTGGAATAAGAAAGGGAGATTTCATTTTGTATCCGGCTGTCTCGCTGGCATGAATTGTGAAAAGTATTAAGATAACTCTGGTCCCGAATTGTGAAAAGACATTTTCACTGACACCAGGGTTGAAAATATAGGTGACTCAGAGAATGGATATTAAAAACAGGTGCGGAGAAATGATTATCTGGGTGACAATGTCAATGAACCCTTGTCAACTTGTTTTGGGCGAAGCCAGTTCAAAAAGGTTAATGGCTATTGTTTTAAGAAAAAATATTTTTGATAGAGAAAATTCGGTTAAGTCCAGCCCAGAAGAAGGGGGTATAGGGAAATGACGTCATAAGATCGAGAGAAATCCCATTGGTCCTGTAAACAAGTCCCGAAAGCGGGAGACGACTAACAATTGACGTCATGGAAAGAAGACTAATCCCAGTGGTTAAACCACAGGCAACAACGAGTAGCAGCTAACCTCATGATTTTATTGGTCGCCGAGACGGGGGGGGGGGGGGGGATTAGACACCCAGCGACCATCGGCCCCACACCATGGCATGGGCAAAAATACAGGGTCCCGAGGGACCAAAATCAGTTGGATTCGAGTTAGCGTAGAGAAGCTTCCGGAAAAAGTTCCAGCGGCGGTTCGAGGCAGTTGAAGTTCAGTTCCAGTTACCGGCCTAAAAATGTAACGACGAAGATAGGCGCCAACCACAGAGCCTGCCGGCCAGCCTGAGTTAAAGACAGAAGAGAATTTCCAAAGTTTTTGAGATCGACAATTGAATGCAGTCAAGGGTTTTAAGTTGCAGTTGAAGTCGAAATCGGAATCACAGAGATCGACAAAGTAATTCGAGCGGCAGAGTTCGATTTCCCGGTCCAGAAACAGTTCCCAACCGAACAAGTAAATGCTACCAGCCCTGATCTGGGATGCTGGCTTGTCACGTCAACCATGCTGTAATATAACTTTCCTGAGCGTTTTCTGTGAATATTTTCACAGTAATTATTCTGAGGTTTTTACTCATCAATATTGTAACTATGAATTCAAGTGCAGTACTTGATTGGTAGTTAGATCTCATTTTTTCCACTTGAAAATTGGTTTGATGTAACCGTAAGTTCTATGCTAACAGTTTCTTCTCTTCCACTGTAGTATTTAATTTTTTCTTAAATTCATTCTCTAGATATAATAGTTGTTAGCATACAAAGTACATCATTAGTGTTAGTTGCCTTGAATTTCTGAAAAATGAAGTGTCCTCTGGCATTTGCCTCCCATGAAAACTAAGCTACAACAGTGCCTCACCCTCACCAAGTCAATAGAGTATTGGGAGACAGCAAGTTGGCAATTAGGAATTAGGAGTACTTTAAAAAAAAAAAACTTTGGGGTAACAAAACATCCCATGTGACAAAAACAAAGTTATTGATAAAGTTAAAAATAATTGCAAGAAACCCCAAAAATGAAATAAATTTAATGAATAGAGCTCTGTCTTATCTTTAGCTCCAGTAAACATATTAAGCGTGTTTTGTATTTATAAGAAAACAGCAGGGCTAATAATATTTCTAAAGCTGAACATGGTTCGAAAATTGCTTAATTTGAATGCGATCAAAGAACTGTCTGAACCTCATGAAGTTTGAGAAAAAAAGTAAAAGAAAACCTGCACCATCATGTCTGGAAAAAAAAAGACCCAACCTAAAAACAAAAAAAAGAGAGACAGAGACATACTCTAGAGTGGCAAAAGGATAGTCCCCCCTCCCAACCCATTAACACTGCTAATTTTATTCCTCGAAAGGTTTTAAAAAGCAATGAGAATTGTAATAAAAAAAAAAAATATATGAAAGTGAATTTATATTTTTGTTCAAGAATTTACAAAAAAAAAAAAAAAAAAAAAAAAAAAATTGTTTATCAAAAAACTTAGTAAATTTTATCTTTACCACATTCTAAAAACTAATGCAACATTTATTTACTAATTTATGAACAATTTTTTTTACTCATAAATTTATAAACATTAAATTACTAAAAATGTATGAAACAAGGGAATCGTTATTTACAGTTTCATAAAGTTTGAATCAATTGGGAATTAGCCAATTTTTGCCAACCATTCTTATAAACAGTATAATCAATATTGTAAATAAACAAAATTTACTTTTATTTTTGTTGTCAATTCTCAAAAACAAAGAAAAAGTAGAAATTCACTCCCATAGATTTAGGTTTTATTACAACCAATCATTTTTAGAAATATTGCTAAAGAGCGAACGCAGTTAAAATTATAGTAGTGCAAAGAGAAAAAACATCCTTCTGACACCAGGGCACAAAACTTTAACCGCCCCCACCCCCAACCTATAAAAAAGAAGTTAAATGAACATGAATGATAACAAAGCCTTTTTCTGCATTTAAGATTTATTTTCCATCAATTACTTATAAATTTGAAAATCAGAGGGAGAGTGGGTCATATTTTAAAATACAAATGTTTGGAAATTACAAAAATAAAATTCTGGGCATGATTTCTTTCATAAGCATACACATCTTTGGCATAAAAGAAGGTGAATGGCTTAGAATATCTTTAAAGATTTTACAAGGTCTACTCCTAATGAAAGGAGATTTTTTTTTTTGTGTATGTGTATGCAACTATTTTCCTTAGATAGGTTGAGAGATTAAATAGGTTAGCAAATGTAGAATTAGGGAACAAAGAATAAGTTTTTATTTTTAATGTTAATCTTCAAGGAAATTCTACATCCATCATTCATTTGAGCAGATGCTGAAAAGATTTCTTTAAAACGAAAAATTTGATGTTTCAGAGGGTTTTTCAGCATTCACTTTATTGAAATCTATTGAGCTAAAGCACTTATTGTGCAGTGGTGAATGTAAAGTCTAAAACACATTAGAGTTGTTTTAGACTTCCTGGTTGTCCCATAAACAGGACATTGCTAAATTTGACATAGCACAAGTATTTCAAAAAGAAAAAATGGTTCAAGAAAAAAAAAAAAAAAAAAGTTAAGTCTCAGACAAATTAGTCAATTTGAGCAGCCACAGAATTTTTCATATAGAACTATTTCTGGTTCAAACATTGGTTTGTATTCATTAGTGAAAGTCATCCAGTTAATTTATTTTATTTCAATGTTGGGACAAGAGAAGGAAATTAGTTGAAAGCAAAAGCCACTCCTTACAAACAATGGCTCTAATTCTTTTTGAAATGAAAGGGAAAAAGAAAAAACATAGCACAGGTGCAATTTGTCATTTTAGAGCTGAAAAGAAAATTAAAAGTAAAGGAGGACATATCTGGAGATAGCAATTGTCCAATTGTTCGCTGTAAAATATGAGTGTAAAAAAAAAATAAAAAATTAACAAATGATATCAGAATCTGATATTTTGATTATTAAAAAAAAAAAAAAAAAAGGTGGGGGTTAGAAAAGAAAGATATCACAGAAAATTTATTTTAAGATGGAGAAAAAAAAAAAAAAAAAAAAAAAAAAAAAAAAAAAAAAGAAAGAAAGAAAACTGTTTAATAAAGTTATAATAAAAACAAAGCCCACAAAATTTACTTTTGCAATATTAAAGTCATATTCAGTTTGATTGAGGGCTTATGGTAATCGACAAAGTTTCGGTTCATTTTGTCAGCTTGTAAATCACCCTCCCAAGTCTAGATCTATTACAAGAGAATGAACTGATCACAAGAGATACAATGACTAGATGGTTGCATTTGCACTCAAAGCCAACAGAATCACATTTTGAACATGACTTTTGAGCCAACATTTCTCAGATAAATTTAACAGGTTTTCATAAAGAAAAGGCAAAGTTTCTTGTTTTAGCACCAGTTACTGTTTATGGTTTATCATTTTAAGGATGGAATACAGAGTTTTTCATTCAGATTGTGTGTGTGTGGGGGGGGGGAAGATTTTATTGCAGAAACAATCAATGTACCTGAACACAGAAAACAGTTTAGCCTTGAAATTAGAAAAAAAAAAAGTGTGTGTGTGTGTGTGTGTGGGGGGGGGTTGATGGAGATATGCTAAACTATACAACTATAAATGGTGCTAATTTGCAAACTGAAAAGAAAGCAAAGTTTCCCCTCCCTTGTTTATGCTACAAATACACTTACAAGGCATCAAATGGACGTGGTTAGTTTGAAACATTTCAGAAACATATTGAGGATTAGAATAATTTAGTTTTGATTAAATTCTGTTTTGACTAACCCCATTTTCAGCTATTAAAAAATCCATTTTTATCAATAACAGTAGTGTAGATATAGACAGGACTTGAAAGAAAAAACTGGGAATGAGATTATATATATATATATACACACACACACACACACAGAGGGTGGAGGTCAATACCAAGCTGTCACAGTGTTTCATGCAATCTTCAGGCCATGAAGATTGCATAAATGCTTGTCACAAGTGTATTGACCTCAATGTCCGTTTATATTTTCACATGTCCAATTACTGATATTGAGCACTTTTACTCACTAATTTAAAACTATAATTGAAGAATTAATTCATTTTTAACTGGACATTTTTTTATTACTTCATATATTTAAACAAAGACTTAAACTACATAACTTAAATAGTGTTTTAAATAGGTAAACCATTGTTTTTATATCCTGAAACTAAATCTTACGATTCTTTTGGCGAGACTAATTGACAAAAAATGGATAATTACTTATGGAGACACATTGGAAGAGGAGGGGCAAAATTGAAACAATTAAAAAAAAATAATTTATTTTTAGAATAGTTTACAAATAAAACAGAAAAAGGTTCCAACAGAGTATAAAAATGGAAAAAATTATTCACAGCCCAGTACACGAAAAAAGGAAACGCAAAAAGTTCTTTGTTTGCAAAGACTCAGTCTGCGCAACTTGATACAAAGATTCAAGAACACGTGTGTTTCTGAACAAACTTTGTATAAAACAGAAGACCAGCTGTTCTCATATGCCTTGGCACAGTCCGGAATTCCGGAATGTCCCCCAAGTTCTGGCCAATTGCATAATTGTGCACTGATCAAGTTGTGCTTATACAGAGACACTGGTTGCTGGATCTTATATAAGCAGGAACATGCTGACTAATTTGGGTTTCCAATCTCTGGCCTGTCCCACATAATCAGTACCACACTGGCATTTAGAAAGCCAGAAAAACCATCTTTGATATAAGGAAACACAGATCTAGTACCAAAGACACCTGAAGACTGTAGTGCATCATGAAGAGATGCGAGTGGAACCTGTCAGCAAGAATTTGGCACTTTCTACTTAGCCACAGAGGATTAAGATAAATAGGACAAAAACTGCCGGTTCTTTAAAGCACTTAATCTTGCATTCTAACACACGCTTAATGACATTCACAGGATATCAATTGTCATCAAGAATACAATAAATATTTCCCAACTCTTCCCTTAGTGTACGAGGGGAACAAATCATGGGCATGCGGAGGACTAGAGTAGCAATGAGGTTGATTTTTCGGGGCTTGGGATCAAAGATATTTTTTTAAATTTTTTTTTAGAAGCTATATATATATATATATATATATATATATATATATATATATGAGGTTTGTTCGTATCTTTGTGTCTATGTATGTGTGTGTATCGAGGCAGCAGATAATTTCCTAAACATATACCGTTAAGTATAAGAGACAATATCTATTATGTTTAATCATGAGCCGTTCTAAACATTGTATTTTTGCTTTAATTTCAGTTGAAAATAAAGACAAAATTTCTCCAACATTTGCATAATTTTTTATTAAGTTGGTTGCAAGCTTTCAGCTTACATGAGCCATCTTCAGAGAGGCTGCAAGGAGGCTAACAAAAAACTCCCACCATCAAAGACAATTTTATCTTGTGTTGACAAAACTTTGCTAAGCAACGATAACAGTTACCAAATAGCAAACGCAGTTCTTAAATTTGTAATGCGGTTCTATGACGTCACACCGCGTGATAGCTTGAAATGACAACAGAACCATATATTTAAATGCAATGTAATATGTCATGACTAGATTTAAACGTGATTTTATTAAGTGTGGGTTGTTTGGATTTAATATAGATGGCTTCCAATATCTGAAGGTTCTTTTTACTGTGATATTCTCTAGATGGCTATGTTTTTCTAAGAAATGTTGTTTATTTGTACTCTGATATGCAAAAATCTCTGAAGATGGCTCATGGGAGCCAAAAGCTTACAACCAACTTAATAAAAAATTATCCAAATGTTGGAGAATTTTTGTCTTTATTTTCACCTGAAATTTAAGCCAAAATACGATGTTTAGAACGACTCATGATTAAACATTCATTGTCTCTTATATTTAACAGTATATATGTGTGTGTGTGTGTGTGTGTGTGTGTGTGTGTGTGTTTGTGTGTGTGCGTGCAGATGTGTTGGTATGTTTCTTGACCGATGAATAGTTTACTTGTCACCCCCTCTACCATTTAGGATGCCAACTTTATAACATCGGGAAAAATTCTTCTCTGGGTCATGCTACTTGATTTCCCGTTTTTTGAATGCTCTGATTGAATTAAACCATTTGTAATTTCCAACTGAAGAGATGGTTACTAAAAACTTGCCTGTCAAAATAAATTATAGTTTATAACCACTTTAACTGATGTGTTGAGTTTTCCTTTATGGATATCATATTGCTCTGGATAATATCCAGTGAGCTCTTTATACCGACCTATCACTTAATATTTTATATAAAATTGATCATTGTTGATTATCCTCTCCATTTACAGATATATATATACCTTACTTTTATAAAAGGCATTAATTTTTTTACATTGAGATTGGAATTTGAAACAATTCAACAACTTTATGTTACCCTTAGGGAAGCGAAAGGAAAATATCAATATTTAACAAATTTTTTAGATTTAATTGATGCAAGCCGTTATAAGACCTGAACACCAAGGAAAATAAATCTAATCCTTCAAAGAAGTGGAAACAAAGCTAAGAACTCTTTTGCAGAGACAATGGGATGAAAACAAAGAAAAGATATTGCAGTATTTTCTTTTAGAGATAGGGTGAACTTTAAATAGCCTGATGTTTTTCAGTGTGTATCATAATAAAAATGTTCTTTGTATTGACAAGGCAGTATAAGAAAGAAAGTGAGAAAGAGACAGGGAAAGATTGCATATACAGAGTTATGAGAAATAGAAAATATTTTCTATGGCAGATAGGAACAAATTGTAAACTGTCCGTAAATAGGATATCAAAATAGAGATTAAAAGAAAAAAAAAAAAAAAAGCTGCAGATTGCCTTGAAATGTTAGTCGGTTAAAAGCTGCTTTCAGAATTCTTGAACAAGTGAACCAGAAAATGCTCTACCGTCACAGAAAAGGAATTGCTTCAGTTTTTTTTCCTGTCTTTATATAAAGTAGACCATGAAAAGTATGTGTTTTTTTTTTTTTGGCTTCAACAACACAGAGAGAGAGAGAGAGAGAGAGAGAGAGAGAGAGTCCCTGAATTGTATTATCTAAGAATATTCCAGACTATTTCACAAGAAAAAAAATTACAGCTTTCTCCATGCTCTGCAATAAAATTAACTGCTTATTATTTCTCTTAAATACTGATTCTGAAACTTTAAGTGTTGTATGACATGCCACATTTAGGCATTGATGTGCCAGAACTATGAATTTTGAAAAAGTATTTAACTCTAAATATAGAAGCCTGAACATAATTGCTGGATTACCAGTGCTACCTATATGAGAATTTAAAACCCATTTCCCTTTATTCTGATAGTTGTAGAGACTTGAATTCTTAAATCACATCATTTATCAACTAAACAAAACGACTTTTCATTTTATCATGTGCCTACAAGTACAAAGTACAAATCCTTGGTACGTCTAATTATCTAATTAGAAGCCAAAGAAACTTTTTGGAAATTAAATTTATATTATATCTATTGGTAAAGTGTATTAAACCCTGGTTTCAGTATTAGTAAACATATCCTGCTAATTTTTTTTTTTTTTTTTGTTGAAAACTGAATTCCATATTTTTAAAATTGTTGTGACCCAAGCCAATTCTTTCACAATGCCTGTGCCACTCCTAGCAGCACCATGGTAATTATGCTGTCCTTTTAGGATGAGGAGTTTCGTATTTTGTATAAAGATATGGACAATTACACAGCAGCAGTGGCCTATAAAACAAACTGGTTTGTAACATCAAGAAACAAGGACCGTGTGTGAGATAAAGTATTAGCATTTTACTAACCTGTTAGTATTAGTGGTATTTTTCTTTTTTTTCTTAATCGTGTCACCCCAAACATGGCATTCCACTGCCACTATAGCGCAGGGGCTTACATAGAGAGATTGGGTATAGGAAATGTCAGAAGGAGGGTGATAGACGACTTAGGATGTACATAGGGAGAGAGTTGGAGAGAGTGGGTGTTAGGAGGTGTCTATTGACCCTACATTTAAACTCCTGGAGGTTGTAGCTGTTGGGGAAGCAAGTATGTGGAAAGGAATTCCACAGGCAGGAAGTGTGAGGAAAGAAGCTGTTGGAGTAGAAATTGTGGTTACATTTCATCGGTTTCACTGTAAAAGGGTGGGACCTAGTTGCCAAGCTAGTATCTCGTGCAAATTCACATCTAGGGGGCACCAGTGATTTAAGTTTGTAGTAGACAGCAATAAATGTACACTGTATTTGTGTTACACATTATGCAGACAAACTTTACAGAATTATTTTCTCTTTTTCTAGATAGAGAAAAAAAAATGTTGGATCGAAAGTTTTCAATTATTGTAAAATAAGCAAAATATTTATGAACATAAGATGCTACTTCCTGTCTTTATAGGTGTTTTATTTTTTAAATCCTTCATCTTTTTTTAAAAAATTATATTTAATTTTTTTTACTTCTGTTAAAGAGTGTATATTTAAACTGATTCTGAAGGAGCACAAACAGCCACTCCCCAATCTTTCTTTTAATTCATCTTATAATTGCACTTAAAATGAAGTAAATGTTATCACATTACAAAAATTGACAGCATTTATTTAGATAACTCCATTACTATAAAGTATTTGAATAAGATGAGAATTTTTTTTTTTCACATGAAAAATAGATTAATATTTTTAATACCATTATTAGATTAACTAATGAAAATAAAGGAAAGTAATGGCTTCAAATGATAGCTGTCAATATATAGAGAAAATGTGCTATTTTGTGGCTTTGTACCAGACTAAAAAAATAAAATTTAGTAGAGTCTGTCAACAGTCCAGTGGATATACAAGGGAAGGAAAAAAAAAAAAAAAAACAGTTACGATTAGAATTTTTTTTTGCTTCAAAATTGTCTGAAAAGTCAACCTTCAAGTACATGAACAATTTCAGTTCATTTGAATTTTTTTTTCCAGTTTTTATAATTTAGGAAGAGAAAAGAATTCCTACAGTAATGAATCATTGCAGCCCAATTTATAGAAAATTGTTTGCATCAGCTGAAAAAAAATCTGTAGTTCTTTGTAAAAAGATCTGGTCAATTTATTTGTGCCTAAGATGTGCTTTGACACATTAGAAAAATCTTTTGTATATAGTTTACTTGATTTTTAAATTACTGTTGATAATTTAGTTTCATTGTGGAGATTTATAAAAGGAAAAAATTGCCATTTTCATTGTAAAATTTAAAGAGAAGGGTGGAGATGATAGCTGTTTGTAGAGGTGTCTGCAAAATTGGGAGAGAATGCTTAGTTCTTGCTTCAATCACAAAATATCCAACGTATAAATGGATTTTGTAGAGCTTTCCATACAGTGTGTGATCGAGATAACTGGAATCAGTTAAAGTACATTGATTTCATTGGCTCAGTTTCAGAAACATTTTAAAATCAGTTTAAATTGCTGAAACAATGTTTACGTGCGCATCCTCATCTGAGCCCCTAGCTCAATCGAGAATTTGAGCATGATCCGAGAAGAACAAAGACTGACAGGATGACAAGTGATCACGGGCTTAAATTTCTTTTTAATTTTGAAATCTATCGAGCAGAAGAGTGAAGAAAGAAGCATTCTGAATGAATGCTGGAAGGTTCAAAGAGAAACTTTAATATTTTTTCCACTCCAATAAAGACAGATTTTCAGGTTGATATTGAGGAGTCATTTATGGACACAGTACAAATGTCTGTCTTACTCAGTACAGAATGTGACTGAATTGGGAAACATTTGAAGTCAATTTTAATGTTTGCTGCATAATATTTATGATTATGGTGTGGGTTTTCACTTGCCAAGTAAATAGAATCATTATTTACATGTCAAAATTTCCCATTTTTTAAATTAAAATGAGAATCTTGGGTAGGGAATTTACAGTTCAAATAGGTAAAAATACACCCTGAAGGAACAGAAAAAAATAAAGATCTTCAGCAAATGTCAAAAGTGACAAAATAGATACCAAATTAATTTTGTAATCTATTGAATCTGTAGACATATTGTCTAAATTTTCTTCCCTAATTCATTCAATTTTAGCTGCTGGACGCTTCACTCTGGAATAAGGGCCAATATCAGGGTCAAAGACAAAATCCCAGATAACCCTCACCCAGGATGTATGGCATGGAAGGTTGTCGTAATATTCTGGTGCAAGCTTTTTTAACTGAAAAAAAGAAAAAAAGAAAAAAATTGAAAAATTTTAAAGCATACATTTTTTTTTTTTAAATTTCTTTTACAAAACTTTAAATCAAGGAAATAAAGTTGAGACTCTTAGTAATATAAAGAAATTCTCAGTGGGCACTAAAAAGAACAAAAAGGTCTTTTACTATATAGTTGTTTTAATTAACAGTAACAAATCCCAAACTGACCTTCATTTATTTTAAAAATTGCCCTTTTACTCTGGTTATTGTCAAGAATGGGACAGGCAAGCCAAGTTCAATTTTTATTCAAGTGTGTTGGTGTTATGTCCACTTTATACTAAACCATCTCATCTTCCCAACATAAAAGACTGAACTTTTTATCCTTGGTTGACAACCAGTATAGGAGGATGAATTAATTCAAAATTTAAAGAAATGCTCCATGGAAGTGTCAATGCAATGTAGTTTATAAATATTCATAAAGAAGAAACAGGAGAGCTATAATTGCCAATACCATGAAAACTGTTTATTTAGAAGAAAAGTGTAAGCAATCTATCAAAGCTAGTTAGTCAAATTATTTGTCAATGGGTTTTAACTATATGACCTTAGGTCAAAATACGGCCTTGAGAATGTCCTGCTTACTGATTACCAGGACTGCTGATAGGAACAGGCAGACAATAACAGGGAGTGGGTTTTCCTCCCCTTCCACTGGAAGTTGAAAATGGACAACTGATGTTTTAATTTCCAGCTAGTAAAAGTTATGGTGAGGGAAAACTGACCCCCACCTCCTCCAGTTTTGTGCTTGTTTAATAAAAACCAGGGTGCAGGATGAAATTAGTTCGGCCTTGTGTTTGGAATGAAAAGGTAGAAAGAAATTGGTTGGGGCTTGAGAGATATTGCAAGAGACAGTCTCTCCAAATTCAATCAGCTGGAAGTTGAATAAATCATTGTCCCATGGAGATAACGCGACATGAATATTACTGTGTGACTAAAATACCAGCCAACTGATATTTTTTTTTTGACACTAACTTGCTTGTAATCTTGTATTTATTCGATATATATTAATATAAATCTATACTGTGTTGTTGCGGTCTTAAATCTGGTTTTCATTATATACCAATCCTGTGTGTCTGGGCCAGCCTCATCAAGTAACAAGCAATCTGCTTTGGCTAATCCGAGATCAATAATACGTTGGCTGAATCGACCAAAGGTCAGGAAGGTTGGCTGGACTCAGTCAGGGGTTGTATTATAATAGTAACAAGTGCCATGAATGTTTAGGAGCAATCAAGTTAATACTCACCTGGCAAAACATTGTATCAAATATTTTGATATGAAATCAAAAATTATCAATATCACACCCACAATGAATGAAAGAGCGCGCAGATTACTTTTTGTATTTCTCTACTGACTTGTGTCACCATCAAGACAGTCAACTGTAACGATTTCAGGAAAATTGCCCAACTGTTCACACAAAGGGAATTTCTAATTTACTATTGCCAAAAGAGTTCTAATTGGATAGTCGTCAGTGAAAGTGCTAAAGGTCTGATGTAATTATTACATTTGCCACTTCTGAGACACTTATTGAAAACCAGTCATATGATAAATCAACCAATAGATTTCTATTACATCTTATTTCAAAATGCAAGCAGACATATACACCAATACACTGGTTGGCAAGAACACAATTGCTAGAAGCTATAAAAGCTGCTGGAAGACTTTAGAGGTTGGTTGTTTAGTAGCGTATTAAAAATTATGGGTTATTTAATGTCAAAATATAAATATTTTGTATGCAATTTAAATTTTTTTTAAAATAATGGTTTTAGCAATACAAACATTACTAATTAATCCATAGCTATAGGTAAAGAGGAGTGGATTCATACTTTTCCCAAGGGTATTTGCATATAAGTGAATATAAGAATTGGAACTTGGTTTCCTGATTAACAAATCCAAACCATTTTCCATCATACCACCTGCACACCCAAGTATTCACACTTTGTTGACTTAAGAACCGGTGTTTCAACGTGATATAATACACAATGTCAGACTAGAAAGTTATGCATTCTAGAAGAAATTAATGTTAGATTCATACAGCTAAGTCTGCTTAACATAAAACACAGAACCTTGTTAGACAAGTTACAAGCTTTTGATGTTGTCAGATGCTACATTTTCCTTATCAGCCAGAAATTAGACCCCAAGGCATAAAATAAGCAGTGGAGTAGAATGACAAACTTATGAAAACTACCAATATAGATTTCAACTCTTAGAATTTTGGTAACTAATGGATTAAAAAAAAAAAAAAAAAAAAAAAAAAAAAAAAAAAAAAAAAAAAAAAGGCCAAAGTAATTGCCATGTTCCTTCAGTGGATTCCAATTCGCCCTCTACATGGTTTTGAATTCAGAATTTTCTTTCAAGACTGCCTGCCAATCAAAGCTGGTTTTTCAACTTAGCTTGTTGATTTCACCGTGCCGACAATTGTGCTAGTATTATTATCCCACAAAAGTAAATATGTTCTGAAAGAGGAAGGAAGAGAAAGAAACCTTTTTTCCTGCAGTAAATTCAGTCAGTTAAGTGCCATACGTGGTAAACGCTTGGGCGATCATGTCTCGAAAGAGACATGACTGACTAGGCAGAAAATTATCCCGCAGTAGGTTGCCATTGCTTTCTGTGGTAGACTGGTTGCCAGCCAAGGCTATAGAACCCAATCTGTCCTGTTATTTGACCCATAACTGGAAGGAAGAGACGGATTAATACCTTTCCCAAGGGTATTTGCGCATAAGTGAATGCAATGAATTCAACTGGAATTTGAACTTGGCTCCCCGATTTCTTGTTCCGAGCTGATATCCACTGTATGACAAAGCACATGCAGTAAATTACTGACAAGAAATTGATTCACAAGAACTTCCTTATAACTTTTATAATAAATCAACTATTGCATTCTGGGTGAGTAAATTAACCAATAAAAAGAATTTCATAAGATCCTAAGTTCAGAGTAGAAAGGAAACAATGAACTAGTCTTTTATTCAATTCCTAAAAAGACTAATATTTCCAATTAAGCAGCACATTTTACAAGATACCTTCTCTTGCTTTACAGAATGTTAAAGTTGGTTCAGGATAGCAAATTACTGAACAGAAAACTTCTAGACATAGAATTCTGATAGGGATGGATATAAAAACCAAAGGCAAAGTCAGCAGAGGACCACAAAAATTGATAACATGCTTGCCACACAGATTAATTAGAGACGAGTCTGCACAATGGTAAGCCAATAAGTGGGCAAGTGTGACCCCTGAAGACCTTCCTTCTACTACTTCCTAGAATCAACGCTATCATATCTGTCTCTCTCGTAGTAAAGCAAATATGAAAAAGAAATGGTCAGTTGTCACTGCAGTTTAGGAAATGGTATTGGGATCAGTGGCAACATAAAATGCAACTTACAAATTTACACAGACCTCCCCCCCCCCCCCCCCCCGCAGATTTTAAATTTAAAGTAAATTTATTTTTGTGTTATTATGGATGTCTGCAGTTTTTATATTCAATAAAATGTTACTTAGCTTGTGTCAATTTAATAAAAACTGGTGATTTTGTTATGACATTCACATTTATTATTATGACCTTAAGTTTCATTTATAAAATGTTTACTTGTTTTCAATTCTACAAACAATAACAGCCTGTTTTCATTTTTTTTTTTTTAATAATCATATCACCCCAAGCAAGGTATTTTACTGCCACTGTTTTGCAGGGGGTTACATAGAAGGAAAGTTAGGAGAAAGAGTGACAGGTTATAGGGGGTGTTAGGAAGTGGGTAAGAGAAGGATGAGAATACTGATGAGAGTGGAGTGGATGAAGAAAGGAGTATGAAAGAAACTTATGAAAAAGAGTGACAGGTTATAGGGGGTATCAGGAAGTGGGTAAGAGAAGGATGAGAATACTGATGAGAGTGGAGTGGATGAAGAAAGGAGCATGAAAGAGAGGATGCAGGTTAGTGAGATAGGAGATGACTATTGATTTTACATTTAAATTCTTGGAGATCGTAACTGTCGGGGAAGCAAGTAAATGGAAGGGAATTCCACAGATGGGAAGTGCGAGAAAAGCTGCTGGAGTAGAATTTGCATTTACAATTTATTGGTTTCACAGTAAAAGGGTGGGACCTAGTTGCTAATCTTGTCGCTAGAGTATATTCATATATAGGTGACACCAGTAAGCTAAGTTCATCGAAGCAGAAGCCGTGAAAGTATTTGTAGAAGAGACACAGGGAAGCTACATTGTGCTGGTGAGAAAGTGACTGTAAAGATATTGTAATTAGTTCAACAAGAATTGGATAGGATTTAAGGTTTCTTTTCAATTCAGCAGGAAAATAGAAATGTCTGGAAATCTTAATTTCAATTTTCGGTAAAGTAATATTACAGCTGCTTGTTTATTTAGTTTAAAGGGTGTGGGCATTAAGTACAAAATTAATTAAATCTTATACTATTTAAACACATTCAAAGAAAATTTTTTTTTAAATCTAGCATTATGAAAGTCAATTGTACAGGAAATTAAGAACTGTTAAGAACTTTATAAATAAAAATGGATTCACTGAACTCTGAAAATAAAATAGACCAGTTTCATTTTTTTTTTTTTCAAAAATAAAAAATTGCAGGTTTACATAGAATGAATATTCTGATGTATTTCTATAAATGCTATCCAGGATATTGTAACTAGTTCAACAAGAACAGTCAAGTGCTATATTAATACATGCTTGGGTAATCATGTCTCGAAAGAGACATGACTGACTTACAGAAAGTTTTCCCACTGTAGACTGGTTGTCAACCAAGGTCATAGAACCCAATCTGTCCTACCATTTAACCCATAGCTAGAGGGAGAAGAGATTAATACTTTTCCTAAGGGTATTAGTGCATAAGTTTGAGTTTTGTTTAACGGCATATCAACCTCTGTGGGTTATTTAATGCCAAAAAGGTAGTGTTTTAAGATTTTTTAATGTTCAGTTATAGTAAGAAGATTGTTTCAGATTTTGATGAGATGTTTTTTTATTTTTGAAACTGAAAATGTCTAATTTTGTATTTAAAAATGTTGGCTGGTTGTTTTGTTTTTAAGGCATATCAACCTTGACGGGTCATTTATTGCCAACTAAATTTTATTTGTAAATAAAATACCTTTTTCTTTCAACAATTTATTGTTTTTTTTATATCAGTTTTGTGTCTAGTAATACTTTTTTCTTTTCAAGTATCAAGATTCATTGGATTTGTTTTTAAGGGCAGGGTCCCCAAGTCCTACCATGTTATTTAACCCATAACTAGAGGGAAGGGGCGGATTAATATCTTTCCCAAGGGTACCAGTGCTTAAGTGAATACAGGGTATTCAACTGGAATTTGAACTCGGCTCACAGATTTCTCTTTCCGAGCCAATCGACTGCACCACAACTTACATCTGTCACTAAATGCTTACAGCACCTGGTATTCTCAAGCGGTCACCCATCTAACCAGGCTCAACACTGCTTAACTTCAGTGATCGAGCGAGAACAGGTGTATTCAATGTGATATGACAGTAAGCCTATTTAAAAGTGTATTGCTGGCAATGATTTTTTTTCATTAAAAAAAAAAAAAAAAAAAAAAAAAGTATTTTTCTATAAAAGTTTATTTTTATACTTTCATAGTGTTTTGACTGCAGTTTGGAGTTAACTATTTGCTTATACCTGGGACCCTAACAGGTGCTACCACTCCGGGTCAGGGTGGATGTGAGAACAACAGCAATGAAGAGGTGTTTCCATGCTCTTCACAACCTCCCAATCAGAGGCCTTGCTGCAGTTTATGGTCATATCCAGGACTTGTGCATCAGTGAATGCAACAAATTCAACAGGAATTTGAACCCGGCCCACCAATTTCTCATTCCAAGCCAATAAACACTGCACCACAACACACACCCAAAGAATAGTACAGGACAAAATGTCTTACCTGTGGCAGCTTGCTCCCAGCAATGAAGGGGAAATCGTGATGTTCATTGTGATAACCAACATTAAAAGTGATGGCATTCAAGCAACCATAGTAAGAGTAGGTTTCATAGCCCTTTTTAAACATATAATGCTCAGAGATGAAGTGACCAGCCATTGGATGAAGTCCTGTTGCCAGAAGCGTGCCACTGATCATATAAACAATTGGCTTCACTCCTAAGAAATAATAAATAAGAAGATCAAAAGTAAACTGGACAATGATGTTGATCAATTCTAACATTTCTAATGGCTTTGGACGCATGAAGAATGGCCTGAGGCTATAAAACAAAGGCTGCAGAACGACCCAAAGAAGTTTTGTGTAAGTACGAGCAAAGAAATAGGCTTCGAAACGACTTGGGATGTCTACGTCTTTCTCTTCATCTCCTTGGTACCTGTGGTGCTCCAAGTGGTACTTTTTGAATGTGACAGAAACTGGTACTCCGAGAGGTAGGTTACCAAAGATACCAAGAATGCGGTTAGCAAGAATATTTTTTGTTCCAAAAGCAAGATTGTGGGAGATTTCATGGATAGCAAGCGACATAGAATGGTTGATGACACCACCAAAGCAGTAGGCAAGAATAATTATGTTTATCCAGGACATGTTTTTCACAAAGTACATGACCACCAACTGTACCAGCACCATTGTCACAACGATGTATTTGAGTTTTTCATCTGGACCGTACAGATTCTTCACTTGAGGGTATTTTGCTGTAGAAAAAAAAAAGAAGTTATTTTTAGTTGTTTGACATTAAAGTTGGTTTTTGAAAATGGATATAGAATAATTCCAATTTTTTTTATAATTTACTGATGGTGGTAAGAGGCTGGTCGGCTAATATAGGGGAACTGATTTTCAATACATCCATTTTCTCTTTTGGTAAATAGTTTTCACTGTATTTTTTGGAGAAATTGCAATAAAATCAACTATAATCATAAAAACAAAATTCAATATCAAGAAAATATTTCCAATAGAAAACAAAAATAAGTTTAAAAAGAAAAGCCGATAAAAAGTTTGTTATAATTAACTTGAAAGCAAAATTTTAATGAAACTATTTACACAGCTTTTAGTTCGATTAACTATGTTACTTAGAACAATTACTCCACTATATAAATGTAAAAGCAGCCTCAAATGGTTATATATATATATATATATATATATATATATATATAAAGAAAAGGTCCTGTTGATTATTTATGGCTAATTTAAATAATGCACGGCTTCACTTTGCTACTTATGTAGATGTAAAAATAGTCTTGGCAATCATATAAATGACAGATGGCTATAAAAAAAAAAGAGTTATTGATTATTTATAGCTAACTTGTATAAATAATGTGCTGCTGTTTCCATCATGTGGCAATAATTGTAAGTAAAATGATGTGAAATAAGCAACCAAGTAATTAATCATTTCAAAGTTTTTGAATATTGGTGCAAAATTTTCATGGGAGATTAAAAAACAGTTGGCAATCCATTCCGCAATTAAAGGAATTTTAAAAGTGATGTTCTGAGAAATCTTGACTATCACTCGATGTTTCCTAGTCCAAATATTTTTTTGGTATCAAATAAAGTTTTGTTTTTCATCATGTGTTATGAAGGTGTATTTCTATATAAAAATATTAATAAAGTTAACAAAAAGGTTAAAATTTATAATAAAGGATTATACTGAGTCCTACTTGTTAGTACAAAAAGTTTTCATTCATGAAGTAGTCGTAAAATAGAGAAATTAGAAATAGAACGTTTAGAAGATTCTAGATTGTTTTAGGATATTTGAGAAGCCGAAAAATATGCTAATCAGGTGCTAGTCCCTATAAAAATAGGTTTTTGAAGAGTTGTCAGTTGTAAAAAGGGAATTCCTGGTATTATCAACTTCGGCTTTTGATTTGTGGATTATTATATCCAGCCAAAAGAATCTCTATGAAAAATTACCGACCAACAAAACCCAAAAAGAGGAACTCCTGGAACTAAATTGGTAAATACAGTTTTTAAATATTTTCATTGACCAAAATAAAAGTTATTCTATATATGCATATATTTGTGGATTTCCAGTAATAGCACTTATATGACTTCGCTAACCCTAATGTTAATACTTGACCCTCATCATCTCCCTCGTAACATTTCGCCAGTAAACCTAGACCTTTATGTTTTCTGTTTTGAATACCACAGTTCTATCTTTGTACATATTTTTGTGTTTTGCTATGGATGTCGGTTATCAATATGGCAGTGAATGTCGGACAATATCAACAAAGATGAAAGGAAAACTTGAAGCAGCTGAAATGTGGTTCTACAGAAGGATGCTGCGGATATCGTGGACTGAGCATGTGAGCAATGAGGTGTTGGGAAGGATGGAAATGAAAAGGAAATTAATACTGAGCATCAGGAAGTGACAACTGAAGTTCCTGGGATATACAATGAGGAAAGAGGGCTTGGAGAACCTGATACTAACAGGCCAGATAGAAGGAAAAAGACGGGAAAGCAGCGGATAACATATTTGAAGGGCCCGAGCAGGTGGACGACAGAACGGGGGCTGTAAAATCTTACAGGAGAAAGCGTGCTAAGAGCCGCCAGGAATAGGGAAACGTGGAAGACCATGATCGCCTGAAAGGACAAGGTGCGAAGAAGAAATGTTTGTGATTTAGCTCCGTGCCTTGGTAAATCATTCTTTTCTTACAACTTTTAACTCGTAATATCATGTTTTATATGTAACTCATACAAGTGCTCAAATGGGTGCAGTTCGCATTAATGAAATATGCATTGAGGTACAGTCTTTTCTACTATGTAGCTAACCATTTATTTATGATCAGAATCACAAATGGCTCAGGTTTTACAAGAAAAAAATTAAACAAAATGAAAAAAAAAAAATTTAAGTATATTATGGGAAATAATAGCTAATAAGATTTTTTTATTTATCTTTAAAAAATTTTTTATACAATGGCAAAGATGACAATTATTCATCCATGTGTGACAGTATAAGATTAAGTAGCTTATAGCAGATGAGTTGGTGTCAATTACTATAGTTTATTGTTAAAATAGACATAGGAGGATAGACAAATCAGGTAACAGCATTTGTGTAGAAATTAGATATAAAATTGAAAGCAATTCAAAATGAACAAATAATGAAACAAAGTGTTTAGAATGTTAAAGTCAAATGTCTGTAAAGGAATGTCATCTAATGAAAGTACATTTTGTAAAGCATTTAACAGAAAAAATTTTTTTTTTTTTGTGGTTATGAGAAAAATGTCTATCCTCTTTCAACACAAACTGGTCCTGGGTATGACAGTAAACTGCATCTGGCAGCAAGGCCTCTGATTAGGAGGTTGTGAGGAGTATGGAACCACCTCTTAATTGCTGTTGTTCTCAGGTTCACACTGACCCAGAGTGGTGGCACCTGTTAGGGTTCCAGCTATGAGAAAATAGTTAACCCCCAAACTGGGGTCAAAATTATAAAAGTATAAAAATACTTTTTTATAGAAATATATACGTTTTTTAAGGAAAAATATTACCAACAATACATTTTTGAAAAAAAAAAAGATTTCCAGCAAAACATTTCTGAATACAAAACTAAGACATTTTCAGTTTTCTAAAATGAAATAATAAAAACAAAATATTTTCATTCAAATTTGACTAAATCAACTTTCTCACTATAACCAAACATAAAAACATACAACCTTAAAACCCCACCTTTTTGGCATTAAATGACCCAAAAAGGTTGATATGCTATTAAAACTCAAAACTACTAGATTTATTCTCACATGGCTACTTTAGCAATAAATTACAAAGCTCCCCATAATTAATAATTGATTCATGCATTTATTAAAACATGTTAAATTTTTAATAAGAAAATCAGAGTTCTGTTTTGAAAATAATTAAAGAATTTCAAGCCTTACCAAATAATGTTAATAAAAAATGAGATGACAAGATTGGTCCCTCAATTTTCGTTTTTATAGCTATTAATAAATTTCCAGTTGAAATTATAGGTTTCCCTAAATGCATGATTGCAAAAAGTATGTTAGCAGATATTTTGATAAAATATTGTTACTGGTATGTCAACTTTTGATGGCATGAAACAAGTGAGCCCTTGAATAAACCTTTTTTATATAAATAGATTACTATCAAGCCAAGGAAAAGGATGACCTGAGCTGACCTAACTGGGGTGGAGATCTGGGAGTCACCTGATGTCAGTAGCTAACTTAACAGTTGAACATGTGTCAGCCCAGCTGTGCTTGGGTTGCAAATGTGGAAAAAAATACATAAACACCCACACCCCAGAGAGATGAGATGAGCAGTCTCTCAGACTTCATGCACAAAAATGTAGGATCAATGTTTGGTTACAGACTCCAGAGACAGCCCAACAGTAATTGACAAATTACTGTTGGGCAGCCCAATTGACAAATTCTAGAGTTGAAATAAAACACAATGTTACATTATGGTGCTGTTAATGACCGAGAAATAACCTAGTAAGTATTATTCAAAATAGAGAAAAGGATGAGACTCCCCCCCCCCCCCCCAACACACACCATGCTGCACTCGTTTTATCATATCACATGACATATAGGACATAATGTGGTTGTAGAGTTCACTAAGGAGTCCCGGAGGATATCACTTTGCTATATGGGGAAAATAAAGATCGCTTGCTATGGGCAGACAGCAGCGGTTGACCAGAATAAGAATTACAAAATCCCTCAAATTTGTAAGTATGAAATGAAATTTTTAGTTTTGCATGTATTTATACATATCTATAAAAGGTAATGAAAAAGCTGATGATTTCAAACTAAATATAAACATTAAGGAACTGGTATGTTTAGCCCAGGTATTCTAATGGGGATGGATAGCTTCTTCCAACCTGAAGATACTATTTTCATCTGGTCAGTGCTCATTTGGAAAAAAAGAAAAAAACAAACTGTCAGTATGTTCATAATATGCTTGGCAAATGTAATACAATTAATCCGTCTTGGAGACCTAACTAATGGCAATGTCAAAGTAACTGTGACTTTTCAATAATTAATTTACTTTTGAATAAAAAGCAAGCAGACAGTCCTCATTTGTTGTACAGTAGCTGCTACAACTTGACTTAGAGTAACCAGGGAAATATCATTTTACTGATTTCCATTTAAGTTAATAGTTTTGGGCTCTAACTCTATGAAATGATAAAATGAGTGCTTTATAACATAATTACAATATTCTTTCATAGCGATATCTCCTTGATTTTTTTTTGACAGCAGGACCAACAGGGTACAAGCCAGGACATTAACAGTATTTTTTCTCACTGGAGCCAAGTAGCATCTGATATTTCCATTTTTTCAGTCAAAATAGTCCATTTATAAGATATTGGCAGGGCATAACAGTTGCGCAAACTAACAAAGGGAGGACAAGCAGAATTATGTAAATTTTGCAGTGTCTTCTACCAACATCTAGTAAAGAACGATCTGAGAATTTATTTGACAGCATTGATTTTCTATGGCTTATCCACACTTTGTAGGTTATTTAAAACCAGAAAATACTTTTACATTGAGATTTTTTTTCAGAATGATTTAGTGATACAAGCCTTACCAGTTAACCTATAACCTATAACCTTTTCCCTGGGATGTTAGTAACAAATGATGTGTACTTGATGGCATGGATATTAGCATGGAAAGTGGGGTTGATTAGCAGAACTTGCATTTACACTAATAAAAGGCATAGGTCTATCTCTTCTTTCTCCAGCTGTTGTTGGATTGATTGAGCTCTCTTGCTTTAGAGACAAACAGTAAGAGAATAAAACTAAAATCTAAAACTGAAGGTAACAAGAGACCACTATGTCAACCCATCTCCATGAAAGAATGGATGACAGTTCCAGAAAAACAAAAAAAGAATGTTCAAAAGGGATGTAGATTTAAAACTGGACAAATATATTCTCGTTTACTATTGATAGATTAAAAGATTTCTTCCCTACTGATAAAAATTTTCGGAAGATTTAAAAAAAAAAAAATAAAAATAAAATCTATTTATTGCATTTTTATCTTATCATTGATGTCCTTCAGATATAAGCTTTCATATCAATAATAATGAAGACTTTGCTATGACTAAACATTTGATTAGCACAAAAGATATTTTCAGATCTTAATTAATCTCTAGGCTTCTTTAGGATTCAAACATACAATGATAAATATCGGGTTTAACACTCCAAATCCACATCACTATAGAAGCAATCTTACCAAAAATGTTTCTGTTAAAATGTCATGAAAGACTAGTTAGCCACAATTGTTATTATTGCCTGAAAAATTGCTGCCAGGTATTCAAAGATCTTGAGCAAGAGACAAAGATGAACAAGATCCAAGAAAAATTGCTTTCAAAAGCATTTATGTTGCTGAGATAATGTTCAAGACATGTTTTAGGTAGTTTTATTGACTGACCCCCCCCCACCACCACAGCTAGTCAACCTTTTGCAGGTTATTTAAAGCCAGAAACTATTTTTAGACCTTAATGTTTTGGAGATAATGATACAAGTACTACTAATTAAGCCATAGCTGTGGATCAAGAAGAGATGAATTCATACCATTCCCCAACTCAAGTGGAATTGCTCTGAAGCCATTATCCACTATACCACCTGCACATCTAAGCTGACAGCACCTGATATTCCCAAGCAGTCACACATCTAAATACCAACTAAACTCGATGTTAATTAACTTGGGCGGTCATACAAAAATCTGTTTCATTGTGATATGGCATTGAGCCTTAGGTATTTTGGCTGATTTATTTTCAAACAGATATGGTTATGAGTATTTAACCATTTCTAACTTTAAAATGGGGAAACCACAACAAAGTCAATGAACAACATCAATGCCTTTCACCATTGGGCTCATTAGCAGTACCTAGTAAATCAATGGTTACTTCAAGAATTTAAAAAAAGTTCCATTTTCAGTGAGCAGATTACAAAATTTTAAGCCCCTCTACAAAATTTTGCAAACATGAGCAATGATAAAGTGTTAGAAAGGATGTTTAAAAAAAACATACATACTTAACATCAGGAAGAGACAGCTGATGAGGTCCCAGGGACAGGCGTAATGAGAAAGGATATTCACAGAACAGACAGGGGGAAAGCAGCGCAAGACATACTCGATGGGTTTGAGCAAGTGGATGGCAGTGCAGTGTTTGGGGAGGGGGGATACCAAGAGGAAAATTATTAAGAATGACAAGGGACAGGCAAGTGGAAGCCTGTGATCGCCTACGAACATGAAGACTGTACAAGTGGTTTTTGAAAGATACATACTAAGCTAAATGAAGTTGAATAGTAAAAGACTTTATTGATATGTAAAGTGTTTTTTTTACCATTTAAAGAAATTTGCATTAATTCTCTTTATTATTGTAGCCTATGAATGATACAGAACATCAATAATTCATATCAACTTAGCTTAAAAAAAAAAAAAAAAATCACTCCAATTATTCATGCATTTATGCTTTCAAGTGAGTAAACTTAGGTTAAATCAGAACGCCGTCTTTGTAATTAAACTTTTGTAACTATTTTTTCAAGACACATAAAATAAAGCGTTTATTTGGTTATCAACTTCAGCATCAAGAACTGAATCAATTAAAAACGTTTAAGTTTATTGAAAAGAATTTGTTTTGTGAAAGCAGAATTTTCTTATCTTAGTCATACTGCTTTTTGTACAATGTTTCACAAGGACACTGCATTGAAAACTGATATAATAAGTACTTAGTTGCTATCTGCACTTCCTATAACTGCAATAGATCTACCTGCTTATCTTCCTACCCCTTGAGAACACCTGGAAACAATTTAATAATATGGATTAAAAAAACAAAAAACGAAAAACAAAACACACACCCAGATTTCTGAGAAGTCAGCATGATATCTCAAAACATATTTGATTAAAAAGTTTAAAAAATTGTTTTTTAGAAAACTGAATTTATTCTGTAGGAATACCCAGCATTTGATGCTAATTTGTTATTTTCATAGAGGGTAAAGTACCATGTACAGGGTGCGCTGAATAAATCATCCAAATTACGCAAACACCGACAGTTTATTTTAAGTTATACTGATGAAAATTACACAAAAATATCTTTAAATACTAAAGAGTAAATTTAATGATTAAAATCACTATTGGGTTCAAGCATGGCCTCTAGACAACTTTGGATCCTCCTACAATTCTTCCAGATGGTCTCCTTGTTTATGTTGGTGAATGTTGTCATAATATTGCCCTTAGGTCATCTTTGGTATTAAGTGTTTTATCAGTCTCTCTCACTTTCAACTGCACCCCCACATATAATCAAGGGGGTTGTAGTCAAGGGAGTAAGATGGCCAGATGTAAGAGGAGATAACATGTAGTTGCAGAAATTGTCTGATAGCCATAACTGGGGTGTACTGCTTGTGGCATGGTGCAGAGTCCTGTTGCCAGATAGTTGGTCTTCTAACAACCACCCTCTTGACCCAGGGAAGCACTACCTCCTCAAAGCACTTGATGCACATCTCTGTTTTGAGTCTAAGGCCCTAACCAATAAAATTGTGAGCTCTTTTCTCATCAGAAAGATCAGAGTGAGTTTCCAATCTGCTGTACCTTTGTGATCCCTCATTAGACTCATTCAACTCTTTCTGAATCCTCTGCTCTGTCCTCAGATTGCCAACCAAACACTCTGAAATGTTCATATTGGAGCTTCTAGCACGAATACCAATCAGTAGAGCATGCCATTTTTAAATTTCTGGAAGGGGTGAATTGCATCATAGTGCTCCTTTACTCGAATGGTGCCCAACTGATCCTACTATACTGTGAAGAAATCAAAAACAACACATGTACAAAATTAAAGAGGTGACAATTTATCCATCGCGCCCTGTAGATACCAAGCAATTCTTGGTCATGTCTTTCTCTTAAGATTCTCTCACGCACACACAATTTGAAATGATTTGTTTGAACATTATTTCTGATCGTTACTCGTATTTAAGTAGATATTCTGTTTTTAATCAAGCAGTATTATGTATTTCTACTGGCCTGATTATTTGACTTCATTTAAACTGATCATCATTCGTGGTCAAGAGGTCTAAGACGAGTCAGATCACATAGTGGCTTCCTCTACGCGGATAGGGGTCGCAGGTTCGAATCCTGCCATAACAAAAATTTATTGTAAATAATCAGGCCAGTAGATATAAATATATAATACTGTTTGATTAAAAACAGAATATCTACTTAAACACGAGTATGTTCAACCAAATCATTTCAAATTGTCTGTTGTTTATAACCAGTTTTGATAATCTTTGTTAATCTTTGTTAATTTCTGTAATAGAGAGAGACAGACAAGGAAAATCTAATATTTTAAAACATGCTTGTAAACAAAAACTCACCATTCTAGCACATTTAACCCTTTGTTGCATATTGGTTACAATTGTAACCAATATGCAACAAAGAGTTAAATTAGTACATACACACATTAGTAATGCCTTTTTATTTTTTTGTTAAGACCAGTATTAATCTCACACAAAGCAAGGTAGACCTGCCAGACAGAATTTGCCATTATTTGAGGCCAGGTTCTACAAGGCTGGACACTCACAGCAGGCCAAGTGTACTGAGTGTTTTTACTGTGACAGCATCTTTAGGAAGAGTACTCAGGATGTGCATTGTGGTACAGTAGATATTGACTCAAAACGACAAATTGGGGTGCCGAGTTTGAATTCCAGTTGAATTCCTTGCATTCACTTATGTGCAAATAATAATCCGTCTTTTCCCTCCAGTTATGGGTTAAATAATAGGACAAATTGAGTTCTATAGGCTTGGCTGGCAACCAGTCTACCGCAGAAAGCAATGGCAACCTACTGCAGGATAATCTGCTGTCCAGTCATTCAGGTCTCTTTTGAGACATGATTGCCCACAACATGTATCATGTATGGCACTTGACTGACTGACTGACTGACCAGTCAAGGCTTGAGATTCCATCCTAGCCTCTGTGTGTGTGTGTGTAGCAAAAAAAAAAAAAAAAAAAAAAAAAAAAAAAAAAAAAAAAAAAAAAAAAGGAAACATCCAACACGTTTTGTCCTGATGAACTTTATTAAGTCAAAAGGTGAGGATTTCACAAAAAGGCATTTATAAACAGAAGTCAAGATACCAAGTTTCTAAAATTTTTATATATGTAATAAATATTAATCAGGATAGCTATTATCCCAAACTCAAAAGGAGACATTAATATTTTGCTTATTTGATAACAGGCAGTGTACCAATAGGAATAAATGTCAGTATAACTAAAAGACTGTGTTGGAAGACAACGGCAAATCTGTGCATCCACATTTGTTTCATAATTCCAGAATTCTTGCCATTCCCTAGAACCTATCAGTTTACCAATAAATCCAAAGAAGAAAGGAAGAATCTCAAGTCAAAGAATATCCATTGTAGCAGTTATACTGCCAGACATCATACAAATAGGAGATATTACTTTGATCGGGTTATGTACGGCAACAAACGACACCAACAGCTGATGAAAAGGATGGTCTCATTATTTACCTTCATATTAATTAAACTACTTTGCTAGTCTTTTGCAATACTCTGGCTGTGAAAGTGACAACAAATTTGTTAATGATTAAATAAGGGTTAGGGAAAGTATACTCCATCTTTGTTAAAATCTGCTCGTGAGAATGTATAGATTTTTCTCTTTCAAAACAAATTTAGAGATCCATGGAAGAGTTTGAGTTTTGTTTAACGGCATATCAACCTCTGTAGGTTATTTAATGCCGAAATGGTTGAGTTTAAAGATATCTTTTTTTATGTTCAGTTATAGTAAGAAGGTTGATTTAGTCAGATTTTGATGAAAAAATTTTTTATTTTAGAAAACTGAAGATGTCTTCTAGTTCTGTATTCAAAAATGTATTACTGGTAATTTTTTTTTCGTCAAAAATGTGTAATGGTAATAATTTTTTTTCTTAAAAAAAAAAAGTGTATATTTTTCTATAAAAGTCTGTTTTATATATTTCTATAAAAGTATTTTTATACTTTCATAGTGTTTTGACCCCAGTTTGGGGGTTAACGATTTACCCATAGCTGGGACCCTAACAGGTGCTACCACTGCGGGTTAGACTGGACCTAGGAACAATAGCAATTAAGAAGTGGTTCCATGCTCTTCACAACCTCCCAATCAGAGGCCTTGTCGTCGGATGCAGTTTACCGTCATACCCAGGACCGGATCCATGGAAGATTAAGCTAACTTACAAGGAGTTTTTGCGAGTATTGAAAGCATTACACACCAACCATAGGCAAGTAAAAATAAATGAATATACAGAGAAGTGTCGTCACAAGAGCTAAATAGCAACTGAGCACAAGTTATTCAGTCTGCAACCATTTGAACAGTGACTTTAGTACACCATACTCTGATCAGCCCGTGTGTCAATTAGTTACAGCCTGCAAGAAGAAGAATCTAAAAACATATCCAGCTTATTATTACTGACCATACTGCACAAGATTATACTGGCACCCACCACTACCTCACTGAGTTACACATTTCAACTCTTGAAGGAGGGGGGCGTTTAGAGTTAAAGTACAACTGACCTCTTTAGATAATGATAGAGGCCAAAGGGATAACCAGTAACAATGGCAGTGTTTCTCATTCCAAAACCTGTCATCAGTCACCTGCCCAGTTCATCGCAGGTGAATTTTATCTTACAAAGGTAAAAGGGCAAGTAATTAGAACATTTACAGAGAGGACAGGGAACAGCACTTCAAATCCTTTGTTTTGAAGTGTATATATATTTTTTATTTGTAAACGAGTTGTTACGCAACCTGGGTTTCTACAATGTGGTGTTATCAGGCGATTTGCAATAACTGATTCACCCTCCCGTCTACGGATATATTGTGTTGAATACACTGGTTCCCGTCCGATCACCGAAGTTAAGCAACATCAAGCCTAGTCAGTACTTAAATAGGTGACCATTTGGGAATACCAGGTGCTGTAAGAATGGTCCACTGGCCCTCCAAGTTTGGGGGTTGGGTGCAGGGCTAACAACCCTGCCCCGTAAAAAACAGTTTGTTACAGAAACAGCAACAAAAAATTGCTGCCTTATGCACTATCTGGGTGTGATAGATAAATGATGAAGATTTACCCTCCCCACCTTAAAGAATGCTTATGTAACGGGGATTTTTTTTGAGTGTGCAATTTTCAAAATTAGAAGTTATGTTTTCATCCACGATTGTATGACCCTAATAGATATTTTATGGTATGGTTACACTTAGTCATAATTTCTGTTCTTTCATTCAGTAATTCATTTTCGTTTGGGAATAACATAATAGCTAACTAGAAACCTAGGTCATGAAATAACTCATTTACAAATAAAAAAAAATATACAAAAGTTCTGAAACATAATTGTACTGAACACTTTAATACAACTGTGCGCTGGTCTAATTTAATTCTGACCAAAAACCAAGTAATTTATATATATATATATATATATATATATATATATATATATATATAAATACAGGTTTCATTGAATAATATAGACAAGTTCTGTCTATTTATTTTGTGTAAGATCTGTTCGTATGATCTGATTAGCTTGATAGTGTTGTCATGGAAAGATGACAAGAAATCGCAATAATTGTTGATTTTTTTATCAGGTCTGAGTTTTCGGCTTACATAAGCCATTATCAAAGGATGAACATTTAATGTTCAGTGAACATAGAACATTTAAATTATTTTTAACAGAATGGAGTTATACAGAGAAAATTAGACAGGTCCATTTTCACTACCACCATTCCTTCTCGGCCTACAGCCATGTGCGACACAAAAAATGGACCTGTGTAATTTTCCTCATGAATGGGTGAGACAAACTAAATGTCTAAGCATTAAAGGAAAAAAAAAAAAAAAAAAAAAAAAAAAAAAAAAAAAACCCCAAAAGAGGAATGCACCTATAACATTAAAACAGCAGAAATAATATTAGCTGAAAGAGAGAAAAGGAATAGTGAAGAGAAGAAAATTATGAAAAACAATCGTGACATTCTACATGTGCACATGCCTACACAAAAAAAAAAAAAAAAAAAAAAAAAATAAATGAACATAAAAAGCACAAGTTTTTTTAATATATATATATATATATATATATATATATATATATATATATGACAGTGATGCTGCCTGACAAATGAACTAAATGTTTACAATAAATTTAATCTATGAAACTCTGAAGTCGAGGTGCTGAATATAACATCAGCTAAGTGATAAATTTTATGCGTACATTAATCATTTTTTTTTTTTTTTTTAGTAGTCATCAATGAAGGTTTTATCGGGGAGGGGGGAGAAAGAGTGTTCTATATATCATTAATGATAAAACATTAAAAGGTTTGAGCAAAACGATTATTTACATGATTGAAAAAAAGACAGTAAAATATTTTGGGAAAAGTTATCACGTAGATTATCTATTGTCAACATTTTAAAGCATTTTTATTTCTTAGCCCATTTAAGTGCAGCCAAAAAAAGAATTATGAGGAGTGCTGGAAAGCACTTGGTCTGACCAAGAAGAATGCCTGAGGGTCAATAAAAGAACTAGTATTTCACATATTTGCCCCAGAATTTAACACCTTTAGCAGATCACGAGTTTCTTTAACTTTGGTGATTGAAATGCTGATTTAGACACGTTGACTGAGCTTTTGAGCACTCTATTATACAGACCTAGGCAAGGTTTCATGAGGAAATTTTGAAAAGAGACATCGCTTTGCAATCAGGCCCCAAAAGTTATCTCTACTGGTCAAGATACAGGGTGTGATGGATAAATTCTGCATGTGTGACAGTGCCAGATATAGGGTCTTTCAGCAGCCACCCTTAACTCAGGGCAGAAGTACTTGGAGGCCTGTGTACTGAGCTCCACCAACACATTCAGGAGTTATTTTCTTATTAGAACAATCAGAGCAAGTTTTCCGAGGTGCTGTACCTTCGTAATCATTAAACTTATCCAACTCTTTCTGAATACTAATTTTAAAGTAGATGCAGTTAAATGTACAATATATATATATATATATATATATATATATATATATATCTGACATCAAAACAATGTAAAATGTCCAAAAGGCCATTGTTGTAACTCAACACAAACGTTGAAAATGTTCCCCATTTGCTTCTACACACGTGACATACTGATAGTGTCTACAGCATAAACCCAATTGTTTTAGATGACCCCCCCCCCGGGGGGGGGGGAGAAAAAAAGAAAAGGCATTTGTTGACCTGAAGGAGATACTTAAAGCATTACAAGATATGAAAAAGTGTCATTAACCTATACCATCATTATAACATCTTACTGATGTTAAAAATCCGAACTACAAAATGGAAAATTGATTAAGTGCTGTCAACATGAAACCTAGCCATACACCAGGGTGAAAAGATTAAATTACATATTTTAAAATAGATTTTCTCATTCTCCCCACCTTAAAAACCGCAACTTAAACTTTTAGATGATAAGTACATTTAAATAGTAACCTCAACACCTCCAAACTGCACTTAACCATTCCTGGCTGAGATCTATGCTTATGCTTTGTTTCAATAGGAAGTACGTGCAGCAGAACACACAAGCCAGAACAGAGACGTTAGCTTACTTACTGTTAGAACTGGCAGCCTATCCTTATCAAGGACAATCTCAATACAGCTAATACCTGTACATTGTCAATTTTAACTTTTGCATTAAGATTTTAGTTTGGTTCCTCAAAGCCTTTTGCTCTGGCATTAGTACAATGTGTAATTCAATTCACTTAAAAACAGGTTGAGAGTAAGAAACAGAACAAAGACTAGCATTTTTAAAAAAATGGAAATTTAAAATGGAAAAAAAAAAAGTTGCTTAAGATTTAAAACAATCTTTTCAATTCCAGTTGAAACTACAGCTAATTTAAAATTTTAGCCCAAAAGCTTTATTTGTATATTTTTCAAATTATCAAAGTGTCCAAGCCTCATTTCTAAAGGCTTGAAAGTTATAAATTCTATAATTTATAACTTTCTAAATGGCTAACCTAGGCATATTTCAGAACATAAAAAAAAAATCATCAAACATCAAAGAGGTGTTGAGATACTAACCGTCCATGTGGAATTAGATTACTGAATTGTAATAAGTGTGCAAACAGAGGAATCATCTCTACAGTTAAGCAGTTACTAGAAAATAAAAAGTATAAACCTTTACAAATTGTTCACTATTTTACTTCAAATTCTCCTCTCTTACTTTATTTGTATATAAGTGAGCCAAGTTGCTTAATTGAAGGATTGATTTTGTTTTCTTAGACATTTCATTGCCTGGAATCTTATCTTAGTTTGCTAGGCTTTCCTCTTCTCTGCTGGCTGGTTGGCTAGCACCCCATTTCCACATTCTGTGAGTAAAAAGTTAGAAATATCTTCTACAACGGTCAGTGGTTTTGTTCTCGGCTTGGAGTTAAAATGTCTTGAATATTGTTGAATTCTGTTCTGGGTGAGCCATTATTTTTTTTATTTTTTGTTCGTTTTGCCTAATTTTTGCTTGATTTTAAAACTTTTCATGCTTAATTGAAGGATTGATTTTGTTTTCTTAGACATTTCATTGCCTGGAATCTTATCTTAGTTTGCTAGGCTTTCCTCTTCTCTGCTGGCTGGTTGGCTAGCACCCCATTTCCACATTCTGTGAGTAAAAAGTTAGAAATATCTTTTACAACGGCTTGGAGTTAAAATGTCTTGAATATTGTTGAATTCTGTTCTGGGTGAGCCATTATTTTTTTATTTTTTGTTCGTTTTGCCTAATTTTTGCTTGATTTTAAAACTTTTCATGCTTAATTGAAGGATTGATTTTGTTTTCTTAGACATTTCATTGCCTGTACTTTAACTAAGTTAAAACTTATCAAGTCAACGTTTTTTTTTTTTCTTTTTGTTTCCTGTTTAGGATGCGGTTTCCAGTTTTCTCTTTTCCAATCTTTTCACTCTTTTCCTTTTTTATTATTTTTTTTCAATTGGAGTAGATAGACTAAACTATCGCCCGGTTCACACTCCACCCACATTTATTGAACAGGTGAAGAGGCTCATCCCTTGTTTCCTGTTTAGGATGTGGTTTCTGGCTTTCTCTTTTCCATTCTTTTTACCCTTACGTAGCCCCCTGCGCATTAGTGGCGTTACCGCTTTGCTTGGGGTGATATGATTAAAAAAAAAAAAAAAAGTGTTAATCATTCAACTACAATTAATGTTTATGTATTTCAGTAGGAAAAGAGTATTTTGATAAGAAGCCATCAAAATCTATATTTAGTCATTGTTGGTGAAGATGGGAAATGGCAATGAAATTGTGTCAGCTGACTAGTTTAATATGAAAGCTAAACTGATTATTATAGATATGAAGCGCTTCATTTAGAGCAGTTGGGAGTTAAATGCAATTATTGCTTTGTTCACTCATTTGGGCAACAATCTTAGTAGAAAAATACTTGCTATTAATGTAACAAAGCCAGATAGAGTTGAGAAGAAAAAAGCTAAAAGTAAATGAATACTCAAAATGAGCCATGTTAGAATTACTTCTTAGTAATCTTGTATTCAAAAATGAATTTGGGTTAAAACAGAAACAAAAAAAAATCAGCACATGCAATTTTGTAAAGAAAATTCATTTTCATTGAATAAGAAACATTGGCTATATTGTATTTGACCTATTGTAAGTATAGCAAAGAAATTGAATTATTCTAGGTTTTGAATATTAAGACATTAGAAAAGTGATTGCAAAGACTTGAATTTTGGATATTGGAGAGAGAAAAAAAGTTTTTGTTTCAAGTCTTCAATGCATAGTGTATTTATTTTAACAGCATATCAATCTTAATAGGTTATTTAATGCCAACAAGATTTTTTTTTTTTTACAATAGATTCATATGATCAGAATATGTATTCTTTGTAAATTGTAGATCAGGTTTCATTGATGTATTTTTGTAAATAGGCTTTTGTTGAGAGGCAACTGTATTACTGGTATATATTTTTTTTCCTTCAAAAATGTATTGTTGCTAATATTTTTTCTTCATAAATATATTGCTTGTAATATTTTCTCCCAAAAAGTATTGCTGGAATTTTCACTATAAAATTTTTTATATTTTCATAATGTTTTGATCCCAGTTTATTTTATTTTAGGGGGGGGGGGGTAACTATTTGCCCATAACTGGGACCCAAACAAGTGCGACCACTCTGGAACCGGGAAGATCTGGAAAATTAAAAGGTAGTTTAATGCTCCTCAAAACATCCCAATTAGAGGCCTTGTTGCCAGATATAATTCATCATTATACCCAGGATGCATATGATGTATGTAGGGGTCAAAAGCCAATGTCAATAACTACCAAAAAAGTTCCCGAACATTTTAGCATCTCATAATATTCAATACATTGTACAAAAGCTTAAATGTATCCAATTTTATTTATGAAACTAATCTAGAATACAGTCATCTGAAAAAAACTGGTTTTAATATTACTTGACCAATAAACACTAGCATTTATGCTTCAATAGAAATATCTATTTATATAGAAATGTGAACAAGAAACTTTTTCTTACATAGAAAAATACAGCAAGAGTAGGTCATTGAGTTTAGAAACTCACAATATTGCAGGCAATTGTGCAGTTATGTCAACACAAGAAATCCTTGCCTTCGCAAATTGCCTGTTAACAATTATAAAATTTTAGCTGTCTTTAATTCACAATTTAAAATTTAAGAGTTTTTTTTTAAGTTGAAAGTATATTTTTTTTCTAAAATTGCTTATAACTAGCAATTGCTTGTTCCAAATTGCTATGAATTTTTGCACTTCTTTCAAACGTTCAGGTCAGCAAGTCCTATTTTAAATTAATTCTTTAGCTGTGTTTTCAGCCAATATTTTATCTTCAAATTTATATTGCTCATCAAGTTGATTTTCAATTGAATTCTTCATCCAAATCAAGAAAAGAATTACTGCGGAAGCCAAATTTCTTAATTGCTCGAAAATAATTGATAGAATTAACATTCCTGGTTTAACAGAAGATTGGCAGCATCTTTTTAAAGCTACCGACACAAATCAATGAACTCCTGATTGCTTTCATTTAAGATAAATCTGAGTAGGGCTATGCACTTTTGTAGGAATTAAGATCCTGCAGACAAAAATTATATATATATATATATATATATATATATATATATATAAATTAATATTCATTTGATAAACCTCAGTTAAATTAAGCTCATTGCATCCTCCCATGTAGATATCTAATTTTGTATATCTGTTTATAGGCTCTCTACAAGCTGAAATTTGGAAAGTTTCCGAATTTGGTCCCAGGGGAAGATTTTAAACCACCCACTAGCAGGTGAGCTGTGACTAGCCTACAAGTCAAGTTCAAATGTTAATTTTCTACTCAATATTGCCCATAAAGCTTGAATTTGACTTTATGGAGGGGGAAGATATGTAGACATACAAGCAACGACCTGCCAGCAGGTTATATGCATTTTTGGTTTATTTTTTTTATTTTTAAACTAAAGTTTGCTTACAAAACCTGAATTTGAATTTTGGGGTCTCTGGAAAGCATGCAGGTCAATCAGGTTTTTAATTTCTCAGAGGCATTAAAACAGGTTATGTATCGTTATATATATATATATATATATATATATATACATACACACACACAAATAAATAAACACAAGTGAGGTCACAGTGTTTTTATTATTTTATGTGCACTGTGAAAACCGAGAAGGAAATTTTCCCAAGTTTTGAAAGAAAACTGGTTTTACCTATTCAAATTGGGATACTTACTTGAAAGTACATTATGCCTATAATATGGGAAAAATTTGGTGCAATAACTTCTTGAACAAGTAAACTTGCTCCATACATCAAAAGCATAAAAGGCTATTAAATCAATGTCCTCGGTTTCATTTCTTATCAAGCTTTCAAAAGATAAATGTCTTTTGCCTCATGTAGCGACATACCAAAGAAATATCAGTGCTTCTAAGAAACAAGTTGTTTTAGAACCAATTTGGTGAATAGAAAGTAACAAAAAGCTACACTTAAAGAAAGGCCATATTTGGACAGCTTTATTCAAGAAAGAATAAAAAAAAAAACTCCCCAAAAAAATCTTTAGAAAGGAAATTGCCTAATACTCTTGCAATGCAGTGCCAAACAGAGGAACAAAAATTGCTAGGACCAGAAGTACAACAGAGTCAACAGTGAACAACAGGCAGCCAGATTCTGATGAACAACGATTGCATGGACTTCAAGAAGATAGACATCAACAGCACAGACATAAGAAACAGAAGAGCAAAGATTGTTAAGACTTAAGATCAAAGAATAAAAGCTGAACAACAAAAACAAAGAAAATAGTGGAATTCAGCTGCATTTAATTATGATCCTTCATATGTCTATGCTTCTGAACCCTCAATTCAGGATGTGGTAAAGATATTTTTCATCCCAAGAATACCTTTGATCCTAACTGATTTTAGGATTCCTTTCAAAAGATTGCAGTTTCCAGTGAAACTAAGCTTTGCAATGTCCACAAATAAATTCCAAAGACAGACTCCCTCAGTTGCTTTCACACACATTGAAGAAGCACAATTTTTTTTCACCATAGATAACTATGTTCAAGAATTAGAAGCAAAAATAGTTTTATCTTCAAGAGAAAAAAAACAAAAAAAAAAAAAAAAATTGTTTATAAAGAATTTCTTTCATGAAAATATTTTAATCATTCAATTTTGATGACCATTTGGTCTGTTCTCATATTAGAAAACTGAATTTGCTGAGTTTATATAAATCAGTTAAGTGCCATATGTGATACACACTTTGGGCGATCATGTCTCAAAAGAGATATGACTGACTAGGCAGAAGTTTATCCCACAGTAGGTTGCCATTGGTTTCTGCAGTAGACTGGTTGCCCACTAAGGTTATAGAACCTAATGTCCTATTATTTAATCCATAACTGGAGGAAAGAGACGGATTAATACCTTTCCCAAGGGTATTTGTGCATAAGTGAATGCAAGGAATTCAAACTTGGCTCCCCCAATTTGTTATTCTGAGTCAATAACCACTGTACCACCCACGCACATATACTTTATTAAATTAGAACAATTCAAATATTGTTTTTTTTTCATTATTTTCTAAAATTATTCTATTTTCATGTTCTTGTTTTGTTAAATTTCTTTCAAAATACTGAATTTTTGTGTTTACATATTAGGATTAGAATAATTTTAGAATATACTTTCATATGTGCTGTTTTTGTATTAATAAAGTTTATAAAATGCTTAAACTTTTATGCAATGCTGGGTAATTTTGATAGTCTATATTGATTCTTTGACCATGTGAACCATTCTACAGAGATAAAAATTATTTCAAGAGCACAGAGATGAGATGCAAGTCGTAATTTTAGATCATGAAAAGAACAATTACCTAAAAAACTATTTTCTTTTGATATGTAATTCTTCAGTTAAAACCAACAAGCACTGTTTTTTTTTCAATTTTAACTTGTTTCATAACATCTTACTGGTGGTAGGAGGTACGGGCACTCTCTTGCAATATTAAGTGATTTTGTACTATCAGATTATGAATTTATCAAGTCAATTGCAAACATTGACTCAGCTACTAGCTTCTTGTAACTGGGCAGAAAAAAAAATTTCACTTAAGGGTTCCCCATTCCCTCTATTTTATATTATTTCCTCATGGTGACTGTCAGTAACACACTGGAATTTTATTCTGGATAGCCAAGAGTACAGCACCTCTCCATGTCAATATTGTTAAGTTTCAAATATACTTTCAAAAAGAAAAGATGTCATTTAACAAAAAACTATCACATTAAATAAGTATTTTTGCTTAATAAGTGCCCAGTTCACTGATCTCAATAACTGTACAGATATTTTTCTCTTAACCAGATGGTTCATTTTACTCAATCCACAAAAATGAACTAGAAATTTTAGTGGATTTCACCATATTCTAATTCTTATAGTACTTAAAACTTTCTCTAAAGTAAGGATAGTAATTTTCTCACTTTCTGGAACACTTGAAAGTGTCCCAGAAAATTAGAAAATTACTATCCATAGTAATTATGAGGGGGATGGGGAGCACTAATGTTATAAACTTGACCCAGTTTCCAAAAATCTGACTATATTACCAAAGAATTGGGGGGGAAAGGCTCCATGGCTAGGCTGAGAACTTCAGCACTTCTTATATGAAACAGTTCCAATTTGGGGGGGGGGGGGAACATCTTACATAAGATTTTAAACGTTCCACTTGACAGTCATTTAAAATGTACAAAAACAGCGGTATTAAAAGGCGACTTTAGTACATTTTATAATTTATTCTGTTCTAATAGAAAGCCATTGTGAGTAGAAAAAGCAATGAATGTTAAAGAAAGAATCCATAACTAAAGCTTTTCACAGAAGGCTAGTCATGACACCATACTGAGTCAGCATCTGTTGAATAAGGTGTGTGTGTGTGTGTGTGTGTATATATATATATATATATATATATTTTATATAGGCAAGAGTTTACAATAAAGAGTAAACATGTTAAAATAGTTTATTGGGAGTGGGATTCATTGACTTGAGGTTTACTTTCAGAAAAGAACTTATACAAAACAAATTTGCTTATAATCAAGTTTGGGTTTAAGGACTAAGTAATTGATAATTTTGTTTAAAAAAAAAAAATTATGTTGTTCAAAATTGAAAGTTAAATTGATAAAAAAATAGAGACAAAGTAGCCTATACACAAATATACAAAGACAGTGTTTAAGTAGGAGAAAAAGAAAAAAATTAATTATTGTTGGATCAAATAGATAGCAAGGTCAACAAGTGACTGACAAACTTTCAAGTCATTATAAAAACTGTCCATAAAGACTAATGAACACCTGTTGAAATACACCTGCACTTACAATCTGGGCCTTCAATAGTAACTGTTAAAGCCCAACTCTTGTCTTGTTGGACTGACAAGACAAGTTAAAAAATAATTACAGCTGATCCCAAGTAGACATAAATGTACATTCAATTAATATGGATCATAGCAGTGGCTGCCATCCTCAGAAAGACACATAAGGGTAGGAGGGGGTTATTAGAAAAGACAAAACATTATCTAAACATTCAAGCAAGTTGAGAGATACTGAGGTATTGTTTTGCTTTGACAATTTTAGATTTTACCCTTTAAACTGTAACGACCACATATAATAGGAAATTTATCAGTCATTTTGTGTCAAATTAAGAGTGACATCAACAGATTTCTTTCTAATTTGGTACACTTACAAACTGTTTGGATTTTTTTTTCACCGAGTTCGAATTCCAGTCAAATTTGTTGCATTTACTTACACACAAATACCCTTGGGAAAGGTATTAATCCATCTCTTCCCTCTAGTTATGGGTTAAATAACAGGACAGATTGGGTTCTATAGCCTTGGCTGGGAACCAGTCTACCGTAGAAAGCAATGGCAACCTACTGTGGGATAATCTGCCCAGTTAGTCATGTCTCTTTTGAGACATGATCGCCCAAGCGTGTATCATTTAGGTTACAGAGTACAAGATAATTTTGTTCCTGGACTCTTCTACCATTATTTAAGAGTTTTTCACTCTTATAAAACTGCACAACTTCATAAATTGTCTCTTGTGAAAATCATTTTTTTGTTTTTGGTACAGTTAATATTCCTTGTTCATTTATAAGTTTTTTTTGGCTTATCTTGCCGTATATGTTGTGGTATCAAATTCCATTTGAATTCTTTGGATACTCCAGCTTCTTCAAAGTATTTGTACTGATTGGGACCTCTTTCTACAAACTTAATTACATAATTTTACTTTCGTCTTGTGCTCTTCTGCACTGGTAAATTATTGGGAAGAAATTTTAGTTGAAAGTTTTTTCTTTGTCCTAACAAAAGTTAACATGGTTATTTATACCAGTCGTATGAATCAAAATCAAAATTATAAAAAGGTCTCAAATGCTGTTTTACAGTAAATAACTTTCACTTACTGAGGATTTATTAGTAATAATTATGTTGTATCATTCCACCAACATTAAAAAAAAACAACTGCATATAAAATTAAAAGTATTGTTGTAGAATCCCAGCTACAGGGTGTGTGTGTGTGTGTGTATATAAAGGGGGAAAAAAAAAAAAAAAAAAAAAAAAAAGGAAATTTTATATAGTTTTGGAAGTTTTGTTACAGTTATTTAAAAAAAGAAAAAAGTTATACAATGATACAGTCTCTTGAAACCAAAATAAATTTTTTTAATGTTATTTCTTTTCATCATATAGTAAATCTAAAATTTATCTTATTTTGTGGGGCACCCTGTACCATGAAAACCACTACTATCTTTACAGTCTGAAGTAACTTGTTTAGGAGGACCAAGTTTACAGGTGCCAATTTAAAGTTATGTTGATGTCATTTTCATTTTTTTTCATACTGACTTGAAATTTTTATCACTATGACCAGCACATATTTTGACTTAGTAAAAAAATTGAAATGAAATAATTAAACATGGTTTAAATATTAATTAGACAGAATCATGCAATTGCAGAAATAATGAGTTTGCTTGTAACTGTTAATGAGATTTATATACCATGTCAAAGGTCAACAAAACCATTAATATCATTTGTTGCATATTTTCATATCTTATGCTATCTAAACATTAATTCATTACACTTATAAATCTATTTGTTGTATAAGGCAAACAAAAACAATAAAGTTATTTCCCCACTTAATTTTGAAAACATTTACCCACAAATAAATTCTGTTGACTTTATGATCATAGTTCTTATGTGAATATTAGCTTTCTAAAGATATACAATATGAGCATATTGGGAGATGAAATGTCAGCATGTAGTGGCAAATACCAAAATTTGCCATTTTGAATCTAGCCCAACTTCATAAAACCCTTGTAACTATAAAGTCCACCACAAAATTTTGCATATATCTTGAAAGGTAGACAATTTTTTTTGTAAAATTTAAAAGAAAATTAAAGATAACTGTTAATTTCTCAAAAAATGTACAGCCAAATTATCTTGTTTGACTTAAAAAACAAAAACAGATCATCTTTTAGAGCTACCTAAGTACTATAAATGGTATTATAATTTAGCTTTGTGGGTAAAAAAGCAACTGAAATAGATATTTAAACTTTGTGACTATTTTCCAAACATTCACCTTTTTGGTAAGGTGAATATCTTGGGAATCCTTTTAGTTAGAGAAGTAAAATAGGTACCATACAATTTCTGTCTAAGTTCTATAAGTGTACTAAATTTGAAAAAGTAGTGTGTCAGTGATGGTGAAACCCTTATTGATTTAATACGGAATAAATCATTTATTCCTAGTCAAGAATGCCTGATTAAGTTATCAAAATAGTTTACTATTGCTTTGTAAACTAAAAATCAGGAATAGCAACCATCTAAATGTTTGCTATATTTCTCAACATTAATTTCCCAGTATATATTCGAAGTGAGGGAGAGGATAGGCAACTTAGACTAAATAGTTCAACCCAATTTGTATAAATATAAGAAGCCTATAGAAAGAAATGTTTCAACAGTAATAAATAAAATTGATATTCTTTGTATACTTAATCAAGTGTTTATAAATCTCATCATTTATCCATCATACCCAGATGGTGCATAGGGCAGCAACTTTTTGTTGCTGTTTCTGTAACAAACTTTTTTTTTTTTACGGGGCAGGGTTGTTAGGCCTGCACCCAACCCCCAAACCTGGAGGACCTGTGGACCATTCTTGGTCCTTGCATTTACAGCCCCTGGTATTCCCAAATGGTCACCCATTAAGCACTTTGGTGATTGGACAGGAACCGGTGTATTCAACACGATATAGCAGTAGACATTTATAAATCTAGCTCATTTGAATACCATATATATATAAAAACAAAGCCAGCCAATGGAAACAGAACAAGCACTGAATTTTATTAGTGTATGTGTTTTTGTATTGCTATACTTTTTCATCATCCAGAATGAGAAGAGGAAAAAAAAAAAAAAATTACAGTGAGTGAATGGAAGTACCCAATGCACGACTTCTTTGGTGTTTGAAACTGAATGGTTATAGTGTAACTGGTCTAAGGTTTTAAAATCCTATTTTACAACTGTTAATACCCACATTTTTTATTTAATTTATGAGCCAGAAATCCTGAGACAACAATCAAGTAAAACCATATTAAAAAGACAATTCTTGCCCTGTTCTGCAATCAATTTCCAGTCAACTATGACAAATTGAGTTAGTATAGAAGGTTGGGGCTAATGAATCTGACAATCAGTTTCTTAACCACTTTTACGAAACTATAGAAGACTATCTCTTCAGCACACTGCGAGAATGAAAGGTTTAGAGAAGAGAAATTACAGTTGGTTTACTCCATTATAAAGACAATTTAAGATACAAATTTACTCTTTATAAAAAATCTTGGAAATTCCAAATTTCAGTAATTCAGCATAAAATTTTTTAGCGGACCTGAAGCAGACTACCACCATGTTTAATTTTGTTTTTCATTTTTATTTTTTTTCAGTGCAGTCCTATTGATTGCTACTTAAACTTTCCGATTATTAAAAAAAAAAAATTTTGAAAAATTACAATATTTAAACAAATTTTTGGAGAAGGGAGGCAGTTTCTAATACAACAACGTTAAAGTAAATCGATCCTCCATTTTCAATCCACTATAAGGTTGTATGAAAAAGTGCTCCCACATTGTTTAAAGATTGAAATTTTTGCAAATCTTTGTTATTCGTAAAGTTTAAGAAGTAAAAGATAATATTGCACTGGAAAAAAGTCCAAAAAAATTTGATAATGAACAAATTTACAGGTGGCGATAATGTCGTACCAGTGACTGGTTTCAAAATGGGGGCTCAATTTGCTATAATGCTGTATGAGAAACTGATCTCCCTGCCCAAAAAATATTTAAATATTGAAATTTTTCAAAAAATCTTTTGTCACTTGTAAAGCTAAGTGGGTAATCGATAGGACTGCACTGAAAAAAGTATAAAAAAAATGAAAAAGAACGAAATTAAACATGGTGGTAGTCTGCTTCAGGTCGGTCAAAAGTTTTTATAATCCTAGAGAAATAATTAGATCATTTATATATATATATATATATATTTTTTTTTTTTTTTGTTTTATAATGTCTTGGCTACATGTGTAAAGAATTTGATCTGGAACTGATTGGTAGATAATTTTTGGCAATTCAATACAAACTAGTGCATTGTAGGGCTATTTATTTTTTATGAGGTGTGCAAGGTAATGTGAAGGCAAACTTTACAGTATTTCATATTTGCTTCAAAAGAAATATTTAGGCCTGCGGAACTCATGGAATTTCCACAAAAGGATAATTATGATTTCCTGGAAAAATTTTACTTTGTCAAACTAGCAAATGATATTAACGTCTTCATACATAAAGGTATTGGATAATAACGATAACACTAATTTTATTAAAATATCTATAAAAGTAATATTCATAAAAGCTACTTTATTGTAATCTTATATTAAGTGGCATATGCACAGGCTATAACTAAAATACTGTATGCTATTTTGTGAGAGATTTTGAAAGAGAAATTTTTTTTTTTTTTTAAATTACTGAAAAATCATGGCTCCTGTGTCTATTGTAAACAGAAAAGACCAACTGAGTAATGGCCAAGGGTTCACAGGACAGAAATTTCGTTATTAGGTCGTGGGATACCACAACCAACCCACCTATTTTTACTCTATTGTACAGTACACACATATACACACACAATTACTGCTACAACCACCAGCTTAAGCTGCTACGGTAATGCTATAGGCTCTCTCCTCCTACTCTCACTGTTTACTACTCTTCTGTTTGGCAAAGGTGAGAGAATGGCTGAGGAGAGTAGTGTTTATAAATTATAAAAAGATAGAGGGGAAGTAAAAGCTTGTGTAGAGAGTAAGTGTGTTATCTTTCTTCTGTGGCGTAATGGATGGAGGAACTAAGTAACTCACTAAAGGAACAAGCAGAATATTATATGATTCTTTTATAGGTTATCTATATAATTATATACTTGTGTCACATCACGCTCTTCAAAAGACACATGGTACCTGAGTATAGCTTTTATAGATTAATACTAAATCCAGCTAATTTATTAGATGAGAACAAATATTTTATACTTTTTGCATCCTATGTTAAATATGATAATACTTTAGACTAGGAATTAACACAAATCCAGTTTAAAGGATTATATGAAGTGGTTTGTCTCCCACAGATAAAAGAGAAGCTATTTCCTTGCAAATATGCTGCCAAGCTAATATACATGAATTTGAAGAACTAACGTCCATTGGAGCCAGATGACGGAAGGAAAAAAAAGTCATTTTTACAGTTGACAAAATTAACATTCAGTATTAAATAATCAACTTTTACAATGTCAAATTGGATTTTTGACATTCAGTTAACAGATTAGCCTTTTCTAAAGAGAAGTGTGAGTTTTGTTTAACAGCATATCAACCTCTGTGGGTTATTTAATGCCAAAAAGGTGGTATTTTAAGATTTTTTTTCTTTAAATGTTCAGTTATAGTGAGAAGATTATTTAGATTTTGATGAAAATTTGTTTTTATTTTAGAAAACAGAAAATGTCTTCTAGTTTTGTATTCCAAAATGTATATTTTTCTATATAAGTTTATTTTATGTATATATTTCTATAAAATTATTTTTATACTTTCATAGTGTTTTGACCCTAGTTTGGGGGTTAACTATTTGCTCATTGCTGGGACCCTAACAGGAGCTACCACTCTGGGTCAGAGGGGAAGTAAAACTGCTGCCAGATGCAGTTTATCCTCATGCCCAGGACCAGCCTTTTCTAAAAGAAGACCATAAAATATAAAAAAGTGCCCACATGAAGAAATACCTTTAATGTTGCTAAAAGTTATACCAGAAACTTTAGAATTAAAAAGATTCTTGTTTCTGCTGTGGTTATGAAATTCATGTGGTGGTGTAGGGATTAATGTTTTTAAGGACAAGCAACATGCATAACTGGTAGAACAGTGTCAAGTCCTTGCAAAAATGATTTCTACATTCTGAAATGTCAAATATCATTTGCTTTATGTCTGTTTTTAACAGAATTAACTGTTGGAAAAATAAAGAATAGAAATCTTTTCACATGTACAAACAAGAGAATTAACCACCTAAAATTCTATCAGAAAATTATTTCCTTTTCAAAATGTTGAGGCTAAGCTTTGACCAACATATTTCAAACCATTCCCATTTGAAGGGGGGAAAAAAAAAAGTAACTTATTCATAAGTGAGTGGGTAGTTAATTTCAAAAACATTCTGTAGAACAAAGAAATGTAAAAAAAATTTTTTATATACTTATGTTCACATAATACAATGTCTGAGAGTCACTCAAGGTATGTTACAAAATGGAAGTTACTGTCAGGGCATACAAGGAGGGAGCTAGAGATGCATATAAAAGCATGTAGGATATATAAGGGTAGACCTGAGACTTGAAGAGGTTAAGATTATAGTTAGTCATTAGAAAATATCCTTTTGGTAATTTTTCTAAATGTAACAGATCTGGGGAAGAAGCTGTTTGAATAGAACTTCCTCCTTACTAATGTAATATGAAGGGAATGAGAAGTTAACTCAGTGTATGCAGCCAGACAGATCAGAGCTACAAGTGCCTGGACGGGTGGAGCCAAAGAACATAACTATCTGCCATGAGAGTAGCGATAGAGTAACAAGAGGTTACCAGCATTTCATTTGTAGGAAATGGTTGTTGGTTGGTTTGTTTTATGGCATATCAACCTTGGCGGGTCATTTATTGCGAACTAAATTTTTTTTTTTATTTATTTATTTATGGTAATACCTTTTTCTTTCAACAATTTGTTGTTTTTATATAAGTTTTTGTGTTTAGTAATACTTTCTTTTCAAGTATCAAGATTCATTGGGATTTGTTTTTAAGGGTAGGGTCTCCAAGTTCTACCCTGTTATTTAACCTATAACTGGAGGGAAGGGACGGATTAATAACTTTCCCAAGGGTACCAGTGCTTAAGTGAATGCAGGGTATTCAACTGGAATTCGAACTCGGTTCACTGATTTCTCTTTCCGAGCCGATATTCACTGCACCACAACGCACATCCGTCACTAAACGCTTACAGCACCTGGTATTCCCAAGCGGTCACCCATCTAAGTACTGACCAGGCTCAACGTTGCTTAACTTCGGTGATCAAGCGAGAACCGGTGTATTCAATGTGATATGGCTGTAAGCACGCACATCCGTCACTAAACGCTTACAGCACCTGGTATTCCCAAGTGGTCACCCATCTAAGTACTGACCAGGCTCAACGTTGCTTAACTTCGGTGATCAAGCGAGAACTGGTGTATTCAACGTGATATGGCCGTAAGCCTGTAGGAAATGGATTTTGGTGTGGAAAACAATTCAAATATGTCTGTGCAAATGCTGTTGAACTCTGCCAAGGCTAGAAAGTGAGGATTGGGCAGCAACATTCCATTTTTGGTCTGATCTGTTTGTTTTGTTTTTTTTTTAAAAAGGTAGAACATGGCCAAAAGAGCCAGGTAATTTCTGGAATGGCACATGGAATCAGCTTTTTTCCTGTGTCTTTAGTGACAAATTGTATATATAAATTCCATTTGATGTCTGAATATTTTTTTAAATTTCATCCCAAGCAAGGTGATGCCACTAAGATGCATAGGGCTACTGAGAGCGAAAGAGAATGAGAAAGAATAAGATAACATGTTTCTGGAAAACAGAAGATGGCATTGATGTTTCAGTTAAACTTTTGGAAAACATGCTGACAAGAAGCAAGAAACTGGAAGAGAGTTCCACAGGCATAAGAAGAAACTATTAGAATAGAACTTATATATGGTATTTCAAGGATAAAACGATAGGACCTATTCCACCAGCTTCCAAGTAGGGATTTTTATTCTGTATGTATAAAATTAATTTTTTTCTGCTAATCAATTTTGACACTCATCCATTGGATAGTGAAATATGCCTTCTTTGCTAAGCAAAGTACAAAAAAAACTTTTGTTAGAAACAAAAGTACCAAATTGTTATGTAATATAAATCCTTGTATATGGCAGCTAATGCTTGACAATCTCTTCACAGATTAAGAGGCTCAAAGCAACAAAAATGTAGTTCTACAGAAGCATGATGAGAATAACATGAACTAAACATGTGAGCAACAAAAATTCTAGAGACAACTGAAAAAAAAAAAAAAACCATCAGGGAGAGAGAGTTTAAATTTTTAGGGGATATGAGGAAGGAAGGCCGGGAAAATCTGATACTCACAGGACAAATCAAGGGCAAGAGATAGCAAAAAGACTGTCTTGAAGGTACATGGCACATAGAAAACTGCTGAAACCAGTCTTAAAGTTAGAAATGTTTTCATGTATTAAGCTCTTAAAATAGAGAATTCATTATCTTGTTTGAGAGAATTTCCTACATTCTTTTTCCACGTTTGAGAAAATAAGCCTTTTGTTCTCAACATACAAAAGCATTTAAATTACGAGGCTGGATATGAACTAAATCAAAATTTATATCTTAAGTGGTCAACTTAACCTTCTAGAACAGGGAGCAGTTTAATCAGAGGAAATTGGCACAGCAAAGAGAAATAACCTCAAAACTACATTCAAGTCAACCAGCTCAAAATCAGCAGAGACTCATTATTTTCAGAAACAGCACCTGTAAAACAGGATCTTCAAACCGCTTTTTCATTTCCTTACTTAGGCAGCAATTGTTCAAAACATGCCTTATTAGACATTTTTATGCCTACTGAGTTGGCCCATTTTTCTTTCCAGATTATAAATCATCCTTCACAAAAATGACAGTTGACGTAGAAAATTTCCAGAACTTTTCTAATTGCCACATCCAAGACTTCGAGACTTGTGAGTCATCTTTAAGAGTCTAGTTAGCATATCACATGAAGAACAGTAATAATCATAAGTAGTTCAACATTAGATTTAAATTTAATAGATAAAACTAAAAATGCAGGAAGTATCTTCACATGTCATGATTTTCTTTTATCAATTATTATATGCAATGGAGGATACTAGGTTGGAGACTAATCACTTTTATTAATGTGTGGTTGCTTTTGTCTGATGTAAATGGCCTCAACTTTTAGCCAATGTTTGTTATTGCATTTATTTATTTGTTTGGCATTTTATATCAAGGAAACATACTTAATAAGCAAATTCTAATTGATCCAACTCATCAGAAGTCCTTTTTTATTTTTAGTCCTAACTACCATTTACAGCACAAAATATAGCAAAGTCAAAACCTTTTGGACTTTTTCAGTCAGTTAAGTGCCATATGTGATACATGCTTTGGGCAATCATGTCTTGAAAGAGACATGACTGACTGGGCAGAAGATTATCCTGCAGTCGGTTGTCATTGCTTTCTGCAGTAAACTGGTTGCCAACCAAGGCTATAGAACCCAATCTATTCTATTATTTAACCCATAACTGGAGGAAAGAGACAGATTAATACCTTTCCCAAGAGTATATGCGTGCAAGTGAATGCAAGGAATTCAACTGGAATTCAAACTCGGCTCCCCGATGTGTTGTTCAGAGTTGATATCCCCTGCACCACAACGCACATCCTCATTGGACTTTTTAACTGTACTAGAAATTGTCCTGTAAAGTGGAAGTAAAATTAGCAAGAGATTTTTTTTTAGTCAAGACCTATCTTGAATATTTAAAAATCAGCCACTAATAATGACAGTCATCAAATTAGAATGTGAGCAATATTAGTTTCTATAGTGATCCTTTGTATAACAAAGGATTCATGTTACTGTGTACACAACAAAAAATTATAGGCAAGAAGAGTTGTTTAGTTGGTATGCCCAAGCTGTAAGAACAAACCGATGCATATGGATTATACAAGCTTGGTTTGGATTTACTTACAAGTTTTAGTTGCAGTCAATCAATAGTCATTGTTTAATGGATTTTACTAGATGGTTTCGCAACAGGCAACCTACAATCAATACAACCTATAAAAATAATCTCATATGCAAATATCTCAAGTCAAGTGATAATGGCAAAACAAGTATTAAATTACTGTGATATTAAAGCAGCTAATATCATGGGCACAAATAAAACGTTCCCTCTTCCCCAATCTATTTTAAATAAAGATTAAGAGCAAATGATTAGATTGAGTGACAATTTGTTTTAAGGAACTGAATTATATTTAAGAATTAAGTTAAAAAAAAAAAAAATCATTTATGACACTAACATTTAGTAATAAATGAAGTGGTTTGCTGTGCTCAAAGTTTTCTTGAGAAACTTTAAAAAGAATTCAAGTGTTATTAAAATAAATTGCTAAGTACTGGACAGAAACAACAGTTGGAGATATTTAAGTGAAAGAAATCCTTCTCAAACCTCAGGTGGGTACACATATTTTAATTATATACAAACATAATGACATTATGAAGTCATTGGAAGTTAATTCAGAATCTAGTTATTTCTAAACTTTAAATAAATTCCAAAAGTAACAAGCTCAAAATTGTTAGAGCGCAGAGCTAAGAATATTCCTGTAAAATCTGAATTCTAATAAAATCATTCTAAGAGTCATTCTCAACAATGGCCAAAAGTGCTGCATAAAGAAAAATTACTCTTGCAATTTTTCACAAAAGATCCAAGTAGTGTAAACAAACATTGCTATTTTCTCACCCAAAATATGTAAACACATCACCTGATTAAAATAAGTAACATTTGTTTTTAAAAAGAAAAACTCCAGGTTAACTGCATACAACTCAATGTGCGATTGGCAAAGTTAGAAAGAGAGAGGTAGGGAGAAAGAGAGAGGTAGGGAGAAAGAGAGAGGTAGGGAGAAAGAGAGAGGTAGGGAGAAAGAGAGAGGTAGGGAGAAAGAGAGAGGTAGGGAGAAAGAGGTTGGGGTGGGTATTTAAAACAATGTCTAAACCTGGATTTGTAACAAATGGGCATTTACCAGAAACATTCCCATTGAGGCCAGATGTGACATTAGGTCAGTTTTTAACATGGGAAATCCAAGCCCTTAAGCTTGGGCAAAAACTTCCCTAAGACCTTGCATAAGGCAGAGATGGGCTCTTGTCTAGTCCTCCCCCTCCCCGGATGAGAGACTGCCCTTTAGCATAGCCTCATCTGGGTTCTTCTCTGTCCAGAGGCAGAGTTTGACAGGGTCAAGTTTGAGTGGAAATCTAGGTATTTATCAGGAAAATCCCCACCGAGGATTGACTTGACATAATATTGGTTTTTAACATGAGAATTCTGAGCCCTTTATCTGCCATAACTGTATTCACCACTTTCTTTTTTTTAAAAAGTTTGACAATTACTTTTTTATAGCATTTTTGATTTGGTTTTAATGGTTTATCAACCTTTTGTAGATTATTTAAAGCTAAAACATCTAACAGAATAAATTAAGTTTTTGATAATAAAAAAGTAGGAAAGTAAACTAAAATTTATCAGTTTTCTTCTGCAAGTTCCATTTAAGAGAGGAAGAGTTCTGTGCAGGTTCAACTAAGTAAAGCCAGATATAAATTTTTTAAATAGAATTGAATGAGCTGCTTCGTATGCTTTGCAAAACTAGCTTAAGGCCTCTCCTATGGGTCATTCCATATCAATTCACCAGGGCCTTACACCCACCGACACCTAATTATTTAAAATTCTACACAAATGTTCCCTTTCACGAGTTAGGAAAGGGTGCCAAATTATTTTGTGCTAGACTTTACCGTTCTGATTTTGAGGGTGTGGTGCTTATAATTTTCCTATTTTGTCTCTAAATTAAGGCCACATAGTGTCACATAATCTCAGCATTTTTTAAATTAAAAAAAAAAATACTTCCATTCATTCAATATTTTTGAAATTTGGTATGTAGACCAAGTAAAGACTAGAATCCAAATATTCAATTATTTTAACCCTATACCCGATAGAAAATTTCATTTTACTTAAATTGACTCCAAAATCAACATTTTACCGATGTAGCTTACGGTCAGTCTGCAGAAAATACGCTCATTTTTTTTAAACATCTACCATGTCTGCTCAAGTTCAAAGAATTTTGTGAGGGGTTCAAGTCTACTTTAGAAGATATGTACTAGTCAAGTTTAGAGTTTTTTTCATATATACATGCAGGATTTCAGTGAAAGAAAATCATCCTAATGTTCCATGACCTCTCAAATGTCGCTATTATACTAAGTGACTTAAATTACTCAATAAGATTCTTTATATTAATTTAAAAAAAATAATAATTTAAGTATATTTTGCAGATACTGCTTTTTGTATAGTCTTTAACAAGTGGTAAACATTTCCGCATGCACAATACTCAACAGTGCATAAAATATTTGGAGATGGTACTAAACATTAAATTGAAATACTTTGTTTTTAAACTTTTATTTTGATAAATTATTTTCATGAAACAAAAACATTTGATTTTTTTTTTCATTCTCAAAAAAAGTGATATTAAAAATTAATGTGAATCTTTAAAACAATATTTAGTTGGCACTAAACGTAGCTGAAGGAAATGCTTTCATCACTGTTTTTCAAATTCTTTATTTCCTTTAGTTTTTCAGAATTATTTTCATGAAACAAAAACATTTGATTTTTTTTTTCATTCAGAAGAAAGTGACAATAAAAAATGAATATATAAAGAGTCTATAAAGCATTACATTCTAAACTACACTATACACTAATTTTGTTATATATATATATATATATATATATATATATATGGCTAAATTTTTTTGAATATCATTTTTTGCATCAATAATTTATCCATCTTAGAGAAATGATAAACTACCATACCAATCCAAAATTTTTTTTGTCGCACATGCAACAAATATATCCTAAAATAAATTTCACTGGTTTTTCTTCAGTTATAATAGAGAAGTCATATGTTAGGTCACAGTTTTCATCTTTGCTACATTGTCTCAAGGTTATTTTATCTCTGACAAATAAATTGATGAAAACTTCTTGTTCCCGAGATCGTGGATGCATTTTTGAATCTCATGGCCTTGCTTTCTCAACTTTTTTTCTTTTCAATTGCGGATTTGCAAGATTCAGATTCTGTAGAAAGGATTTGTTTGGTAATCGGTCTTAGGGGATTTTCCTTTGACACTATCCTACCTATGCAATCATACGGTTGTTTACAATGACTTGTTACAAAGAAATTCCATTTTGCATCAAGTCCAAAATCTTTCTGATGGCTGTACAAATTGGCAAAGATCTTATAATTCTTGTATTGCACTGCGCAACCATCAGTAAAATACTCAATATTTTTTTATATTTCACAACAGTTTTGATTACCTCAAATTTTTCTGTATCATGTATGAAAACATGACAAAGGACTAGGGCAATCCTAGTGTAAATAACATTTGTTTTTTTAAAGAAAAACTTCAAGTTTCCTGTATACAACTCAATGTGTGATTGGCAGAGTTTAAAAAAGAGAGAGGGAGGGAGAAAGTGTGAGAAATTGGTGTGGGGGAAGGGTACTTAAAACAATGTCTAAACCTGGGATCTGTCATAAATGGGCATTTACCAGAAATTCCCCCCTGCTTCAAAATGAGGACAGAAATGCTCAACAAAACCCTTTCATTTTATATTTCAAAACAAGAACAAGTGTACGAACAATAAAAATTTGACTCACTGATAAGTCTTCCTTATTGAAACCACGTGAAGCATACAATCTTTTTTAAAAGCTATCAGTCATTCACACAATACGGGGTGGGGTGGGGGGGGTGATATACTTTACAACTAGACAAACAGATTTAAATCAGCACAAGATAAGAACTTCATACATATAAATTGACAGGTGTGGAATGATAAAGAAGCATTTGTTTTACACAATAAGTCCCTTTCCAGCATGAAGTTTCCTTGTCAATGCACTTAATTCCGTGGCAAATATTGATCACAGATTGAACAGGAGTGAAAATTTCAGATCAAAAGCCAATTAATAAGTGCCAGGCAACAAAGTTATTGATATATCCTTGTAGCTTGGATATTAATCTTGAATTGTCAAGTGTACAGAGTTTACGTTAGTCATGAATGAATTCAGAACAAATCAAACAAATATATATATATATATATATATATATATATATATATACATACACACACACACACACATACATACAACACTGAAGTTGATAACTGGTATAGTTACAGTTTAAGAGGGTCAGTCAGTTAAGTGCCATACGTGATACACGCTTGGGCGATAATGTCTTGGAAGAAACATTACTGACGGGGCAGAATATTATCCTGCAGTAGGTTGCCGACCAAGGCTATAGAACCCAATCTGTCCTGTTATTTAACCCATAACTGGAAGGAATGGGCGGATTAATACCTTTCCCCAAGGGTATTTGCACATAAGTGAATGCAATGAATTCAGCTGGAATTCGAACTCGGCTCCCCGATTTCTCGTTCCGAGCCGATATCCACTACGCACATCCTAGGGTACATTAACAAAACAACAAAAAAAAAAAAAAAAAAAAAAAAAAAGTGATTTTTTTTGCATTTGAGTAGAGAATCATAACTGGGAATGTAGCCTATTAAATGGTTTCCTGTTAAATTGTGAGTCACCCAAACATTGCAATTCATGCGCTCAAGTGATTTCAAATGGCTTTTAAATGCAATGTGTTCTTGTAAATCACCTGAATTATTTACAATCTACATTTTGATTTGGTTATCATTGAAGACCTACAGTAACATTCCAAATCAAAATTTCTACCTCTCAACCATCGACCAACCTGTTAACCACTTAGCAGTAATCTCAATTATGGTACCATATCCATAAATGGCACAAATCTTTTTTGCTGTTTGTAGTTTTTTTTCTCCTTTTCTAGAAACAAAGAGCATCAAATACTCCATTTTTAACATAAGATTTAAACCAATCCACACACAAATTGTATAAGACATGCTGAAATGTTATCCTTCAGAATGTGTATGTTTCATAAAGTGAGGTACCTCCTCTAATTTGGTTTCAAATGAATTTAGCTTCAACTGAAAGTTAATGGATTAAATTTACTATTTCCAGTAAGCAAAATATGCTGTTGTATTTCAAGCAGAAATTATATTTCTAGGAATTGATTTTAAAAGATTTTTTCCTAAAATAGCTGATTAGCACTCTTTAGTAGTTTTTTATCAAATGTAATTCTATTAAAAAAAAAATCCTCAGAAATAAAATACTTTTCTGAAATTTGAGGAATATTAGCTGATTTAAAACTATAATTAAGAGAGAACAAACTTAAAAACAAAGTTTTATCAATGTTATTGATTTGGAAATTCTTGCAAAAATCAAATAATTCAGAAATGAATTTTTTTTATATGTTACCCCCCCCCACACACACACACTTAATTTAATGAAATTTAGAAATGATTTTAAATTTACTGTAGTTATTGATCTTATTTTCTGATAATGACCAAAGTAAAAAAAGAAAAAAAAAAAGGAAAAAAGTGTGTGTGTGGGTGGCACATTACATAACATTTATACATTAAAAAATTTAAATTATTTTAAAAATCTTAGTACAAAATGATCTGTAAATATAGTTTTCACTTAATATATCACCTAACAAAATGAAAGTAATGGAAGATTTATATATTTATTATAATTAAAATATAAAATGAAAATTCTTGTAAAATTTCATTATTCATCAAAAATAATTTTTATGGCAAATTATAAAAGCAATTAAAGCTTTTCTAATTAAATAATTTACAGTTTTATTGCATAATTTGGAGCAGATTTTTGGGAAAAGAGTAGTAGGTTGGAAAAAAGAAAAGAAGAAAAAAAAAAAAAGATACCCAAGGAGTCTTGCTTTTAACTAATAAAACAATTTTTGGATTAGAATATTTATAGAAATTTAAATTAGTGGGAGGTCAACATATGTAGAAAAAAATATTTTTACCAAAACTTTCTAAAAAAATTTAATTCGTTTGTAAATAATTACTGTAAGTTCCATTAAACTCCAACAATTATTTGAGAATTTCCAAATCAATGTTTTTTTCACCTGCAAAAAGCATTAAGACACTAAATTGTAAATGTCGATTGCTAATGCAAATAAAAAAAAAAGAATTTTAAATATTTCAAATGTAGCAGAAAGGATTCAAAAATTTAAAATAAATACTTTGGTCTTTCCTCTTAAACATTTTGATGGTAAAACTGTTTTCCTCAAGCTTGTGGGTTTTTTTTCAGCAAAAACTGGTGGTTTCTGCATAAAATTCAATCATGTAAAAAACAAAACTGTTCAAACGCCACAAACCTTTGTTTCAAAAACAAATACTACACACCTCATGAATATTAAAATGAATGATTCTAACTGCTCAAAAACAGTTTTAAATATTTACAACCTTTTTTTTTTTAAAATGTAAAATGATTCTAAGCAAGAATTGGTCATTGGAAGTAGTGCACACAAAGATGCATTTTGATCCCCCCCACTTACATGTTAAATTTTTAAATATTTGCAACAAAACCATTCAAGTTAACTTTTCAAATACTTAAGACATTTTTGTTTGATTTCATTTTGTCACTATTGCTGATAAATTCTATTCGGACTTTTTACTCATGAACAGTCAAGAGCCATTATGTGGTATACACTTGGGTGATTGTGTTTCTTTCGATGTATGACTGACTAGGCAGAATATTTTCTCGCAGTAGCTTGCTATTTTTTTTTTAGTAGCAGCAGACTGGTTGCCAACCAAAGCTATAGAAATCAATCTGTCTCTTAGTTAGAGAGAGAAGAGATGATTCATACTTCCCCAACCTCTCAAGGTTTTTATGTGTAAGTGAATGCAACAAATTTAACAGGAATTTGAACTCTGCTCTCCAATCTTCCATTGCAACCTGATATCAATAGCTTATGGTTTGAATTATTTTGTTTTATGGCATATCAACCACAATGGGTTATTTAATGTGGACATTTTTAGAATAGGTTCATCATGTGAACAGAATAAGTATTCTTTGTAAGAAATCAGTTTGTTGATCAGGTTTCATCGATGTATTTTTGTAAAGAGGGTTTTTGTTTTGTCAAATGTATTCCTGGTAATTTTACCACAAAAATCTAATTCTAGGCTTTCATCGTGTATTGACTGCAGTTTGGCGGTTTACTATTTGCCCAGAGCTGGGACCCTAACAGGTGCGACCATCCTGGGTTAGGGAAGACTTGAAAACGGCAATTAAGAAGTGGTTGCACGCTCCTCACCACCCCACCATCAGAGGCTTTGCTGTCAGCTGCAGTTTATTGTCATACTCAGGATACTGTCTTGTGTGTGTAGGGAGTTACCCCTCAGCAGAGGGGCAGTTGGCATATTCTGAAACCTCAGATGACAGAGTGACATTAGTTCAGGAACACAAAGATAAAATACCCAACAGTTTTTCAAAAGTTTTTTTGCTGGACAGATAAAGTTAGTCTGGATTCAAGTACAATATAATAAAAAGATATGAAAAATATCCTAGGCTTTGCCAATACACATACGTTTTGCAAAGAAATCTTATTTGCAATTAGATTTTATTTTTGACAAACATGCAAGTTAAAAATATTTCTATGACTGATATTACAAGTTGTGTACTAAAATGTAAAATGCTAATCTAATTTGGAAGGCTTGTCAAATGTCACTTTGGTACATAATGTATGTAAGAATAATTTAATTATGAAATTATGAATGCTTATGCAATTTGATGATAGTTTGCCATAATATTATTTTTGTGCATTAGATTTTACCATTAAAAACTAAAAAATTGTAAAAATGCTTGACTACAATACATTAAATTCAGTTATTGCAGAATAACACCAATCTTATTTTTAACATAAAAAAAAGCTATAGCAATTGATTGGTAACATTTTCCTGCTAGGATTGTATTGTATTTTAATTTAAAGTTTAAATTATAAACTATTAAAATTTTTATCCATCACCAAGTGACAAAGAGAGCGAACATTACAATGATATGACAATTAGTCAGTCAGTTAACTGCCATACGCGATACACGCTTGGGCGATCATGTCTCGAAAGAGACATGACTGACTGGGCAGAAGATTATCCCTCAGTAGGTTTCCATTGCTTTCTGCAGTAGACTGGTTGCCGACCAAGGCTATAGAACCCAATCTGTCCTGCTATTTAACCCATAACTGGAAGGAAGAGACGGATTAACCTTTCCCAAGGGTATTTGTGCGTAAGTGAATACAATGGATTCAACTGGAATTCGAACTCGGCTCCCCGGTTTTTCGTTCCGAGCCGATATCCACTGTACCACAATGCACATAATGAGGAAAAAAAAATCAGTTTGAATAAGGATTCTGAAGGTAGACCTCTCAAGAGAATTTATATTTCTGTCAGAAAAAAATCAGTTCTTCACAAAAGAAAAAAATAGAAAGCATCGGACCATTTTTTTTTTTTAATCATATCACCCCAAGCAAGGTGGTAACGCCACTGATGCGCAGGGGGCTACGTAAGGGTAAAAAGATTGGAAAAGAGAAAGCCGGAAACCACATCCTAAACAGGAAACAAGGGATGAGCCTCTTCACCTGTTCAATAGATGTGGGTGGAGTGAGAACCGGGCGATAGTTTCTATCTACTCCAATTGAAAAAAAAAAGAAAAAGAAAGAGAAAAGATTGGAAAAGAGAAAACCGTACTCTATTTTTAATCATTAAAACTTAAAAGGAGTACATTTACATTACAATATGGTCCTAAATTTGAATGAAGAAAACACAGAAAAATGTGTTTGCATAAAGTAAAGATGGGTGTCTTTCCTTGAGAAAGAAACGAATCATCCCAATTCAGTTTTTTTTTCTCTCTAGACTAACGTTAAAAAAAAAAAAAAATAAGCAAGGCCAAGGATACATAAAATTTCAAACTAGTATACGACCAGTTAATTTTGAAAAAGAAAAAAATATAAAATAAATGATTTATTTTATTTTTTTATCAGTTTTTAAAATCAGATAACGAAAGAAATTTATTAGCCACACCCCCTTACTAAAAAAAAAAAAAAAAAAACGGTATTAAATTAATTCCTTATATATTTTTAACTGGTCTCATATTTTGAGCTCTCCCTTGGGTTTTTTTTTTAAATACTGATGAATAAGAAAATTTAAAATAGTGTCAAATTACCGGGACCCTATGGCGGTTATCCGAATTTTCCTCCAGTCATAAAAATCATTTTGGAAGTTATGAGATGAGGATAGTTAGAGATGTCTTTCCAAAAAGACTAAGTGAAGTGATGACTTATTAAATTAATTCAATGTATTGAAAATTATATAGAGCAGTATAAAAAAAAGTTTGCATTTTACAAAGGATTGGTCATCACTTCTCCGTGCATCAAGTGGTGACCAGCCAAAAAATTTGTTACTAATTGTAAAACAGAAACAGTTCTTCCCTTCTAAGATATCAAATTCCCTTAAAAGAGATACTAACAAAACTAGAGTTCAATCGCTATATAAAAGAAAAAAGTTACTTCCATTTATCATATTTCCCTGCTATGAAATCTACATTTTCATGATGTCATTTTTAATTTTTATTAATTGAAAATTGTCAACAAAAAAAAAAAAAAGGATGTCGTTTTTACTTTCAATACACAGCACGCTGGCCATGTTCTCTAGAATTAAATGAAACAATGGCATTCTCTAAGAAGAAACTACTAATCTCCTCATAAAATATGCATTTTTTAATTTAGACACACTCACAAAAAAGGACTTCTGAAGAACTTAGAATTTCAGAATTGAATGATAAATGAAAAAAAGCTGTTATTATTCTTCTTTTTATCGAGATTAAAGAACAATCAAAAAATGAAAATGTCCATTGTTCGTGAGATGAATTAAAATTACAAAGTTCTTCATATCAATCACAAGTAAGTAAAACTATTTTTAACTTAATGAATAAAGATTTTACTGAAACAGAAATTTACAATTGGATTTAAGTTGCATTTTCACTTCGAAAAATATTTACAGTCACAAAAAAGTAATTCAAGGCTTATTGTGTAGAATAACATTACACAAAGCAACATGTGTGAACTGCACTTTTAACTTAAAATTATTATAAATAATACTTTCATTGCTTACAGAAGTTCCGTAAAAAAAACCCCAAAAAAACCGTAATGACCATTTAAATTTTCTTAACCATCCTAACTCCAACTTTGAGCCTTTAAAAAAGAAAACTAGCAAATTATGAATTTATGGCAAATTTTTATGAGTTTTTGAATAGTCAACAAAGTGATATAATTTTATATATATATATATATATATAAGTATATATAGTTTTTTTTTTCCCCCTTTGTCTTTTGGTGGATAAAAAGCCCGATTCAACCAGTTTTTGGTGTTTGAGATGATCATCAAATGGGGGTGTTAGTTAAAAATCAAGAATACTTCCACTTTCAACAAGTGTTAAAATTAAATCAAGTGGAAATAAAATTAATTACCATAACATTTACAATTGATCACAAGAGAAGAAATAGGAAAAAAAAAACAAAAAAAACTTTTCACCCCAAAAATAAAAAAAAGCTTTGAAAGTAAAGAAAGATCATAAAATGAACTAAAGTTTTCTTACTTAATTGTTAAATTAAATTTTAAAAAAAGCTTTAAAAATATTAAAACGCCGGATTGTCTTAAACTTTAACGATTTGCATAAAAATTATGATTTAAGTTTTATAAAAAATATTTATTCATTTAAACTTAAGGCACCGAAAATTTATTTATTTTTTTTTTATAGTCTTTGTAGTAAAAATGCCAGCATAGAAAAAAGTCACCCCATAACCAAAGTTAAATTAGAGAAAATATTAAAAAAAAAAATAACATTTTTCTAATACACAAAAAGACTCATGCTTTTTAACGTTCTCTTCACATCATATCAGGCCGTATAAGTCATAATTAACAAAATATATAAGCAAAAATAAGAAATATATCAAACGATAACATCATCTGTTTTTCTTCTTGTCTTACCCATAATTTCTTTCCTTCGGGTGGCATGAGGCTCCTGCGTATAAACCCACTCAAAATCTGTCCGAGACACTTTTGCTCCCATGATTTTTCTCTTTGAAAACCTTTCTTTAGAGATTTAAAGAAAACAAAGATAAATCCTTGACTAGCTGCTTGAGGGAAAATAACTTGTTATTGTTTCTAAAAAAAAAAGATACCGCAAAGAGACAGATACTAAATAAGTAATATAATCTCTATTGCAGGTCCTTACTGCTTCGTTCCTACATTTGGAGTGACTTTGACAAATCAAAGGGAAAGGGAAAAAAACGTGGTAGGAGGAAAAAGTAGGAGACTAAGGAAAGTGTGAGGAGATAACAGGAAAATAAAGAGGGATTGAGAAGACGAGCACACAAATAAGAGCGGGAATGCAAGAAGCAATTGCGAGGTATGCGGGAGTGAGAACACACTGATGCGGATGAAGGCGAGGGGGAGAGAGAAAGATTGAAAAGGAAAGGGAGGGTGAGAAACAAGAGAAAGGTTCGCGAGAAGCAAAAAGAGAAAACTAAACAATAAGATATACAGAGAATGAGAGAAGGATATTGTTTGTAGAGAGGGGGATAGAAAAAAAATAAGGGAGAAAAGAGAAAGTGAATGAAAGTACGAGAAGAAATAAAAAGTATGAAAGAAAGAACTTAGAGAGACAGAAAGTTGGAGTAAAAAAAAAAGTACTTAATGACAAGGAAACATGATAAAAGTGCAGGTGTTAAATTAAATAAAATTTACAAATGATCGGATTCATTTTTTTTTAAAGAAAAAATGCGTGTGATTTAATAAGAAAATAAAAGTATCACGACAAAGATTGAACGAAGAAAAGAGTTTATTTAAAAAATATAAAACGAACGTCGGTAATACTACAAACAGTGAGTGAGTGAGTGAGTGAGTGAGTGAGTGAAAGAAGCATTTAGTGAGAGAGGGGAGAAGCAGCTGCTGCCTGTTACTCATGAATATTTATATCGTTCTGCTCATGGGTGTCGGGTCACGTGGTCTGTCTCCTCCTCCTTCGTTGTTATTCATAGACAGAAACTTCAGCGCCGTAGAAAAAGAAAGCAAGACAAGATGGCGTCCGTGATCGGCTCAGAAGTAGAGATTCAGGAGGTGGAAGTGGAGTCCATTCCGGTGGAAATGCCTATCGAGACGGTGGAGACTAGCGACGACACAGTGGAGGTACAGCCGATGATTGCGTTGCAACCTTTACCCGAACCAGCTCAAGAGGAAATAGTTTTGCAGACCCGTGAGGAGGTGGTCGGCGATCCGAACCTCGTGTATGCCGATACCATCCCTGTACCAGCACCAGAAATTGAAATATCCACCGAGGAAGCAACCACCACAAGAAAGGGCAAAGGCGGAAAGAGAAGGGCTAACAAATCAAAGAATGCCATTTCCACGTCAGTTGTTGGTGGAGATCTAACATTCGACGGTAATTCGGCTACTAAGAAATGGGAACAAAAACAGGTTCAAATCAAAACGTTAGAAGGCGAATTCTCAGTGACAATGTGGGCTACAGGTTTGTTGTTTTTTTTTTCTTAACTCTCATTGCGTTGCTACGATTTCTAGTCAAAGATTTGTCGAATTTCAGCCATGATTACGGATATTTATTCTTTATTTAAACTACACAGATGTTTGTAAATAAATCAGACCCAAAACACTGGTCTGAAGTTCGATTGACGGTGAAGAAAGAAAAGTCGATAAATTCTGTCTCGAAAAAGGTCATAGCTAGTGTGTGACGTAAGTCAGGAATTAGGACAGGTTTCGTGGCGCTTCTGAACGGGGCTTTTCGACAAGTTTTTCTGTATTTCTGCTCCTATCAGACCAATGTTTCCAGCTGTACACATGTTTGTTTTGATTTTGACGTCGGCCATCATGATTTCCATGGGCGCCGCCATCTTCTCAGAATATGGCGGAAAATATACTATGGCGGATGGCGGCCATCTTTGTGAAGACTGCTTCAGCCGTCCTTGAAATTGTTGTTGCAAATGTTGGTTCGCCAGAGAGAATCGACGGCAAAAATTCAACGAAATTTACGCACAAAGTGTTATAGGATCGTTTTGTGTGATTATTTTGTCGCTAGTAGGTTTTATTCAGTGGATAAATTGATAGTTGAAGTGTCTTCTGCGTTGGTTGGTTTCATGATCTATGGTCTTCTCTTGTTTTTAGTGTATTGCGTTTAGTAGCTTTTATGTACGTATAAGCGTTAGGCGCGCTCACACACGCATTTTCCATATAACAATACAGGAACGGACTTGCCTGCCTGCTTGCTAGCTTGCTTGCTATCGCCAGCCTTATTTCTTCTGCTGCTTGCTTTGTAGATGTTAGTAAAACTGCTCTTGTGTAGCTGCTGGCTTTCTTGTTTCTTTTTTTTAAGTTATTTATTTTCGTCCATTAGTTGAATTTAAAAAGGCGTAATAATTTCTCTAAATGTCTGTAACTTTTTCTCTAATTTCATTGAAATTAATATTTTAATTGAACAAAGCAACCTAGTATATAATTAATTTATAACTTACGAACATTAAATTTTTTAAAAAAATATCTAAACTTTTTAAAAGTATTTTTTTAATTTTTAATGTTCTGACAATTTTTATACTGTAAAAAAAAAAAATATATATATATTTTTTTTTTAATCTTTGTTTCTTATAAATTTTATAAGAAACAAAGACTAAAAAAAATTTAAACAAATTTTAAAATATGTTAAAATTTTTTTATTTAATTACTATTTATCAGTCGATAAAAAAAAAAGCACCAATTTACATTTTTCTTTAAAAAAAAAATAGACTAAAAAATTTCTGGACAATTTCCTGATTTGACGGAATTTAAAAATTTCACGCTTAAGCAAAAATTTTAATTAGATATAAACAAGTAAAAAAAAAAAAATTCTAATTGTCGTTTTTCAAATATTCAATCAACAAATTATTGCAAGGGACAACTTAAATTAAAAACTCTGAAATTTCTAAACAATTCAGGAAGTATAAGGAATGACTATATCTTCCATGACGAGAGTTGGGCTTTTACTGCTTTTTGCATCCTTGTTTCTGAGACTAAATAAAAATATCTATACAAAAAAAAAATAGTTGTTACATTAAATCCACTCAGAAAACTTATTTTTACTGATCAAGATCATTATCAGCTTTAAAAAATATGAATTTTTATGAGATTTTTCTTTTTTATTATACACTCTAAGAAAAAAAAATCAAAGAATTCGGTTTAATTATTGATACTTGGTTAAAAAGAATTAAAAAATATCGACTCGGATTTTTACTAAAGTGCGTTGTGATCTTTTATTTAATTTTGCATTTTTTTTGCGTTTTGTTTATTTTTTTATTATTTCTTTCTTCGCTTTTTATTTTTTCTTCTTGGTTTTATGAATAATTCTTTGTTTATCTTCCCTTTTTTTTTTTTTTTTTTTCCACTGTCTTTCTCGCTTTTCAAGGTGTCCCCCACCCAAGAATATCTTGAGCAATTAGTTTCAATATTGCGACTCCCTAATTTTATCCTTTTTTTTCTTTGCTTTCTATTAAATCTTTGTAAAGTGAAGTTTTAGTTAATTTAAACCACTAATCAAGTAAAAAAAACAAAACTCATCACTCAGTTGTCTTTGTTTTTGTGTTTGGATGGAAGATTACGATCAATGTAAAAATAAAATACATTTTTAATTTTTAAATTATATAAAAAGTATTGAAAGTTAATAAACTCCGTTTCTAAATTAAAACTTTTTTTTTTTAAATGTCAATGTCACTGAGTACACTGTTTTTAGTGTTTTGTCTACTTTCGTTTTGGGTCATGTGATCACTAACTTCAAATTTTCAAAACAACTTTTCATGGAAAAATCTATCCCACCCCCGAAAGTGATCAGCTTTTTGAAATTTTAATAAACGTTAATTTTCATTTTGAATGTTTTTGTAAGGTTCATACAACGTATTGGTTTTTGTTGACATAAACGAAAAATAACCATGCCTGTTAGAAGTAGGTATCTCCAAGAAATGTTTCTGCATTAATGGCCCATGGTAATTGATATGCCGGTTAAATAACCAGCCTCCACAAAATATCCGAGGAAAAAATCTAAAGAAGCATATTATAATGAAGAAAAAAAATGACCCAAACTTGGATTTATCGTCAAGATCTCTAAGAACAAAGTACTTTTTATTTCTTTTTAGAACATTGGAAATTTTGGTTAAAATTCTTGCAAAAATCAAATTGTCGGAATTTAATGAAACTTTCACGATTTCTTCACAAATGGATGAAATTATTTTACATTTTTTCTTGTTACATTTCATTTTATGAAAACTTAAAAAAACTTTTAGTGATGTTTTTTTTTTTAATCTTCGGTTTCAAAGGTGTTTTAAAGGTTAGGGCATATTATTAAAACTATATTTACTAATTCTAATTTGAAAATCTTATTACAACCTGAGGCATTCCAGTATTTTATAGAGGAATTTTGAATAGTCTTTGTTTGTGTATAAACATGCTGATTTTTGTAAATATGGGTGTTCATACACAACATTATCAGAATAAGAGAGCAATAACTAGTAAGTTTAAAGCTAAAATACCTAAAATTCAATAAAACATAGAATGTCTGGGAATATTTTGCCATCTTTTTAAGATTACTTAATACTTAAAAATGATATAAGGTGCATTTATTCCTGTAGATAAACATTGATCTCTCATCAAGCTGTCAACACTTCAAAAACTTTAACAACTACCACTGTGTTGAAGAAATGCATTTCTGTGATATTTTAAGCTTAAATATTTGTCTTAAATTAGATAAATTATACTTTAAATCAGTTAATAATTTTCTGTTTCAGAAAAGTTATTTTTGAAAGATTCTCTTAATAGAGATAATTAGATTATGTTGACTAAAAATATTGCTAAAATTTAAAAAAATATTAAAATGGGGACTTTCCAATCAATTTAAATTAGTTTTGAAATGCAGCAAAGTACTTTGCTTAGTGAAAGTATTAAATGTAATCTATTAACTTAATATTAAAACTAAAATAAAAGCTTCAAGAAAGTGCATTTTATTTTTTAATTAAAATTAATTTTAAACCTTATATATTGTGAATCTGGAGAGCTACCCATATAAATGTTTAGAAGATGATGGATCAGTGCAGTTCATTCATCTGTTCATTTCAAATTTGTGCAGATAAGACTTCATAATGCCATCACAGTATATTTACATAGATTTTATTTAAATATGCATCTTAACTATTGGTAAATGTGATTATTGAAACAAGTTATTATTTTTAACCTGCTGATTTTATGATTAAGGATTCATGTCTAATTTTTTAAAAATAAAAAAAATTGTATTTGTTTTCAAAAATTACCTGTGTATTCTTACTCAAGTTTCTGAACTTTTTTATTGCAGGTTCAGATGATAAGTCTAAATTGGAAGACGAAAGTGTGTCGAGTGTTTCTGAAACAGATGCTGACTTCACTGAATACATGACTGGCAAAAAACTTCCTCCAGGCGGTATACCAGGTCTTGATTTAAGTGATCCCAAACAGTTGGCAGAGTTTGCACGGTAAGTGCATAAAAAGTTTGCACCTAAAAACAACAAAAAAAAACTTAATCAACGCATAATGCAAGTAGGGAAACCAAAGGTTGTTATGAATAGTCTTAACTGCCAAATATTTTTGCGTAATTATTCACTTTTCCTCTCCTTTTTTTTTGTATTCATACATCACACACACACGCACTGCCAATAAGCTAGAACAGAATTTAATCCCCCACCCCAAATCTTGTAGCAGCCGCATGTTTGATTTACTGCAAGTGGTGATGGTTGTGATTATATAGAATTTTAACATTCTAATAATAGTAATTCGATGCAAGCATTTTCAAAGAAAGAAAAATCACTACATGACAAAATATAGTTTTAATAAATGGCTACTTCTAACTCTGTAAATAAGTTCTTTTAAGAAAGAATGTAAAGATTTTTTTTTTTTTTTTGTAGTACTGCACTTAGTCATTTCATGGTTTGTAAGAAAAATATTGGATGGATGTCTCCTTAATGTGTTTAAATGTTTTGTAACCATATTTTCCTGCAACTTTTAATTGCATTCTAGTTGGTCCCTATTTAAATTGTTCCAGGGCAATAATCATTTCATTTTGGCTTGTCTCTCTTCTAGCACACATTTCTCTTGTAACTTTCACAAATCATGTCAGCCAAATTTTGATCATTGCACAGAAAAGAAAACAAAGATCCACATTAACAGCTTTAGTGACATGTGCATGGGGAGGGGGGTGCATGCAACCCTTAGCTTGGGGAAGGGTGACAAACATTTCTGCTTAATGTGTTTAAGATTAACTTGACCATCACAATTTAGTGAAACAATATATTGATTTTTTTTTTTTTTCTCTGCTATTATATTTGTTCTTCAAAACTTTGGTTTAATAGAAATATATACATAAAAAGAAAAACTTGATCCCTAAGTTATGGTCCTGTAAAGTTATTTTTAATCTTTTTTCATGTTTTTGTAGATTTACATTATATTTTCCTAATGCAAATAAGTTTTGTCAAGGTGTCATTTCTTTATAAAAGATGTTGACATGTTCATTCCTAAAACAGGCTTTTTATTTGTTTTTTTTTTTGTTTGTTTGTTTGTTTGTTTTTTTTTTTTTTTTTCCTCATTGAAATCAACGTTTGCTTATAATTGTATTTCTGATACTTAGTTATTAATTGATCATTAGCTCTTGTTTCTGGCTAAGTTCACATTTTCTCTTTTTTTTTCTTTTCTTTTTTTTCTTTTTTAAGCTTAGTTTCATTTGTTTTATTGGTTTTGTTGCTGTCAGTACATAAGTTTTTGGGTGAGTACAGTAAGATTTCAGCGATGAAGTATTAATGTCTAATGACAAATTCAAAAAGTATCACTGACTTGTATTCATAAGAGTTGATATTTCATCAAACTAAATTCTTTCATCCTATAGGCACTAAGTACTTGAATTTTTCATAACCTCTTTTTCATTAAATATTGCTGACGCACTTCAGATTCTTCTTGTTCACTTATGGAATTGTGTAGAATTTATTCTCGATTTCTGTTGCTGAAACTCCTGGTCACCACACTCTTATGTACTAAAAGACAATGACTTAATAAAATGACACATTTAGCCATTTGCTGAGTGTCACATTGTGGACTCTTCATAAAGGACTTTCTTTTACTTAATCTAGTAACACCTCTACAGTGCGTGCGAGGAAAGAAAAACGTGACCTGGCGGTTGACCTGGATGGGCTTTACCATTCGCGCCTTTCTGGGTAAGCACAGGTTGAACGCTTCTGATTCCTTTTATTTTTTTTTTTTTTATTTTTTTTTAATGTGTAAAAAATTAAAAATTTTTAATTTTTTTTTCTTCTCCATTCCACTTTTTTTTTTTTTTTTTTTTTTTCTTTTAATAGGAATGGGTTTGTTTCCCCTTTTTTTTTCTTTTTTTTTTTTCCCCGCCTCAGTTTTATATATTCTGCTTAGTTATTGTGTGGCCATTGTGAAAGTTGCAACTATTAGCCTTCTAATTTAGAGACCTTTACCCAAGGTTTTCTATCCTTGCCTTTACTTTCCCTACTTATGCCAAGAAAATCTGCTTGCACGCTAATTTCATAAACTTGATTCCTCTCTTGTCATAGTGGACATTTTGTCAGTTTTTAAAATTTTTTACTTTTTGTCTGTGGACAAAGCAGATATCATGAAATGGTGTCTGTTTGGCAGTATGTGATCATTCTTAGCACTTTCCTGATGTCATTGGGTAGGTAATATCGATGTTAAATTTGTAAGTTTCATGTGTATTATTGTTAGAAACATTATGAGGAGCTGTTTTTTTTTTTTTTTTTTTTTTTCCCCCCTCTCTCTCTCTCTCTCTACAACCCCCTTTCACCAAGTAGTTTCTGAACAATTAGTAATAAACAATTTGGTTATGTTTTATTCCTCGAGTTGCTATTTTGAAATGGTAAACTTTTTAAGTTTCATTTCATAGCAATTTTGGAACATTAAATGTTGCTCCTCATGTAAGTTTCACTTTTCAAAAGTGTTTTCTTTCCTCGCTCGCACAATATTGTATGATTTTAATTTTCTTTTACCTGCAAAATTGGCTTTTATGCCTGCTGCTGCCACCTTGCACATGCTACTAAGCTGTGCTCCAGTGTCCACAATGCCCCATTAAAATGTTCACTTAGTTCTGCACTTACTCTTTCATTATTCACAACATTCAATTCCAATCTTTTCAACTTTATCCAATCATTTTGGAGGTGCAGAAAAAAAAATGTTATATCTTAATGTTCTCATTTTCTCTTTCTCTCTCCTCCCACCCCAAAACATTTTTCACTCCTTCAGTGTACAATTAGTTTTATCTGGTGTATAGAATATCAAACAAAGATTCAATTCAGAGTAATGTTTGTGTGTTTGGCTTTTTATTATCAATTTTCTGCAAATGAACTTTATTGTAAATATATTTACTGTAAGATTCCCAAACTTTTTAATGGCAACAAACTCATTACTGTTGGCATTTTTATCAGTTGTATGCTAAAATAATTACTTTCATTAATTATACCAAGAATATTTATAATTGAAATTACTTTTTTAAAAAAAATCTCATGTCAATAATATGAAGTTACATCAATATTTTCTATATTGATTCTAAACATCTCAAATTAAAATGAGTTTTTACAAATTATTTGAGGATTAGAAAAATCTAATGATTTCTGCAGTTGTATAGAAATTGTAATTTTTAGTTTTCAGTAGTTGCTAGGCAGCTAAAATATGTATAAGTTCTTGGAGGTATAATCATTTGATCTAAATTTTGCAGGAATACAGAAAATCTGGGATTGGTAATTTGGACCTGATTCCAGTGTATGCATATCAAATCAAAATAGATGAAGAATTCTTCATGTGTGATCAAAACATTTACTCAAAATGAAATTGCTTTATATTGTCAGTCATCTCCAAGACATTGAAAATTTCCTTGCAATCTGTTTGTCTGTATTTATTACAAAACTTAGCTACAGAATTGCATTGATGACAGGATTATCAAATTTTGTAAATTTATTTAAGAAATTAAAAATTGCATGAAGTCTTTTTGTTTCTGTTTTTTCTCTTGTTTCTAGAATAAAACCACGAAAACCTGCTGATGATGTCCCCAGAACAGTTCCCTGTCCACACAAGGTTAGTATAAAACTTTAGTTTTAACTTTGTAATACAACAGTTGGCACTAGGGAAAATTTTGGTGGTGGAGGTAACAAATTTTGTAGATTGGTATTAAGAACTTCCTAAGGCTGTGGCAGATTAAAAAAAAAATTTTGATGTGGGTTCCTGCTTATAATATTAATACATACAGCGTCTACTGAAAAAGCAAACACTATCATTGTATACATAAATCCTTCATTAAGCATTCAACTCTTTCAAATAACAAGTATTACATTCTTTTGTTAGAATTAAGAATTGTGCAAATTAAATAGGGAAAATAGTTTTTTGTATGAATCTTTTTAGAGGAAAAAATGGCTTGGGGTAAAATTTGAATGTAAAAGTTTATCACTTTATTTCTACCAAAAGTATTTAGTAAAAAATTGTATCAATTTTTTTTTTTTTTTGCCATTCTGGATAGATTAAATAAAATTAAAATGGATCAAGCATTTATTTTATATATATTTTATTTGAACATGTCGTGAAATTTTTTTGTTTTTCCATATAACCTATCACTTCATAATGTAATATTGTAAGTGAGCAGGCAAGTTACATCTGATATATTAAATGAAATGTCAGAAGGCAAAACTTGAGTTTTCTGTCAGGAAGTAAGGTTTCTAGATAGAAACCAGAAATTAAACCAAATTTTATGCTAAGGAGAAAGATATTTCAAACTCCATTTGATATCTATATTACTTTAATAAACTTTGCGTGGTGTTTATGGATATCAAGATATTTGAATCTAAATCTATTTTGTTTGTAATAACTGCAAAATGGGATTGTTTTGATGTACAGGTTAGATTCTGTTCTGCATATTTTTTAGTTCTGAGAAAATTTTTTTATTTATTTCTTTTTAAGGGTTGTAATAAGATGTTTAGAGACAATTCCGCTATGAGAAAGCATCTTCACACTCATGGCCCACGTGTACATGTATGTGCAGAGTGTGGCAAGGCATTTGTTGAAAGCTCCAAACTGAAGCGACATCAGTTAGTTCATACTGGTGAAAAGCCATTCCAGGTAAGTCTCTCTCTCTCTCTCTCTCTCTCTCTCTCTCTCATATATATATGTCATCCGCAGGCAGATCTGTTTTGCTGTATCACAGCTCATCAGTATGGTTAGACTCCGATTGCTTCTGACGTGGCATCAGTCGGCGATTCTACCTCTGGGCCATGGGCGCACGGTAGAAGAAGGCAGACTTTTTTAGCATGTATATTATCACCATACACACCCAATAGCCAGTGTGTTCTAATTCATTAGTGATTGAGTGATGCGTACATGCCAGGGTAGCTACTGTTTTTCAAAGTCTACCATTCTTCCAGAGTGCTCAATCAGGGTGTGAGAGCGTAAATAGTCATCTGCAGACAGATCTGTTTCGCTGTATCACAGCTCATCAGTACAGTTAGACTCTGATTGCTTGACCCAGGATTCAGCAACACACACACACACACACACACACACACACACACACAGCCTTTGAGATTTCACTTGGCCAATCGACTCAGTCAATTAAAAACTGAATTGGGCTAGTGAAGTTTATTGCTTTACTTGCCCGCAGTCAATTAAAAATCTCGCAATCAAATCTGATTCCTTTTACAACCTAAAAGTATGCCATTGAAGATTCACAAGTTACTTAGAATGACCTACAATGACATTATTGAACTCTTTGGTCTTATGCATGGCCGGTCAGTGTAAACATTCGTTTAACACTTCCAGAGTGGAGCTAAAATGTCTGTCGCCCAGATTAAAGGTGCTCACAGATTATTAGAGACTTATTTGGAAAGATATTATCCTTGACTCAACAGCAATTTCCTCCCTGCTTATGAAAAGTAAAAACAAGCATTTGAAAGAAAGGGAAAAAAAAAAAATACGCATTCTTTTTTTTCAATCACACACCAAAAAACAAATTATACAAGTATTTTTTATAGAAAATTGAGAAAATCAGATTTTTTTTTTTTTTATCATCTATAAGATGGAGGTTGTAGTCAAAACAGAAGAAAGTAACTATGAATTTACGTACCTCCACTCAATAACCAAAAAACAGTATATCATTATGTTAGAAGGGCCCAAACTTAATAAAAACAGTTTTATCATCAAAATGTTTATGCTATTATTAAGAGGAAAGATCAATTTTGTTATTAAAAGCATTTTTAAATCCTTTCTAATACGTTCGAAATTTTAATTAAAATTTCACTTTTTGTTTTGTCAGTAATTCACGCTATGTTTACATAAAGCAACTGTTAAGTAAATGGAGTCGGTCGAGTAAAATGATTTTGGGGCGAGTAAATTTTCTCTCGCTCCCTTTTTTTCAAATCTCAAAGGCTACACACACACACACACACACACACACACGTATGTGTGTGTATGTGTGAAAATATAATGGTTTTTAATTCTTTTGAAAACCTGTCACTTTGATTAATGTGAGGTTCAAAGTACTCAGATCTGTGTAAAATGTATAATCATTTAGCAATTGCTCTCAATAGGTATCATTTGGTTCGTCTTTGTTACGCTGTTTCTATTATTACAAATTCACATTTAAGTTACTCCACTGAAGAAATTAGTGCAAAAATTCAAATGAATGATTTATACTTTTCAGTAAATTTCTAAAAATAACTGGCATTATTTGAATTGAGAACTTAATTTACTATTAATAAATTGTGTTAATATTGTTTTCTGACATTATGCCCAAGTGCGTGCTTCATAAACCAGATCTGGAACAAATTTTACATTTTTAAAATAGTGAATCTTTTCTAATCCTTGATTACTTATTTTCTTTCTCACAGTGCACATTTGAAGGATGTGGTAAGCGGTTCTCTTTGGACTTCAACTTGAGGACACACGTGCGGATACATACTGGAGATAGGCCATATGTTTGCCCTTTTGATGGCTGCAACAAGAAATTTGCTCAGTCTACAAATCTGAAATCTCACATCCTAACACATGCAAAGGCAAAGTAAGTCGGGTGGCTAAGTTTTTTTTATTTTTAATTAGCAAAAGGAAGGAATGAGTTTTTTCTCTCCACTCGTTTGAGGGGAAAATTAAAGATGTAATAGTCTATGCAAATGATAATTGTTTACCAGACTTGAGTATTCTTTTTAGAAGGAAATTCTAATGAAATTGGGAAATAGTCAAATTCCATTTATAAATAAAACGTTTGTTTTATAAATCTACAAATTATTCCGTTTCTTCGTACATCAAATTTTTTATTTAATGCTACAAATTAACTGTTGAGTCAGTTATATCTTGTAGATTCGAGCTATTAGGTAATTAAACGTTTTGTTATGAGGGGGGTTGTTCAAGGGTTTCTTGCTATTATAAAGATAGACTGTGCTATTTCAATAAAAACAACCTTCCCTGTAGCTTTGTCAAATATAACAAAAGCATTTGAAAAGAAGAAAAAAAGAAAACCAAAGTATTATTAAATTCTTATCAACAAGTATGAGTGATAACTTCTCAATTTCAGAACGAGATGTGCAGATGAGCTGAACTTAATGCAGGGGATTGGCATTTGCAGTTATGATGATGGGTAAGTTGTGCTACTGAATTTATCCAGAATTATAAATTGTCTTTGTTGAGAATTCTGTGAAAAAATGAGGGAAAATCAAATTTTTGGCAATCACCTTTTGTATTGTAATAATTGAATGTCTAAAAATTTAACTATTATTTATCAATTCATTCTATCATTGACTTTTTGTTTTTATCATGCAATTGACTACTGAATTCACTTTAAAATGTTGTAGATCACCATTTTAGATTTACATTGGTTTCATGTTGGTATTTTCTTATGTTTATCTGCAACTTATGATTTTTGTGTGGTTGTGTATGTAGTGCCGAGAATTATTCCAATTCTGGTTTGTTTTCACACTTCTGGTTTAAGCTGGGGAATATTCTGCTATATGCATGTGCCAACATGACATGAAAGTTTTTTTTTTTTCCTATGTTTAAATCTCAAATGGAAGATTTAATAACTTGGCTCAATAAATTTTTGACCACATGAGTCTAAATTTTTTCTCATCTCTTCATAAAAATTGAAAGATACACAATTTGTCATGTTAAGATGAAATTGAAATATATATCTCCAAGTATAGGGTAGGTATAGATGGAATGATATTCTGTATCCAAAGAAACACTATTAAAAAGTGCTCAATCCAAAGTAGAGCTAATAATATTTATTCAGAAATTATAACATGAGTATGTTATATTATTGCTACGAAAGTAGTGATATAACATATTCATGTTACAATTTCCGAATATATATATATATATATATATATATATATAGAGAGAGAGAGGGATCATATTTCATTAATAAAACTGGTTATAAAATATCACGTTTAAAGTTTGCTAGGCACCTTTAAACCAAAAATATCAGTAATTTAAGACTGAGTTGCTAATAAGAAAATTTTTTCTTAGCAACCTAAGTTAAAATGTAAGGATAGAGGGAGTGGGGCGAATTATTCACCATTAGGTAATAGCTTCTCTGAAGAGGGCCGATTTATGTGTTAATAAAATAATTTTTAATAAAAAATGAACTTCTAGCTTTGTCAGATAAATATCATAACACAAAAATTTGGTGAGGAAAAACAAAATTAAAAACTAAGTTGTTCATACAGGTGAAAAGCCATTCCACACACACAAAATGGACAGTGAAATTAACTTAATCTAATTATATTTGAAAATGTTTTAATTCTTCTGAAAACCTGTGACTTTGATTAATGTGATGTTTAAAGTACCTATGAGTCAAATCTGGGTAAATGGTAGGATCATTTAGCTGTTGCACTCAGTAGGTATTGCTAAGATCTATGGGCCATCTAAATGTCTTGTATATGTCATGCTACTGTGGATTGATCCTGTTAGTCACAGACATATGCGAATAAAATTTATATTTCCTGTCATGCAGTGTTTCAATGATGTTATGGTCAGAGCATTTTTACAACTCTTTCCCTTCTTGCCATAAGGATGTTTTGCCTGCCCATCAAAGTAATTTAGTTGCATATCAAGATAAGTGTCAATGAGAGGTCAATTATGTGGGCAAAACCATCAAGTTAGGAATGCCCAACATGTCCCAGGCCAGCTGCGTAGACATGGGCTGGTGGCATCTGGGTGTTTGCAGACACATGCCTCTGCAATTGGTGAACATTTATTAAATTCTTCTGTTTACAGGACAAGTTACTCTCATGCTCTGTATTGCACATGGCACGGAACAGGCTTCACTTGGATATATTGGAGTCTGTTGTTATTATTACCATGGAGACCTGTCCTGTGCCTGTAACAAGAATTAAAACATAAATTGGCCCTCTTCAGAAAAGCCATTCCCTCATGGAGGATAATTTTATATATACATGCACCCACTCCTCTTATCTTTACAGTTTAACTTCGGTTGGTAATAAAAATTTTTCTTATTGCAACCCTGTCTTAAATTATATTTAATTGTATCACCCCGAGTAAGGCAGTAATGCCACTGATGTGCAGGGGGCTACGTAATAGTGAAAAGATTGGAAAAGATAAAGCTGGAAACCACATCCTAAACAGGGAACAACGGATAAGCCTGTTCAATAGACGTGGGTGGAGTGTGAACCGGGCGATAGATCTATCTACTCCAATTGAGGAAAAAAAAAAAACCCCCAAAGTGAGAAGATATCTATATATATATATATATATATATATATATATATATAGCACACTTGGTATACTATCCAGGTAAATTCTGATAAACAAACTCAATGTTAAATTCATTTAATTTAACAGTAATATAATTTAGAAAAGATTTTATATTATTATAATAGGTAATACATATTTCACTGCATATTGCGGCTCGTCTCACAAGCCGCAGTATGCAGTGAAATACGTATTGCCCATTGTAATAATCTAAAATTATTTCAATATATATATATATATATATATATATATATACACATACATACATACATACATACACATTCTGAATCCATAAATTAATGAGACTTGTATTTCAAGTCTCTTTCTATCTCAACTAATCCTTGCAGTAGACATATGTAAGCTTAAGTTTTTGCTTTTTTCTGATGACTTCTATTACTCATTGTGAAAACTGGCATTGATTCAGTTTATGGGGTAACAGTAAACTTTTGGAAGTTTATATAATGTTGTGCGTGGTGGTCCAGTGGATATCGACTCGGAACAAGAAGTCGGAGAGCTGAGTTCGAATTCCGGTTGAATTCATTGCATTCACTTACGCACAAATACCTCTGGGAAAGGTATTAATTCGTCTATTCCTTCCAGTTATGGGTTAAATAACAGGACAGATTGGGTTCTATAGCCTTGGCTGGCAACCAGTCTACCGCAGAAAGCAATGGCAACCTACTGCGGGATAATCTTCTACCCAGTCAGTCATGTCTCTTTCGTGACATGATCACCCAAGCGTGTTTCACGTATGGCACTTAACTGACTGATATAATGTTGTCTTTGGGAAAACTTGAATATGCACATTCATTTTAATGAAAACACTTTGTCCTCATGTGGAATAAAGGGTTGTTTTTTTGTTTTTTTTTTTCTGATAAAGATGTTTTTTGTAGAATTCTGATCATTTACTATTACTTGTTAATTTTCAGCATTTACAAACATTTAGATGCTAATGACAGAGAAATCTAACAATATCAGTCATTTGTCATCCCTAATGATGAATTTGTTTTTAGCTTTTCAAACTTGCTTGTTTCATTTTTCATTTTTAAACTTGAATACAGTTTGTTCATGGGATTGTCTTTTTCAACAGCAAATGGGAATAATGGGTTGAAAATTCCTTCCATTCCCCACTCCCAAATCACAAGTTTGACAAAACTATTTTGGTGTGGCAAAATATTATGGTCTAATTGAACTTTACTCTTCCACTTAACCAGTCTATTTACAATTCTTTGCATTCTGTTATTCTCATTTTAAGGCTTTAATATAAAGATTCTTTCTATTAACTATCGCATCGGTTATATATATATATATATATATATATATATATATCTAAAAGCTGAAAATGTTCTTAGTAGCCAACATAGCTGTTCTCACCATTAAGTAGATTGAGATTTTATTGATTCTTGTTTCTTGTGTTTGTATTAAAGCTGATTTGTATTATAGCTTCTAATTCCTGCAGACTCTTGCACAATTCTTGAATAAAGAATATAACTTAATTTCTCAACTGCATGGAAATTTAAAATAAAACATACATACTTGAATCCAATAGAATTGTCAAATATTTCCTTTTTAATTAAAATTGTGAATAAAATCACAGAATCTGTAAACTGGAAGTTTACAATTTTTGCATTTTTCATCACCTTATTTGGATTGCATTTATGTGAATGAAATATTGAAGTCAAAATGTATGGGTTAGAAAATATTTTAAATGCTGTTAAAAATTCTGTATTTCTCATTTTACCCTTGCCTAACTGTTCTGATTCTAGTTTTGATGTCTTGACAAGATATGTGCTTTTTAATGTGAAAAAATTGATTGAAGATTGCTACTTTTTTTTTTTTTTTTTTTTTTTGCATTGTTTTTATACTGATCATTGAATTCTTTAATTCACAAAGGCAGTCAGTAGATTTCTGTTCACTGCAATAAGGATTATTGTACATGTTATGCTGCTTCAGGCTGCAAAGATCATACGACTGTAACTTGTCTTAACCTGTTTAGAAGTTACATACTACTTAGTTTTATAAAGAACAGTTAAAAAGCTTTTTTCTTTCTTTGGCTTCAAGATATTTTCGTTATGGAAATATTTGTCTGTAAACTTACTTGAAATGTTTGATCATTGTGGAAGAACCCTGCCAAGTCGTAATTTTAAAAACATTTTCCAATTTTTGATTTTTCTGTGTAATCAATGAACCTTGTTCTTGCCTAAACTTTGTAGGCACAATTATTTATGTGCCAACTTTTCTCTTTATTGCTTTGAGTTAAATCTTTCTGTATAAAATTAGCAAATCTCTTAAATTTCTTTACTATCCAGTTTAGAAAAACCTTCAGCTTGCTGCTTCGTATGCAGCAATGAATCTTACACATTTTTACTTTTGGACTTTTCAGTTTTTCTTTTGAGGTTTAAATTCTTTCAATGCATTTAGCATTTTGGGTCTAACAGGAAGAAAAGATTCTTAATAACATCCCAGTTTTTTTCTTTTTTCTTTGCAAATAATGAAGTTTCTTACAATTCCTTTTGTATTTAATGAACTAACTTCATTGAATGCTTGCTGTTGCTTTTCTTGCTTTCTCATTGGGAATCACTCTTTAAAAGAAACTATGTTCAAAAACGGCATTAGACGAATGAGTTAACTTTGATCAAGTAAACTTTTTCTTTCATACACTGCTAATATTTTCTAATGCTTCTGACAAAGATGAATAGTGGAAATTTCCATTCTATGCATGTCATATGGAAATACACACTTCTCTTTGGAGTCCCTTTTCCTTCACATTAACTTTTACATTGATTTCTTTTCCCTTTTCTCATCTTTCTTCCACTTATTTCCATTTGGTTACATTATTAAAATATTCAAACTCTCTCTGTTTAAAACCTTTCACAACTGCTGCTGGCAATTCATAGCCATTTGCACAGAAATTCCTTTTTGCTTTAATAGAATGATTCTTAATTTAGGATCCTTCAGAGTTTGGTAAAATTTTGCGATGAACTGAACCAATGAAGACTGTTTTTCAGCTTTCTATGAAATAATAACTCTTCAATCTGTTTTATATATTATTTTTGGTAAGATTGTCCTTCAAATTTATTTAAAGTTCCCTTGAAATCTCTCTTCCTTTGTGAACAGTTTTTTTTTTTTTTTTTCTTTTTTTTTTCCCCCCCTCCTTTCTTTATAAGGGTTTTTATCTTCGTAATATAACAAGGATGTTTTACAAAACAATGCACAACTTGCTTTTGGGAGGAAGAGGAATTAACTTACAATTTATCAGGAAAAACACACACACACTCACGTTAATGCTATTTTCATTTATTTTTTTTAATTTAATTTTTTTTTTCCTCATTAATGTGTATAGTTGTGGTTTGGTTTTCTCCCCTTCTCCCAAGTTTTAACTGTGAAATAATATTTACAAAAGCCCTATTTTATCTCCATAGGAGCGAATTGCTTATGCTCTAGTCCACGGTGCTCACGTCGGCAAGCCCGAGACACCACAAGCCCCTGAACCTAATGGTTTGTGTCCTACTTTCATCGCAGATTATAAAACTTCTGTTAGTTCTGCTTTCAGTATTGTTCTCAATCTGGTTGAAAGGCATTACAGCAGCATGAAGTTTGACTTTTTAGATGTCTATTCGACCTAACTTCTTTTTCTCCATAAACAGCTTTCAATAGTGTTGCATGACTGAAACTTCAATTTACTTCAGAATAACTTCGAGATCTGCATGGAGAATGTACTTATCAGTTAACCAGCTTTGTCAACCTGACCTGCTTTCTTTTTCTCTATCCAAATCTGCTTTTTAAATTTTTATATTAAAATCTCTGTAGGTCCACAATTTTTTTTTATTTTTTAATTTTTTTTTTTTTTTCCTGGGGAAACAATATAGAATTGCTTTGTAATTTCTAAAACTTGTCTTTGTGGTGCAAGCCTGTTTGTGTTGTATTTTGGGCTTCTCCTCAAAACCCATTCCATTTTTTTTTCTCTTGCTACCTTTTTGTTTTTTTTTGTTTTTTTTTTGTTTTGGAACTTAGAATATGGACATTGGTTGTTTAATAAATGATCATATGATGAATAATAAATGTTTGATTTCTTTAAGCAGAAATCATGACCTGTTTAAAATCTGAATGATTAATTTTTATCAAATTGATAAATTTGTCAAGATTCAATTAAATGGGTGGTTTTAGTTTTATTACTTCTTTCTTTTAAAATGTAATCTTTTGAGAATTTTCTTACAAGCTAAAGAACAAATTTTATATCAAATGGCATTGATAATTTTCAGGAAAATCTACATTGTGCTTACATTCTATCTTTGGCTTTTAAACGTTTTAAAGATTAGCCTTAAAAATATTTGTGATAGTCATTGTGACCTTTTATTTCTTTGCTTACATAAAGTTGTTGCTTTCAGTATATCTGCTTTCTTTTTCTGTAATTTTTAGTAACTCTAAGCTGGCTTTGTTACATTGCGTGCTTGATGCTGTTAGTTTTATTTGAATGAAGTGTTTCAGTGCTGCTTTCCTTTTGTACAGGATGCATATTTTGTGCAAATTTACATGCATTAGTTTGTATTGTCCTAATCTGCTGGAAAATTTAATTTGTGCTTGTCATTTTTTATGAGCAATAATATAAAACTTTTGGCCTTCTTATTAAGGTCTCTTAACACAAGATGCTTACTGCTGGACAATTCTGTATATGTAAGTACTCATTTTTACTTTGATATTATTTCTGAAAAAGTGCTAAAGTTTTCAGCCAAAAAAAGGCTTTAAAAAAAAAAGCAGTTTTGGTCTGACAACTTTTCTACACTCCTTTTTGTATAGGTTTTAAAACTAAATTAAGTTTATTTTTCTTTACTCTTTTTGTCAAAAAGGAATATTATTTCTCTCTCTTTTTTCTTTTTCTCTCTCTTTTTCTTTTTCTCTCTCTTTTTCTTTTTCTCTCTCTTTTTCTTTTTCTCTCTTTTTCTTTTTCTCTCTTTTTCTTTTTCTCTCTCTTTTTTTCTTTTTTCTCTCTCTTTTTCTTTTTCTCTCTCTTTTTCTTTTTCTCTCTCTTTTTCTTTCTCTCTCTTTTTTCTTTCTCTCTCTTTTTTTCTTTTTCTCTCTCTTTTTCTTTCTCTCTCTTTTTCTTTCTCTCTCTTTTCTTTCTCTCTCTTTTTTCTTTCTCTCTCTTTTTTCTTTTCTCTCTCTTTTTCTTTCTCTCTCTTTTTCTTTCTCTCTCTTTTTTTCTTTCTCTCTCTTTTTCTTTCTCTCTCTTTTTCTTTCTCTCTCTTTTTTCTTTCTCTCTCTTTTTCTTTCTCTCTCTTTTTCTTTCTCTCTCTTTTTTCTTTCTCTCTCTTTTTTCTTTCTCTCTTTTCTTTCTCTCTCTTTTTCTTTTTCTCTTTTTCTTTCTCTCTTTTTTCTTTCTCTCTTTTTTCTTTTTCTCTTTTTTCTTTTCTCTTTTTTCTTCTCTTTTCTTTTTCTCTTTTTCTTTTTCTCTTTTTTTCTTTTTCTCTTTTTTTCTTTTTCTCTTTTTTCTTTTTCTCTTTTTCTTTTTCTCTCTTTTTCTCTCTTTTTCTCTCTTTTTCTCTCTTTTTCTCTCTTTTTCTCTCTTTTTCTCTTTCTTTTTCTCTTTCTTTTTCTCTTTCTTTTTCTCTTTCTTTTTTTCTCTCTTTTCTTTTTCTCTCTTTTCTTTTTCTCTCTTTTCTTTTTCTCTCTTTTCTTTTTCTCTCTTTTCTTTTTCTCTTTTCTTTTTCTCTCTTTTCTTTTTCTCTCTTTTTCTTTTTCTCTCTTTTTCTTTTTCTCTCTTTTCTTTTTCTCTCTTTTCTTTTTCTCTCTTTTCTTTTTTTCTCTCTTTTCTTCTCTCTTTTCTTTTTTTCTCTCTCTTTTTCTTTTTCTCTCTCTTTTCTTTTTTTCTCTCTCTTTTCTTTTTCTCTCTCTTTTCTTTTTCTCTCTCTTTTCTTTTTCTCTCTTTCTTTTTCTCTCTTTTTCTCTCTCTTCTCTCTCTTTTTCTCTCTCTTTTTCTCTCTCTCTTTTTCTTTTTCTGTGTCTCTCTCTCTCTCTCTCTCTCTCTGGTTCTGTGTGTGTCTCTCTCTCTCTCTCTGGTTCTGTGTGTGTCTCTCTCTCTCTCTCTCTCTGGTTCTGTGTGTGTGTGTCTCTCTCTCTCTCTCTCTCTGGTTCTGTGTGTGTGTCTCTCTCTCTCTCTCTCTGGTTCTGTGTGTGTGTCTCTCTCTCTCTCTCTCTCTCTGGTTCTGTGTGTGTCTCTCTCTCTCTCTCTCTGGTTCTGTGTGTGTGTCTCTCTCTCTCTCTGGTTCTGTGTGTGTCTCTCTCTCTCTCTCTCTCTCTCTCTCTGGTTCTGTGTGTGTCTCTCTCTCTCTCTCTCTCTCTGGTTCTGTGTGTCTCTGATATAAATCTAAAATTGAATTTAACTAAATGCTGATTTCTAATCCTTTTTGCTCTTGTCTGCTTTATTAATTAGTGTGAAGAAGCGGATGAATGTTAGCAGCCTTTCTTTCCTGGAAATATGCAGTAAGTTTTTCTTTATTTTCTCTGGATAAAAGGGATGCTTATATATATTTTATACACGGACCTTTTTAAGTCTAAATTCAACAAGTATGCTTTGATGAAGATTTAAATTTTGGCTTCCATTTTCTTATGCATGGAACGAATATTTCTTTATATTAAATTGTTTCCTGAAATATTTTTGCTTCTAAGATGTAAATGTTTTATTTTTCTAACCTGGTATATTAATGTTTTCCTTTTTCTTTTTTTTTTTTTTCTCCAGAACTCCAAATTCAAAATACTGTGCTCAGACTGGATATGTGAGCCTTTTGCTCAGATTTGCAGGATCGACATAATGAAGAGGGGAAACAGGTTGATAGTATTACATTCTGTAGATATGTACGAAAAAAAGTCTAAAAATTTGAAAAATTTAAAGGAAAAAGAAACATTTGGAACTTTTAATGCAGCACTCCAATGTTTGCTGAGGACACTGATAATTTTTTTTCATCTTGAATTCCATTACCTTGAATATTTTAGCTCTCCATGTACCTATCTGCTTGTGTTTTGCAATACAGACACATCTACATTGTAATATTTATAATTCCATATGGCAGTAAATGGTTGTATTATGTCCTAATGTTCTTTTCTCTTTCCTGGACATCTAGCCACTGCTTGCTTCAGGATTCACCTAATGTTGCAATGGTAACACTTTTTTTATATTATTAACACAAGCTACCATTGCTGTTGCTGCAGCTAAAATTATTCTTACTACACCTGCTTCTATTAGTGGTAGGTGTAAACACCCCCCACCAAATGGATCATCACATTTGAGCCTGTTGTGCTCTATTGTCTATCACTGTCAAGAAGCCTTGTCACCACAACTTTGTACATACTACTGATAGTGAACCTGCTTCAACCAAGCACAATCTACTACCAACTTTGTGTGTCTGAGTGCCTGTTATTGTTCAGGTTAGATGTTTGAAAGATTTGTGGAATGCCCCCACCCTCTCCTCCTCCTTCTATGGAAACACAAACTACAGATGGAGCTCTTCCCAGGCAGGACAAACCAATCTAATTTATAACCCCCCCCCCCCCCACACTTTTCTTCTGATTACCACATTTTCCTGCTCTCTTGAAGACTACTTCACAAGTAAGGACCTAACAAAAGTTGAAAGCCAGCAGTAATCTTTTATCATTACATAGTGTACTTTGTGATGCCCATGGGGGGGGGAAAAAAACAAAACAAAATGAAGTAAAAGAAAATGGAAATAAAAATTAAAAAAAAAAAAACAGGGGCTTGTAAGATATTTTTTTTTTTTTTTTTTTTTTCTTCATCCTGTCACAGTTTGGAAACCATCTAGGAATGATATTTAGTTATCGGTAATAATAGCAATGGTAATGTCTGTTGTATCCTTATAAAATGTATATATGCTATTAGAAATATCAAAATATTGACTGATTAAATAATTCTAACCCAAACAGCAATATTTGGTCTTATATCTTTGAAGATAGAAAAAAATTCTTATAGAGCTTTCTTAAATATGCTGGGGGTGGGGTGGACACTTTTGGGAATAATAAATTTTCTGCTTTAAATGAATGAATATTCATATCCAGTACCATAAATCAAGCAATGTAAAAGTTTTTTGTGTGTGTGTGTGTGAAAATAGGTTTATTTTGGTAAATAATCCCCCCCCCCTTAAGCTTCTTGAGTGAATTTGATTTATGCAAGTCTTCAGCATAAATTGTTTATTCCAAATTTGTACTTCCCTAGAAGATGTTTTCATGAATTGAAAACCTGATTTGAGTGCATATTGATTTACTCAATCAGGATTATTAATTGCTCATCAAGCTATGGGCACATGGATGGCTTTGCCAATCATTAATAGTAGGTGGTTGAAATCTTTTGTTCTGTATACTATGAATACATTTAATACTTGGTTGTTATATAGTACTGGATGAATATTTTAATTTCAAAGATTAACTTATAGGGGAGGGTTTTTGAAGTTTTAGTTTTTATTATTAGTAACCAGCATCATTTTCACTTACATTAATATAGTTTATTATACTCTGTATGTGTCCTATCCTTGTCAATTCTATATTGTATACAAGTTTCATGCAAAACCCCTTTTGTGGCCTTTACAAAGAAAATACAGCATATTAATGAAAACATGATGCTATTTTGAAAGAATTATGCAATAACAAATTTTATTAAAATGGCTGAGTAATATTTGAAGCATTGTCGATTTTTGGCTAATATTTTCATTGCTTTTTTTTTTTTTTTTTTGCAATTGTCACAATTCAGTCCTTTTAATCAACACTGATCAAAAATCAGTTTTTTGTTTTTTTTTTTCTCCCCCCTCTCTGTAACTTTTGCAATGGTTACAGCTATCCGATTTCATGCAGAATTTGAGCAAACCTGTCGTACAGTGAGATTGGGACACATGTTCCAACAACTCTGCCACATACCCATTGTAGCTATACGAGATCTAGATCTACAAATGTCTTCTTTTTTTTTTTCTTCTTTTTCCTTAAATGAACGATAAATCTAATTGACTTTTGTCCTCTAAATATAATGCTTCTTTAATTTTGTCACATTTTTTTGCAAAGATTACCAAAATTAACTGGTATTTTTTGCAATGATCACCTATCGAGTAATGATCAGGCTTAGCATTAACTTCAATGACTGAAATGAAATTGAGGTTTCAATGTGATATGTCCATAACCAGTTTTAGATTTAAAAAAATGTAAACATTACTGATGTCAAGGTATAATTGCTGAAAAAAACAAAATTGAGGTTTTAATTTTTCTGTAGTGGTATTTACATAATTTCATTAAACTGGCAATTTCCTCTGCTTAATCTAATTAAATTAAAAAATAACTTAAATTTTCAAGTATAAGAATTAAAATGGGTCAATTTGATATGTGATGGTTAACAAGCATGTCTTAACTAGATCAATTAAGACCAAGTAATGAGTTTGATCCTCACTAGGTGCTTCTTACTTTTGGCCTTGTGACACATCTAAGTTACGCTTGGAAAATCATGAAATAGTCTACACAATGAAGTTTTGGCAACTTTAAAAATGTTGAAGTGCTATTTTATTTTTTATTTTTTATTTTTATTATTATTTTTATTTTATTTTTTTATTTTTTTATTTTTTAATCATATCACCCCAAGCAAGTCGGTAACGCCACTGATGTGCAGGGGGCTACGTAAGAGTGAAAAGATTGGAAGAGAAAGAAAGCCGGAAACCACATCCTAAACAGGAAACAAGGGATGAGCCTCTTCACCCGTTCAATAGACGTGGGTGGAGTGTGAACCGGGCGAGATAGTTTAGTCTATCTACTCCAATTAATAGATATGTGATTGCAGTTATCTTGTTTAATTTCTCACTTATAAAATATAATTTCATCTGAAAGCAAGATTTTGTGAATAAAATATTTATAAACAGACTAGCAGTAATTTTCAGCATAACATTTGAAGTAATAAAAATGTTTTAATAGAATCTGTTAATTCTTCAGACAAGTAATTAATTTCTCACCCAGCTAGGTCTTGCAACCTGTTAGAAAAGGGTGCAGCAGCAATATCTCCCGCATAACAGCAAGACACCATTGCCACTGATACCATACCATTATATGAGAGGTATTTCTGCTGCATTCTGTATAACAACATTGTATTCATTTCAGACCTAAAGTATTTTTTATTTTTGTTGGACCTATTTTACTGTTTCACAAGCAACATTGATTTCTTACAATTTTTCCAGTGCCCTGTTTTATATATCGTGACTCTTCAGAAATGAATTGTTCTTTCGGTGACTGGCGTGTGTGTACACTGTTTAAATACAAGACGTTAAAAATTTCCCTTCTGACACCAAATTGGTCAAGTTTTGATCCCGGCAAGAAGCAAGTGGATGTGTC
>JBBBDQ010002363.1:1525000-1552493 GCA_037127315.1 Ascarosepion bandense
ATGGCATTGCATTTAAGTGTTTGAAGATTAAGATTGGCTGAAAGGATTCCATAAGTGAGAAGTGTTAAAGAAACTGTTAGCAAAGAACTTGCTTATATCAGTAAAATGAGACCTATCTGCCAATCCAGTACTTCACTTTGAAGAGAAAAGCTCCACAGAGCAAATACAATGAAAATATTTACAGAAAAGACACAGAAGCTATGTCATGGCAGTTTGTGTGTGGTGGTGGGGGGGATGACAGAAGCTGATATGCCAAGTCAGAACCAATAAAATTTGTATTTCATCAAGAATTTCGAAACATATCCCCAAAATCTCAAACCAGAGCTGACTGCAATATTTAATGAACTGTAGACATGAATTTTTTAATGGGGAAATGCTGAATAACATCTGGGGTATTATTTCAGAGTTCCTTTTTTCTGGTAAAATTATAAATGTATAAGGGTTATAGAAATGTTCTTCTGTGGAATACTGCGCAAGTTTTCAGATGGGTGAACAAGTCAAACACTTCATTAAACAATGTCCTTAAAACTCCTTTTCAATTATTTATCAGTTTCTTTTGCTCAATGTAATGGAGCCACCTTCTGGATATGAAATCATTGTTCTGAACATGTCTGTGTTGATTAATAGCTCCCATTATGCCCTCAATTTGTCAAATGCCATTGAGAATTCCTTGTGAGCCTGCCATGTCATTATCTAAAATCCTACCTCAAAACTTTGATTTGACAATTTCCTATGTCACCCAAGTTTTGATCTATCTATCTATCTGTCTGGCTAATTGAAATTAGCAGAACATTTGTAGGTGAAAAAGACCCCCCCCCCCCCAATAGTCACGTATTAGTCTTCCATTTATGTCTAATTTTTGTTATTGCCACTGTCTAAATATTTCATTGTTTGGCAAAGTCCTCTTTAGACAGCTTGTCCATGTATTGAAATGCCTGTTGTTATGGTTACTGAAGTTGAGCTTGGTCAGTACCTAGATGGGTGACTGCTTTGGAATACAGCTGTGCTGTAAGCCTGATGTGTGGGTGGCATTATAGCTCATAACTGGAGTTCAGGGAGCTGTGTTTCTAATCTGGTAAGGTTTTGGTTATATTCCCTTAAGCACAAATACCCTTGGAAAAACTATGATTCCAACTCCTTCTTCCCCCTCCGAGTTATGGGTTAATTTGTAAGACTAGTGTCCGTAACTAATTATCTCAACCCCCCCTCCGCAGCAAACTTACAATCTAAAAATATTTTCTGGCCACAAAAGCAGTAAAACAAGTCAAGCTTTTCTTGCTGGATCAACTATGACAGTAATGAGTTTCTATGGCTTTGTTACATCTTAGTAAATCACGATATAACTTAAGTCCTGTAAATGATTTTTGCTTTCAGTTTTTTACAAAATGAACTTTTATTTCACTAGCATCATTTATTAAATCTGGTATTTCCTTGTGGAGCATGATTGTCCATGTATCGCCATAACTTTTTGTCCATCCCTGTTCTGCCATTCATTTACACAAGCTTGTAATAAAAGTTATAGATTAAGAACCACAAGTGCAATTGAGGGGTAATCCTTGACTGCCTTCTCAGGGAATAAATGCTCCTTTTAAATAGTACTAGACTATTCATTACCAGATGAAGAGTGACAAGCTTGTAGGTTGTAAGCCTACTATGGGTGAGTAGTCTCCCAGCCCCACACTGACAGGACATTGAATGCCTCTTCTCTATCCTTGTTTCTATTGGCTTGCACAAAAACTGGGTAAGACTGTCTGCAAGGAAAAAAGTGAAAATAAATGGCGGGCTGAGAATTGAAGATTCCTAATAGTGTCCTTAATATATCTTTATAAAAACAAAAGCTTTTCTAATTAAATGATGTTTTATTGTAAATTTTTTTTTTTTCCTGACTCAGAACAGATTTTCAGTAAATTGTGTTTCTCTTTGACAAAAACAAATTTATTTAAGAGTTCTCCAACTCTTCTAACATTTCAAAGAGGGTGTAATTTTAATTTTCTTGAAATTTTATAAAATTAAGTGGAGGTAATGTTAAAAAAAAAAAATCTTGAAACAATTTTTTTTTTTTTTTTTTTTTTTTTTTTTTTACCTCCCTGCTCCCTTTCCAAAAAATACTAAATTTTCCACCTGTTGACACAAAAACAAGATTTTAAACCAAAACTTTGAATATGCTAGAAATGATTAAAGTATTTAATTGAATAATCGAAAAATGTTTTGATTTTTTTTCTTAATAACAAACATTTTTTTATGATAAAACTAAGTTTGGGATTTTTTTTTTATAGAATTTCTGGAAATACTTATTTTTATGTATCATGGACATGGTGTGCACCTATCACATTTATTTTTTAACTATTATTTACACAAAATTCAGACTATTGTCCTCATCTTTGTTATCACATTTTGCTCCTTGTGCCCACTGGCCGTCATCAGGTCTATATTGATCCAGGTAACCACGGGGAATTTTGAACTGAACCCATTATTTAATCTACTAGGGTAAACCATTATCATTCCACTACCCATGTGTAGGTATATCTTGTCTAGTGCTTATTTTTCAGTACTGCTTGCTCTGTTTCCCCTGAGTCCAAGTAGATACTATTTGACTCAGGATTAAACTGTGTTGTGTCATCAAATTCATCACCTTAGGTTTAAAAATCGAGTTCTTCAGAGGGAATTGTCCTACAGGACAATAGCCTAATGAATTAAAGTAATGTTTCATGAATCTTGGTGACATATTTGTGAGTTCAATCCCAAGTACAGGCAGTGGCAACAGGATGAGCAATTGAATGAGAAATCTACCCCCTGCAGATTGAATAACTGGTTCAGTTTGGAACTCAGGCTACCCAGAGAGCACAATAGTCCTGATGTTATAACAAAAATGAGAGCAATAATTTTAATGCAAATTATGAGAATTCCACATGCCAGAAATTATCCCATTATAATTGTGCTTGTACCTCCCTTTGTTAGTTTGCACGACTGTTACGTCTGTCACTACCTCATAAATAATGGACTACTCCATTTGGATCTTGTGTGTAAATGAGGGAAGAGGAAACACTACTTGATTTCGGTGAAGAAATGGAAGAAAGAAACACATAGAAGGGGAGGGATATTGCTCTGTTTCAGTGAGAAAATGGAAGAAACAAAAAGGGAGGATAAGTATTTAATAACTCCTGCCCATACCTCATAAATAAGGGACTAAATTTTGATCACATGGCAGGAGGGAGAGACTACTTGGTTTCAGTGAGAAAATGTAACAAATAAAGAAGGAAGATAAGTGTTGCATGAATAATGGACTATTCCATTTTGCAAATGTGAGTGTGCAGAAGACACTACTAGGTTTCAGTGAAAAAATTGCAGAAACAAAGAAGGGACGACAGAAATGTTTAACGTCTCCTGCCAATCACAGGGTCCCAGTTCATAAATTTTGGAATATGGGTTTTTGCAAGACTCACATTTTCTTTATAAAAAGTAACTGATCTGAAGCGATCAGAAAGCATTCGGATTTCAAGGCATAAGAAAATGTTAAAGAAGGGAGTCATTAACCCTGTAACACGGTTGTGGGTAGATACCCCACAACTGTGTTAATACTATTGCCACGACTGTTCCAGGGTTAATTCCTGCAGAAAAGGAAAGAGACAGCAAAATTTCAACTGGAAGACACAGGAGGGTAATCCATTTGAGCTGCTTCTAGAGAAGAATTTAAATGAAACTAAAAACTCAAAGAGAACTTTTCTGTAAAGGAAACGCAGAAAGCCCCCCCCCCCCCCGCCTCCAGCCAGTTCAAATCACAAAACTCCATTTTTTATTTTCTGCTTTAATTAATTTTTTATTTCCTCAAAGTGTTTTTGTCTATACTTCTCAGATGAGGTAGTATTTACATTATTTACAATGTTTGGACTGTTGTCCTCTTTATTGCCATGTTTACAATGTTTCAGCCTTCCTCAGGTGTTAAGAATTTTGAGCCAAACCCTTTATTTTGATCAATGGGGTATATAATTCTCATTCCATGTGCTATGCCACTTCTGGATGTAGTTATCTCCCTTTAACTCAACTCTTTATTTGTTCACCACTGCTTTAGTCAGGTACTGAACTCACAACTCTTTGGGTCAAACCAGGTTACAGCAAGGGGTGTGTAATTTCTGTAAACAAATCTGATGAGAAATGTGTAAGTTTATGTTAATAGAAATCAGCGATGATACACACACACATCTTCAGTTTTATTTATATAGAATAGAAACAAATTAGAGAACAGAACTGCAGAAATATTTTATTACAAAGTGTGGTAGACAGGAAGTATGACTTGATAAAAAGGTGAGTAATTGAACAGCTATCCATCTTAAAAGCCAATGTTAGAGAGTTCAATTCTTGTCAAGTGTTTAGTGTTATTTTTTAACTAGACAATAAACTTTCAGCAAATATGGATAAACGTGTAGCTGGATCTGAAGAAAAAAATGAGGAACATGTATATATAAAAATGTAATATATTTTTATTCTTTGTGATGCTTGTGTGGATCAGAAGGGCAGCTGGAGAGACCCACGCACATGAAGGGGCCGTCAGGAATTAGAAGCTAGTGGGAGTTCTCTGTCTCTTCAGCTAAAAAAACCCAAATTTATATAGCCCTAGAACTGACATTTTTGCTTTTTCAGGTTGTTGCTCTGTTAACTTCATCTATGGCTGGATGTATCTGTCAACCACACTTCTCTGTGGTTGGCTTATATCTATGGCTGGACGTATCTATGAACGGCCCTCGTCCATGGTGGGCTTTTATCTATGGCGGGACGTATCTGTCAACCACACTTCTCTGTGGTTGGCTTATATCTATGGCAGGACGTATCTATGAACGGCCCTCGTCCATGGTGGGCTTTTATCTATGGCGGGACGTATCTGTCACCCACCCTTGTCCATGGTGGACTTTTATCTATGGCAGGACGTATCTATCAGCCATATCATTGCCAGCCAATGCCTTTCAAGCTGGTTGTCGCTTGTGTTTTTTTTTTTGTTGTTGCATACTGCTGACATCATCCTTGCTCAGATATATCTGTCAAACACCCTTGTCTCTTGTTGACCTTACCCCAAAGTCAAATGTATCTGCCAACTACTACTGTTGTTCAAAGTAATATATTACAAATGTATTAAGTGGAACAACCTCGAGTGGAATGACTACATTGTCAAGTAGAATGACTACATAGAATTCATAGCTAAATCTGCTGCTAAGAAAGTTCACTGTGTAGAGTCAGGAAGTTTTTCTTGTCAGAATCCATTTTGCACATATAAATCTACCATCCGCCTGTGCATTGAATAGTGCTGTCATATCTGGTCGGGTGCTCCTGCTATTTATCTCAGGGATCTTGACAAAATCCAACAGAGAATCTGCATTGTAATTCTTCTAGAAATACTTTCACGGCTTCTGCTCTGACAAGCTTAGCTCCCTGGTGACCTCTCTGCACGAATTTACTTGAGCTACTAGACTAGCAACTAGGTCCCACTCTTTTAAAGCAAAAACAACCAAGTGCAACAGCAACTTCTACTCTATCAGCTTCTTTTCTTGCACTTCCCACCTGTGGAATTCCCTTCTGTATACTTGCTTCCCTGACAGCTACAATCTACAAAAATTTAAATGTAATGTCAATTGTCATCTTCTATCTTCTAGACACATCCTTTCCTTGACAACCTTTGTATTTTATTCCCCTTTTTTACTCTATTCTCTTGCAGCTCTCTTCACATCAGTGTTCTCATCTTGCTCGTATCCATTTTCTGACCCCCCTGCAACTTGTCCCTCTTTCTCATCATTCACCTCTTACGTAACCCCCTGCACACCCGTGGCAGTACTGCCTTGCTTGGGGGGAAATGATTAAAAAAAATGTACCCACAATAAAATGTGTCAAAAGGACAGTTTTCCGATGACACCGCTTTTTTAACTACCTTCACCCTTCAACGTTTAGTGTTTTAAAAAACGATTATTTGAATTGAAATGATAAATAAAACCAATACATTTTTTTTTGTTCTTGAGAATTTTAAATTTACAACAAAAATATTAAACACTATTTATTTATTAGATTGTTTATGTAAAAGAATATTCTAAAATTTAATCCCCTTAAAACTAAATGCAAGACAATAATGATTTACTTATAAAGAAAGAAGAAATACGAATTTTTTTAAAATTTATTTTTCACCTAATAACGTTCTTATTAAATGATTTTCAATTTTGCAATAAAATTACTAGCAGTATAGCCGGGCGTTGCTCGGGTGTAATGAAAGCTTTAAAACTAATCCATGGTCCTGGAGTTCAGACTCAGCCTAAAGAATATTTAATTTGTGTGAAGTTTGGTGAGAATCGGATAAAAATTGTGGATTTGTATAAAGGACACACAGACAGATAAACAGACACACACACTTCTTGCGCTTGCCTTATCGATTTTCTGCACTATTGTAAGAACTGCAAACTTGAAACTTCTGAATATCGTTTCTTATGTCTTTGTCTATGAGTGTATTATCGGATCACTCCTTCTATAACTCGATTTTTTCGATTATCAATATTTATTGGGGGTACCTCGACACAAAACCTAGCTAAGAACACTTGCAGACGCTTATGGTTAGGTTAGGACTTCTAGGCCTCGCTGCCTCTCATGTGTCCCTTCTTAAATCCCCTCTCTCCTCTCTTAGCGTTGTGGCATGGCCGAGATGGAGAGAAAATAAATTATTTCCATCTCTAATCAAACTCATATTTTAATTTTAAGTGTCTTATCCTTTTCAATAAGGCTTTTAAATTCCGTCAGAGTTTTTGCCAATTTTATGTGTGATGGTAGTGCATTCCAATACTTTGTGACTCTGTTACAAAAAAAGTTTTGTCTAATATTAGTTCTACTGTACTGGGTTATTATTTTTAATTCGTTGTTACGTGTTCTAGAATAGTCAGACATAGTGAATAAATTCTTATTAGCGTGGTCAGTAGAATGGAATATCTTAAAAACATTTATCAAGTCCCCCCTCAGTCTTCTATATTTCAGTGATGGTAATTTCAATTTTCCTAACCTCTCCTCATATTTAATAAATTTTAACGACGTCAACAATTTTGTTGCTCTTCTTTGAACTCTTTCAATTGCTACTGACTGTCTTTTTAGTAGAGGACTCCAGATTTGGTTGCCGTATTCTAAATGTGGTCTAACTAAGCTCTTGTACAATTTTGATAAAGTTGGACAGTTTAACCAAGAAAAGCACCGTTTAATTAAACCTAGCATTTTGTTTGCTTTATTTATGGCCTTATTTATATGCATATCAAAATTTAATTTTGTGTCAAAAATTACACCAAGGTCTTTCTCTTCAGTACAAGTATAATATGTGTATTTGTTCCAAGAGTTATACTGTAGCTGAAATTTGGATTCTTTAACCCTAGATGCATTTGATTGCATTAAAATACAAATTCCATTTTTCGGACCAGCTTATAAGATTATCAATATCATTTTGAATCACCTGTTGGTTTTTTTGCTGTATTATATATTTTTGTATCGTCTGCAAATATTTTACACACACTTTTCACCACTTCTGGCAAATCATTTATAAATATTGTGAAAAGGATAGGGTCCCAGTATGTTACCTTATGGGATTCCATTTAATACTTCAGACTGTTTAGAGCATTTATTATTTATTTTAACCCTTTGAGTTCTAACAATAGTACAACTGTAAATTTTTAAGAAAATCGGTTCAGCCGTTTCGGACTCTATAGGTAATGGGGACACACACACACACACACACACACACACACACACACAAAGTTCCATTTAAAAGTTTAGATAACCTTTGTGACTATTTTTGTTGTTTTTAACTGTAATAACGATAACCCGATATTTGTAGCTGCGTATTTTTTATTTATTTTTTAATTCAAGTAAATGTTGAGAAAAATTGAGAGGAACTAAAAACAGGTAATTTTTAAGTTTTCTCTTTGTAGCAAAAAAAAAAGTAACTTCTCTTTATTTATTTATTTATTTATTTATTTATTAACCGAGTACTTAAAAGTATTTACTTACATCAAAGATTTTTTGAATAACATCAAATTCGCATTTAAAATATCAAACTGTACATTTTTTTTTAAGAAGAGTAATTTAAACATGAAATCTCAGAAAGGAAGAATTAATCAATAAACATGGATTTTCGTATCTGCGATAAGAATTTGAAAAGGACGGTTTTTCCTATGACACCGCTTCTTTTAACCACCTTCACTCTTTCTTTTGGCATTGTTTATTGTTTTAAAAAAGCGATTATTTGAATTGATAAAACCCATTTTTTGTTCTTGAGAATTTACAACAATAATATTAAACATTACTTATTAATTAATTTGTTTGCTTACAAGAATAATTTTATATTTTACATTAAAAACTAATACAATTGGAGAACTTAATGCGATGCAACAATCATTTACCAAATAAAGAAGTACTAAATGTGAAAATGTTTTTTTTTTTATTTATTAACATTTTTTTAAATGATAAAATATGTTAACTATAAGGAAATTCTTACATTATTTAAATTGTTTGGACTGTAGTCCTCATCTTTATTGCTAAGACATTTCGGCTGTTGTATGCTCCGGGCTTCTTCAAATACAATGGCTGAAACGTTGTGAATAATCAATTTTTTATTGTTTTTTCTTTTTTTTTTTAATCAGTTGCATATCATTTTTTTTCTTTTTAATATTTTTGAATGCAGTTTTCAGCATTAAATTTATATTAATAGCAATACCTGGAAAAATCATAGATTACATGTAAAAATGTGCGCATGAAGAAAAGTAATATTCTTAAGATTAAAATTAAAACCTGGAAAAATAAGGATATTCTAAAAAAGATATTCTAGTGAAGTAAAAAATAAGAAATTTTTTACTTAAAATATTGCAGCTAAAAATTAAAATTTCAAGTAAGAAATTTTTTATTTTTCACTTCACTAAAATATTTTGTCCTTTACTTTTCCAAGTTTAAGAATATTATCTCCAAGAATTTAAATGTAAAAAAAAAGTCAATCATCTCCTGTCTCACTAACTTACATCCTCTCTCTCATGCTTTTCTACATCCACCCCACTCTCATCAGTACTCTCTTCCCTCTCCTACTCTCTTCCTGACACCCCCTGCAACCTCTCTCTCTTCATAACATTCCTCCTCGTCCACCTCACTCTTATCAGTAATCTCTTCCCTCTCCTACTCTCTTCCTGACACCCCCTGCAACCTCTCACTCGTCCACCTCACTCTTATCAGTACTCTCTTCCCTCTCCTACTCTCTTCCTGACACCCCCTGCAACCTCTCTCTCTTCATAACATTCCTCCTCGTCCACCTCACTCTTATCAGTACTCTCTTCCCTCTCCTACTCTCTTCCTGACACCCTCTCACTCGTCCACCTCACTCTTATCAGTACTCTCTTCCCTCGCCTACTCTCTTCCTGACACCCCCTGCAACCTCTCTCTCTTCATAACATTCCTCCTATGTAACCCCCTGCACAACAGTGGCAGTAAATTGCCTTGCTTGGGGCGACACGATTAAAAAAAAAAAAAAAAAAAAAAAAAAAATTACTTTTTCATCTGTAAATTTTTCCATGTGATAAAGTTTGAATCAATTGGTAATTAGCTGATGTTTTGCCAACCATTCCAATAAATAATATTTTAAATAAAGAATATCATACATACTGTTTATTTTTGTCAATTCTCAAGAACAAAGAAAATGTAGTGGACGAAGGCGTCCATTACTAATTTAGATTTACGAGTCGACTCGACGTAACATGGGTGGTGAAATAAAACAGACAATAAGAAAGAACAAGTAAGGCGAAAGTAACCAAAAAAACAATATATTAACAAAGGTTACATATGGTTGACAGCATGCATAAAATTAAGGAAAGAGAAGTTCTTTTTCTAGCTGAAAGAAAGGTTTGTAACAATTGTTAAGATTATCGTCAAGAGTTCGAAGTTCACATCCTTGATGAAATTATTCAGACAGAAAACAAGGTTCTGTGTCTGTGTATGCGTTTAGGCAAGAAAGTCAGACAGAAGACAAAGTTCTGTGTCTGTGTGTGCGTTGAGTAGAGAGAGAGAGACTTACATGCGAATGTAGTAGTCTTAGGCAGTCTGTGGATTTCTACTGACGAAGGTTGGAAAAATTGTGAATTTATGTGTAGAAAGTTATTTTATGTGAGGTCCAGTTTGAATGAAAGTTAATGTGCATAGTGTTAATGTCGGTGAGAAGAAAAATAAAAAAAATTTGCGCCACTAATTGCTACACACAATTAGTGTGCGTGTGTTTGTGTGAGTTAGGGAGACATGTCTGCTCTCGTCCGGGACAAAATCCTAACTGGTGTACCACGTGACATTCCCCACTTTTATTAGCATGCGTTTACGCGGGAAACTAAGTTATCACGTGAACGCTGAATCACCATGTATGTGTGTGTGTGTGCGTGTGTGTGTGTCAATGTATCAAACCCCACAAAAATGTATCAATTGATTTTCATATATTCAGATTTTGTTGCATCTTTAATCATCACTTTTTAAAATAATAAACATTCTCAAGGAGTGAAGGTGGTTAATAATAGAAATATTAAGAAATTAATTAAAATCAACCTTCTTCTCTTTCACAAAAATTCACGATGTGTGAAATCCTGATTTTCCTAAAGAGAAAAAGGATTGACCATGTGCTTAACGAAAAAGCAAGTAGGTGTTAAAATGATTTTTGACCAATGGGAGTGACTTACAAGACTTGAGGACTTAGTGATCCAGTGCTAAATTCAAAAAGACTATATAAAAGACCTCGGCGTCAGGCAAGAGTCACGGATGGGAGCTGAGACAGACGAAAGAACTAAAATGTAACCAACTTCAAATCAGCCGGAGATAAGGTTAGGTCACACCTTGATCTCTTTCAACAATTACTACTATGAACATTTTGTACAAACTCTACTCATAACTTCTTAATAATGTTTCTAATTGAACATTAACTTCTACAACTTATGTCAATCTTTCGCTTTAGTAAATTTCTATTTTAAAATGCAAAATGTATATTTTATTCTTCTTACGCTATTCCACACAATTTCACATATTCCAACCTGCTTAGAACCAACCTTCTGATAATAACTCTGGATAAAACTTGTAAGCTGTAGGGAGCTCGGTTAAGTATGACACAAGGCCAAATCAAAGAAACATTAACCAGCTCCATATAGCTACACTTCCACTATTCCACTATTTCTCACATTCCAACCGTCTGAAGAAAACCTTCTGATAATTCTGATGATAATTCTGGATAAAACTCGTAAGCTGGAGGGAGTTCGGTTAAGTATGACACAAGGCCGAATCAAAGAAACCTTAACCAGCTCCATATAGCTACACTTCCACTATTCCACACTATTCCACTATTTCTCACATTCCAACCGTCTGATAATTCTGATGATAATTCTGGATAAAACTTGTAATCTGTAGGGAGTTCGGTTAAGTCTGACACAAGGCCGAATCAAAGAAACCTTAACCAGCTCCATATAGCTACACTTCCACTATTCCACACTATTCCACTATTTCTCACATTCCAACCGTCTGATGAAAACCTTCTGATAATTCTGATGATAATTCTGGATAAAACTTGTAAGCTGTAGGGAGTTCGGTTAAGTCTGACACAAGGCCAAATCAAAGAAACCTTAACCAGCTCCATATAGCTACACTTCCACTATTCCACACTATTCCACTATTTCTCACATTCCAACCGTCTGATGAAAACCTTCTGATAATTCTGATGATAATTCTGGATAAAACTTGTAAGCTGTAGGGAGTTCGGTTAAGTCTGACACAAGGCCAAATCAAAGAAACCTTAACCAGCTCCATATAGCTACACTTCCACTATTCCACACTATTCCACACATTCCAACCGTCTGATGAAAACCTTCTGATAATTCTGATGATAATTCTGGATAAAACTCGTAAGCTGTAGGGAGTTCGGTTAAGTATGACACAAGGCCGAATCAAAGAAACATTAACCAGCTCCATATAGCTACACTTCCACTATTCCACACTATTCCACTATTTCACACATTCCAGCCGTCTGAAGAAAACCTTCTGATAATTCTGGATAAAACTCATAAGCTGTAGGGAGTTCAGTTAAGTCCGACACAAGGCCGAATCAAAGAAACATTAACCAACTCCCTACACTTCAGTATCAGTGGAAACCCATCCTTATTGTGGGCATGTTTGATAACTTTTCTTTATTCTCAGTACAATCCTGGAGGAAGGAAGTCATTGAAATTTTTCTCTTCCAAAACATTGCCTGCTAAATCATGAATTTATTTACACAAATACACATTTTAGAAGATTATATGTGACAGAGTCTTTATTTAACATAAGATGAATTACAAAAAAAAAAACAAAAAACTATACACAATTAATACAATATCAACACAAGATTATGTAAGATATACAATAAAATCAGAAAGTTAAAGTTTTTCCATTTTTCTAAAAGTAAAAGCAAATGTTATACAAAATAATATGCATTATTATTATTATTATTAATATCATCATATATTTAAAGATATTTATTCAAATGCAAAAAAGCTGAACAGGCAAAAACATGTCTCTTATGGACAAAAGCAAATGTGAAAAATGTTTCAGACTCTTACATAAAAATTCAAATAATTAACTATTTCTTTGAAATTGTAAAGAAAACGCAAGGGTTCCAATAGCAATATTTCAGACAAAATAAATGACAATAAATCTATTCAATAATAAAAACATAATGTGCCTTGAAGTTCATATTGATCCAGCAACTTGATCTGCAGTTCATAATTTTTTTTTTTTTATAACAGGAGTCATTAATTGAATCTAGTAAGTGAATGTTCTTTGATTTAATTTCATAGATCTCATAAGTAAGGGAGATCAGGCTGCTGATATATTGCTATATTTTATATTACAAAGCCCAAGATTTCTAATAAAAATATGAGTTTTTCTGTTTAAGAAAAAAGGCGGGGGGATTTACATTCCCCTAGGAGTCTTGCATTTAAATGAAAAGAAAAGATTTCTGTACGATCGCCAATTTCTAGAAATTTCGCGAAATTTATTGGAGGCGTGTGGGGGAAGTAACATATGTAAAAAAAAAAAAATAAAATTATTAAGATTTTATGAAAATAATTTCAAAATGAATTTTCAGTCATTTGTGAATAAGTCCCAAGAATTTCCAAATTAATAGTTTTCACCGGAAAATCATCGCTATATTTGGTCTTTCCTCTTTAACAAACATTTTGACGATAAACTTAGTTTTTATTAAGTTTGGGGTCTTTTCTTTTAACATCATACAAGAAGTTATGACACGGCCCCCACCGTTTACCTACTTTGAGGGTTAAATTTTTTTTTATTTTATGAGTCAGTTACTAAACATTAGTGCCTACATTTCATACTAAAAATGTTATTTACTTCACTTTTTTTAAAATACTACTCAGGAAAACAGGGTCATTCGTTAAAAAAGCGGACCTGTACGACATTACCACTACCTGCTAAATTTATTTTTTTTTTTAACTTGTTTCAGTGCAATATCATCGCTGATGAACTTTCAAAAAAAAAAAAAAAAAAAAAAAAAATTGGAAAAAATTCATTAAGATTTTTAGTGGATACTCAGTTTCTCATACCATCTTATAGTAAATCGATCCTCCATTTTGGAAACACTCACATTGGGGTTGCTTTGAGTTTGATGTCGCTGAGACAATGTATAGAGAAGCTTACAATTTGAAGATCGACAAACCCATGGAAAAATTTTATTTATCGCTACTTCATATCAATGAAAAATAAGTTATTTGAAGCATTAAAAAAAGGTTTGGATAGATTTTCTTTAAAATAGTTTCTGTTGTAAAAAAATTTGGAATGAAAAATTAAATATGACATGTAAAAAACATTGACAAAGAATCTTTAAAATAATTCCTATTCTAAAAAAAGTTTGAATAAAAACATATTTCCGGAACGATTTTTTTTCATTAACTTCCTAAAAGTTTTTGGAAGAAAAAAAAAACAAAACAAAAAAAAACAACAACTCGAAGCGAGTGTTACCAAAAAGGAGGATTGATTTACTATAACGTTGTAATGAGAATCTGAGCACCCCCTAAAAATCTTTAAATATTGAATTTTTTCAAGTCAGAAACTTTATGTACTAATCGATACACAGAAAAAAAAAAAAAAGAAATGATAATCAACAAAATTTTTTTTTTTTTATGACTGGGAAAATTATGTAAAAAAAAAAACTTCCGGCGGACCTGAAGTATCCTACCACCACGTTTATTTTCGCCATTTTTCAATTTTTTCACCGCAGTCCTATCAATTACCCACTAAGCTTTACGATTATCAAAAAATAAAATAAAAAAATTAAAAAAAATGGAAGAAGTAAAATATTTAAACAAATTTTGGGCGGGGGATCAGTTTCTCATACAACGCTATAGTAAATTGATCCTCCATTTTGAAAACAGTTGCCGGGACGACATTACCGTCAACTGTAAATTTGTACATTAAAAATATTTTTGGACCTTTCTTTAGTTAAATGGGTTAGGGTTTGGGTATGTGCATATTTAATGAATGAATCCTTTGCGAAATTATAGAGCCATTCTTGGAGTTTCATGCCATCGTAAGTAATGAAGAAAACGTGAGAAGAACAAGAACAATAGCGACAACTCGTTCCAAAAAGTACCAAAAAAAAAAAACAAAGTGACCCTAAAGCTAAAACCGAAGGGCAAGAACTCGTCCCAAAAGAGTTAAGATAAACAAAGCGACCCCAACCAAGACCTTAATATATAGGAGGTCTTGCCCCCAACGCGATTGGGTTAAAAATGGAGGATCGATTTATTTTAACGTTGTATGAGAAACTGACCCCCACCCCAAATTTGTTTAAATATTGCAATATTTCCAAGTTTTTTTTTATAACCGGAATCTACAGTTAACAATCGATAAGACTGCGGTGAAAAAATTGGGAAAAAAAAATTAATAAAAGCGAAAATCCTGGTGGTAGGATACTTCAGGTCCGCCAACCTTCCTATAAGCACGACAGGATAAAGAATATTAGGGTCTAAATTTTTTTAAAAAAAATCAAATATGTTAACAACGATGACATTTTAAGTTTAAAACATTTTAAAGTGTCATTGTAACCTTGTTTTTTATTTACAAGTACCAGATTTAAAAACTAGTCGACAACCATTAATAACTGCGTACAACTGATGGTGCAATTATTTTCCGGTTAGACATTTCTCATTTCGATAAGGTTTTTATGAAACGGATTAATTTTTCTTTTTGACTTTACTACGGTCGGGTAGATACTTGTGTAAACAAAGAAAGATCATTTATTTATGCCGAACTATACCCTTCTTCATCCAAACTTTTGACTTTCATAGATTTTTTTTCCTTGTTTAATTGGAGAAAAATACATAACGGTAAATTCAGTTAAGATAAAAATGTCTAGGTTTATGCAAGAAGTGTCTCTCTGAAAGCATAAACGAAGATAATAAAAATAAAAGATCTTATTTCGTAAAAAAGTTAAAAACTTATTTGAAAGTTCAAAAATTAGAGTAGTTTGTCGTGTTTAGAAAATGTTCTAATAAAAATCAGTACCTTCACTTTTTTTTAGTTTAACGAGCGGACAAGTTTCCTTTTTACTAAATGGCACTAAAAAGTTTTTAGTGCCATTTTCTTTTTTTCCTGATTATTTTCATTTTTTTTTTCATCATAGTCGTTGCATTTTTTTTTTGTTTTCACATGCAATCAAGACCAAAAATAAATGACCGTAATTTAATTTTAATTTTTTTTTTTGTAGATGTCCGGTTTTGGCTACTAAACGTTTACCCCTCAGTTTGGATTTAAATTTTGAGAGTATTCCTGTTTAGTTTATTTTAATTGTGTTTGTGTATGAACATGAAAGAAATTGTTACTTGTATGCAGAAGTTTCACTGGAGACGTTCACAAACAGTTCAACAAAGAAATAGTTAAGTACTTTTCTTTAGAAATCCAACCGTTCCCTTGTTTTTCGATCAATTGCGTCGTTGAAGAAAACAGGGTCGATTGTTTTGCTGCTTTCATCACCTTCACTTAAAATAACTTTGTTTCGGGAAAGGAAAAACTTTATTCCACGTGCCAAAGCCATTTCCAAGTTGATATAGATCAATACTTGACTGCTATTTCTCATTCCACTGATAACGCCTTTCTCACCAGGTTCACCGCTTGCAAAATGAATATGGGTTCGACCCATTGTTTTTAAACCATTTTTTTTAATGCTCTCCCAAGCATTGTACGTGGTCCCGTGAACAACACAAGGGTATGACTCGGCATCTGTAATTGGCTTTAAATTTAGATCTACACTTTCTATAGTATGTCCCTGGTTAGCTCTAATCATATAGCCATATTCGTCACGGTCCAGATGAAATCTTTGTTTCGCATTAGTTTTAACAATTCGGATAATATCATTGAAACTAACTGGTGGTCTATATCTACGTCTAAGACGGTGTAAAATATCCTTAACATAGACAAATCCATGTTCGTCCATCTCTAGTCCCATTTCAAAAGCCCCATGACGCAGTATATAAGACAGTTTTTTTGATATTTCGATATCACGTTCTTTTTGAATTTGATGCCATGCTGGAGAAGGCTGAGAATTTCTATTTCGACGATCCCAGTGCATATTTTCAGCCGTGTCCCTTGGAGCGCGTTGCATTTGGTTTCCATGGCTATTAAAATTATTATTGTATAAATCGTGCGGATTTCGACGGCCCCGACAGGTATTTTCAGCCCAGTCCCTTGGAGCGCGTTGCCTTTGGTTTCCGTGGCTATTAAAATTATTATTGAAACCGTGCGGATTTCGACGGCCGCGACAGGTATTTTCAGCCCAGTCCCTTGGAGCGCGTTGCCTTTGGTTTCCATGGCTAGTGCTTGGACGATGATCTTCAGACATTTTTTTAGTCGAAAGAAGAGCGATATTAATTGTGTATCTGAAAGATAGTTTTAAAAGTAGAGAACTGTTCTTTAGCATCACTTTTTGATTTTCCAAGAAATTGGATAGTTTTACTTTTAGTTTTTACTTTTTACTTTCACTTTGTTTAGATTTTAACTGCATGACTATTATTTGGAAATTTAAATAATTTAAAAAAAAAAAGAAAGAAATGATAGAATATTTCGGGTCTTTTAAATTTATGTGATCATTTTGGTAAATTTTTGGTAATAAAACAAATATTAAATTTTGAAAATAATTTGTAGTAAATGAATAATTAGTGAAGTTCGTACGCTAGAGAAAGGAAATAAGAGTTACTTGCCCCTTGTGTAACTCTTTAACGTTATTTCGTGTCACATGGCCTAAAAGTGAGAGCAGCTGGGCTTCTCTCTGTGTTGAAAGATTTCCTTTTTACACTTTTCATTTAAATTAAAAAATAAAAATGCCCGGTTCTTATGAAGCTGTACCAATTTTGGAGAAGTTTCCTTTACAAATACAGATTGGGTCCATAGCCTGCTATGGTAAGAATTTTTATTTATTTATTTACGGTGTAAAAAAAATAAAATAAAATGGATATCTTTAAATAAAAGAATTATTTTTTACGAAACGAGGTTTGTTATCTATTTATTTTTTTTTAGTTTTAACATTTATTTACGCTACGTAACTCGTCTAATATGATATTTATTTATTTAGCATGGAAACAAAATAAAAGTGAAAGCTTTTCTGTTGCTTTTTTTCTATTGCCTACTCTCTCTTTTTTTGTTAACTGTCAAGTTTTTCTATTCTATATTTTTGTTTCCAGACCAAAGCACACTGGGTCCACTTTTCAGCTTCCTAGTTGTGTTAAAATGACGTATTTACTTAAACGTAAAAATATATTTTGTTTATTAAAATCCTATTTCTTCGTAAACTGAATGATTTTATTTTTAAGTTTTGAAGAAATCTCTGTAAATTAAAGATGACACTGCCATTTCGTCAATATTGTCGATCCCACAATTGACGATACTTTTTCTTTCTTTTTTTTTTTTTGTCTTACTCTCTAGAGAGACAACAATAACATTAAAACGATGTTTTATTTTAATTTTTTTCCGAAGTAATGAATGAAGAATTTATTTTTAAATTCTTAATTAAAAAGGAAAAAAAAGTGAAGTTACTTTGTATACTATTTTTATGCAACAGTGGTCATTCGTTTTTTTCACTGGGCATCTTGTTGGAAAGATGTCCATAATATTCTAATACACCTAGAAAGAAAAGCTTTGAAAATCAAAATACAATGTTTATTTGGCTCATCTAGTGATTGTAAATATCTGTTTCACATTTTTTAAAATATAGACTTAAAATTTTATGCTGCATTTAAGTTTAAATCCAATTTTAATTTGAAATCCAGAAAGTGTTTAAAAATATAAAATGGGTGTGTTTGTTATAAAGGAAAACAAATAAAAATTTTCTAAATCTTTTTCTCTATCATACTGTTTAAAAATATTTATTTCGTACCATTTTATTTTATTTTTATTTAAAAAAAAAAACCTTTTAATTAAAAAAATTAAAACCCAAACTATTTATTTAGTTTAATGGAAAAAAATTAAGTAGGCTTATTTTGTTTACTAATTAAAAAAAAAGTTTACTTTGTACATCGTTCTTGTGCAACTGTTATCAACATTTGTTTAAAGTTAGAATTGAGTTCGACCCTCATTAGGTGGATCATTTGTTGCCCTGTGCAAAAAAAAAGAAAAAAAAAACTTAGTTTCGCCTTGTCAATAAATTTGCTTGTTTTAAAAAATTCTGATGAGTTTTATAATTAGAATTATTTATTTTATTTTTTTTTTTAGACATCTATAAAAAAATATTTAAATAATAAATTTAAGATTTTTGTCCCAAATTCAACATTGAAACGTTCTGGCATGCGGATTTAAGTTAATGTGATGTGAGCTTCTAAAATTTAGGGCTGAAGAAAAAGGTGTGATGATTGTAAAACTTTTACAATCATTTACATTGTAAAGATGTTGTTTTTACACTGGACTTGGCAAAATTATTTCATTAATCAGTCAAAATTGTTGAACGACTGCACCAACAACTATTTGAATCTCTTTATTCATTTTTTTTCTTTTTAAACAATATATCTGTGAAAGAAGGCACTTACATTCTAAATGTTAGGTAGTTATGAAAAAAAAAAAAAATCCACGACAATGACAATTCCGAATTGAAAAAGAATTGGAAAAAATAATTTGAGATCGTAATGTGGGCACTATTTTTAATTTTTTTGTCAAGTTGCGTACTTCGAAAATCCTGGAATCAGTGGAAATCAATTACAGTCACGAAGAAAAAATGGATAATTTAAAAATTTAATTACTTTGCAATTGCAGAATTTGTAGAATCAAAAGCTCAACAATTTTTTTTTATTTTTGCATCAAATTGATTTATTCCTTGTTCTACATTCCTAGCCTAGTTTAAAATTTTTAAAAATCTGCATTATATTTTTTAAATTATTACTGAACTGAACGTTTGTATTAAAAAAAAAAACTGTATTGTTTACAATCGATATCAATAAAAAATGAAAGTGTTTTCAATTTAATTATTAAATTGAAAACACTTTTCATTTAATACAAATCCAAGAACTAAAAATTAAATTATTAAACAGGAAATAAACTGATTTGATGCAGAAAAAAGTTTTTGAATAGTGCAAAAAAGCGTGTGACAAAACAACGAAGAAACAAAGGAGGTTTAGGAAATAAAAATGAATAATTGTATTTCAGCAAGTGGTAAATTGGTATGAATGTCTTGTTGAAAGATATCATAAGTAAGTCATAAAAAGTCGTCCGCGGAGTCGTACGGTAGGAGAGCGAGCGAATTGTGAATGACTGTGGCGACGGTCTTTGGCAGGTGTCACTGGAGTAGGTACCTCCATTAAATCGCTGAAAAAACAGCATAAGTATTTAAAAAAAAAAAAAGGTCCCAATCTTAATAAAAGCGAATTTTTTTTTTTACATCAAAATGTTTATTATCAAGAAGAAAGATCAGTCTTTTTAATCCTTTCTGACATGTTTAAAATTTTTGGTAAAAATTTTGTTTTTATTTTCGTTAGCGGGAAGCCAAATCGTTACGAGAGTTTAATGAAAAACGTAATATTTTACATAACTCACATTTTTCCGGTGCCAAATACATTAATTTGAAAATTCTAGCAAAAATCAAATAATTGTTGGATTTTAAATGAAACTTTTAGGACTTATTCACAAATGAATTAAATTATTTTTGAAATCATTATTTGAAAATATATTGGTAAAAAAAATTTTTTTTTTTTACATCTACCCCCCCCTCCATGAATTATTTAAAAAACCATTTAGCCCCTTTTACCAAAAATCTGCTCCAAGTAGTAAAATAAAAAATAGCAATAGAACTATGACATTATTTAAGCTTTTAATTGCTTTAATAAATTAATATAAATTTTAGATATTTCTGAAGAAAAGAAATCTGATTAATAATGAAATTTTAGAATTTTGTTTTTATTTTATAATAATTTATAAAGTTTTAAAAATATTTCCAAAACTTGTAGACATTAGGTTAGGTTATAAAGTGAAGATAAAATGATTTCCAAATCGAAGATTGAAAAGTTACAAATCATCTAGCTATTAAATTTTGAAAATAATTTTATTTTATTTTATTTTATTTTTTTAATGGTAGTTTTAAATGTGTACATTAAAAAAGGTCATGTTTCAGGGTTTCTAATTCTTACCGGGGGAAAAACAAAAACAAAAAAACTTGTATTTCACTTGTGATTGCAATAATACACTGTCTCAACACATTTCAAATATGGTCAATCAGTTAAGTGCCATATGTGATACACGCTTGGGCGATCATGTCTCGAAACAGACATGACTGACTGGGCAGAAGATTATCTCGCAGTAGGTTGCCATTGCTTTCTGCGGTACACTGGTTTCTGACCAAGGCTATAGAACCCAATCTGTCCTGTTATTTGACTCATAGCTAGATGGGGAAGAGATGTATTTTATTAATAAGTAGTAATAAATTGGGGATCAGTTTATTACTTCATTACAATATAAAACTAATCCCCCACTTTATGACCAGTAGAAGCCTTAATCATCTTTCCAACTATTATATTCAGTCAGTCAGTTAAGTGCCATACGTGATACACGCTTGGGCGATCATGTCTTGAAAGAGTCATGACTGACTTGGCAGAAGATTATCCCGCAGTAGGTTGTCATTGCTTTCTGCAGTAGACTGGTGGCCGACCAAGGCTATAGAACCCAATCTGTCCTGTTATTTACCCCATAAGTGGAAGGAATAGACAGATTAATACCTTTCCCAAGGGTATTTGCACGTAAGTGAATGCAATGAATTCGGCTGCAATTCGAACTCGGCTCCCCAATTTCTCGTTCTGAGCCGATATGCAATGCACCACAACGCACATCCTCAAATACGGTAGACAGATCAAATTCTTCAACTCTGTGTTTAAAAAAAAAAATTTTATTCTAAATTTCATATTATAAGTAATACTTGTGTAAATTAGATTAATTTAATATTAAATTTGCTAATTTTCCAAAAATGTGTCACAGATGTATTTTTTATTTTTGCAAGATTTTTAAAATCGAGAATTAACTTTTGTTTACAAATGTGTTCATTGCTAAAAAAAAAAAAAATTAAATTTTACATTCCAATCAATATAATTTATGTTTGAAATACACCAGAATATTTTGGTTACTGGAAATTAGTAAATTTAATCATTTAGATTTCAATTAAAAATAAGTTTCAAGAAAACATTTTTATTTTTCAAAAATTCACTTTAAAAGTTACTTATTGAAAATGAGTGGAGGTACCTTCAATTTTTCTTTGTTTCTTTAGGTTGGGGTGGTTGCTATTGGTGAAAATTCTGGATTGTATTTTTCTTTGAGTATATAAGTAAAACAGAAGCTATGTGTGGAGCCTATACACAGTTAACAAAGTTTTTAGTTCAGCCTTGGGTTTCAGTGTTCACATCCTGCCAGTGATTATCTGGTTTTAGGAAGATTATAAAAATAATTATCCATCATTTTTTTTTATACTCAGTTTCCAAGATTATGAAAATATGCAACCTGGTAAAAAAAAAAAAATTGCTACAGAGAAATATTTTTAAAGATGTAATAATTATTCAGTTGTAAGATTAAAGAAAAAGCGAACATTTATTGATAGTTGAACATAACCTGATATTGTGATGTCCTGCTGAAAGTAAACTTCCTGTAGCAGGGTTAGTCTGCAAGAAAAACTTACTAATCAACATGCCATAGTAAAATTACTATTTAGATTGAAAATGGAAGCTTTGAAGATTTGTATTATCAAATGAAGTGTTTTCCTGTCTTGATAATTGGCATTAAAAATTGATGTTTTTTTTTAAATTTTTTTTAATCCAAGTAGGAACTGTGAGATTAATTCCCCTTTGTGAATAGATTTCACTAAGTGCCTGCTGGATGTCAATCAGTAGTTTAAGCAACTTTTTTTTTCTTTTCCCCTTTTGCTCCAGGATGTAGTAGTGATGACATGAGACTTGTTTTTGCTGAGACTAGAAAATTATGCAAGTTCAGATCGACAAGCTTGGACCGTTATTAAGAACTAATAACTAATTTAATTCACACACACTACTTGTTGTCCTATAATTTTTTTTGTGTGTGTGTGCTCTCTCTGTAGATGTAAATCCAATTTTCTCTTTCTTTTCTTTTGTTCTTTATATATATATATATATATATATATATACACACACACACACACACACACACATTTAACCATTTGTGGAAATTGAAAGAAAAAAAAAAGAGGGTTGTTGAAAAGTGCTTACTTCCACTTCTGCTCAACAGGAATGTTCACACACCATCAAACATACATGTTACTACCTCTGCAGTTTAATACACCAGTTTTATCATTTCTCAACTTTAACTCTTGCAAAATATTGGGTCAGATAGAACTTTTCAGCACCCGTAATTATGAAAACTTGGGAATAGTGGGAAGTATAATTCAAAAGTGCTAGATCACAAATTTTCAGTGGTTCATGATCTGTTTTATTCTAAATAAGTGGAATAAGGTAACTTAAAAATGAAGAAAAACAATCCCTGTTTTAAACTAATAACTAAAAAGAGCAGTCAAAGACTGCAAACTTCTGCCAAGGCAATACCAATGTCATTTCATCGATTAGCAAGATATGATTATTAAATGAGAATAACTGCAATGAACTTGACCGCTCTCAAGAGTGGACAAACAAAATATGAACTCGACTACTCTCAAAATTAAATGAAAGATGGGGAAATAATTCAGTATTTGGCATTTGAAAGGCAAAAATGAAATTGTTTCAATAAAACTGGAATAATAACCCCAAAACTTTACCCTGTACTGGATAAACCCCAAATCTAATCAGTTTGTGCTAGCTGTGAGGCCATTAATCTCTGAAAGTTTCATCAAAGTCCATCCAGCAAGTCTTGAGATATCTTGACCATAGACATACATACAAACGAATGCCACTAAATACAATACCTCCACCTTAAAGCAGAAGTATCAGGTTGGTGCAAAAGTTTTGCCGGTTTGTAAAAAGGGCATTTTAAATCGTAATTTATTTGATGCATGTTGTTATTACTTAAACATATCATGATTAATTTATAACTTTTTCTTTGAGATTATTAAAGCATCATTAATATTTTTTCTACAATATTTCACTCATGTTCTCCAGAGAACTTGCGACAATGTTTCTTGTTGCGAATACTTGCTTTTACAGCACTTTCAGACACCATTTTTGGGTAGACTGGTCACAGGTGATGAGAAGTGCCATCTTGCCCCACCCTGCATATTCTCCTGACCTAGCTCCATCGGATTATCACTTATTTTTAGGATTACAAAACTATTTAGATGGTTGATTGAATATCAAAACCTAAAGAATTTTACAAGCAAGGCATTTATAAGCTTGTTGACAGATGGAGAGCAAAGGTCGTTATTGTTATGAATAAAGATTTTCAAAAACAGTTTTTCATTTTCAAGATTAAATTATAAATCGGCAAAAACTTTTGCACTGACCTGATAAATATTTTGAGCTTAAAGAAAAAAGTAAACGTTCTGGAAGATCTTAACATTTTAAAACTGAAGAATTTTTTTTTTTTTTTTTTTTTAATGTTCACTATATAAAGCTGAAGTGTCACTCAAAGTAGAGAGTCACTGAAGGAGGGAGTTGTGTGATTAGTAAGAGGTACATGGGGATATGTGAGAAACATGACGGCTAACTTTAGACTTGAGCAGGTTACTTTTTAAATGCAGCACAAAAGAAGAAAAATAGCTGAACTTGGAGGAAAGTCTTGTTTGATTGATGCATTGATAAGAATTCTTTCAAAATAAAAAAGCTGATATGCATGTCTTTTTTTCTCTTTCTTCCCTTTAAAAAAAAAAAAAAAATTGTCCCAGGTTATAATTTCACGTTGATCAAGCATAAACGAAAATATTTTCATTTCTTTTCCAGAGGACGTACTTTTAGTTGGAACAAAACAGGGTCACCTTTTGCAGTATAAGATCAGTAAAGATAAAGATAAAGGTTTGTTATCTTTTCAGTATTTTATAATCATACCGCCCTTCCCTCCCCCAAGCAAGCCATTTTACTGCCACTGGTTTGCAAGGGGTGACATAGAAGAAAAGTTATGAGAAAGTGACAGGTTATAAGGGGGTTTCAGGAAGTGGGTAAGAGAAGGATGAATGTGGCCATAAAGTGAGGGACCAGTTTATGTATTGATTGTAATGTAGAATTGATCACCCACTTTATAATAGAATTTCTCTTTCTCTCTCTTTCTTTTTTATAATCATGTCGCCCCAAGCAAGGCATTTTACTGCCACTGTTTTGCAAGGGGTTACATAGAAGAAAAGTTATGAGAAAGTGACAGGTTATAAGGGGGTAAGAGAAGGATGAATGTGGCCATAAAGTGAGGGACCAGTTTATGTATTGATTGTAGTGTAGAATTGATCACCCACTTTATAATAGTATAGAATTTCTCTCTCTCTCTTTCTTTTTTATAATCATGTCGCCCCAAGCAAGGCATCTTACTGCCACTGTTTTGCAGGGGGTTACATAGGAGGAAAGTTATGAGAAAGAGTGACAGGTTATAAGGGGGTGTCAGGAAGTGGGTAAGAGAAGGATGAGAATACTGATGAGCGGAGTGGACAGAAAGAAGCATTAGAGAGAGGATGCAGGTTAGTGAGATAGGAGATGACTATTGACTTTACATTTAATTTCTTGGAAAGTGTAGCTGTCAGGAAAGCAAGAAAATGGAAGGGAATTCCACAGGCGGGAAGTGCGAGAAAAGAAAGTGAAAATCATTTTGAACATTTGTTTTATTTATTTTTGGTAGTTTGCTTCAATTATATCAGATTACAAATCAGTTCCAATAAAATTTTAGTGAAGGAAATAAGGAAATTGAACAGACTAGGTTCATTTTGTTCGAAGCGGCAAAACGCTGCAAAACCAAGTCATTAACCTATGAACTCGAGTGATGTTCTTAAACCGCCTGATGTCCGAGTCATACAGAAATGTTTAAATTGTCAACCAATTTTTCAGATTTAAAATGGCTTTGAGTCAATGAACTTTTTAGGTCTTACAGACATCCATCACTTGCTGAACCTTGTGAACTGGTGCTACAGACTCCCAAAAAGAACCTGTACTAAATAACATTGTCACTTGAGGACCTCCAGCAAAAGCTAAAATGAATATCACATGTAATTTGAAGAGAAAATAGCATAATCAAGATATTGACATTCCACTCTCATCAAACAGAAATCAAGCAATCTAGTACTGGGCTTGGACGTAGTCTTAGGTACCAAAGAGGAAAGTTGTATTCATTTTGTATTAATACAAAAATGTGGCTCTAGGCCAAAAGAAGAAATGGTCGGGGACTGATCTTAAGTCTATCTTTAACCTAGCTAGCCACAATTGCTGACTACATACTATAGTATTCAGTCAGTTAAAGTGCCATACATGATACACACTTGGGCGATCATGTCTCGAAAGAGACATGACTGACAGAAGATTATCCCGCAGTAGGTTGCCATTGCTTTCTGCAGTAGACTGGTTGCCGACCAAGGCTATAGAACCCAATATGTCCTGTCATTTGACTCATAGCTAGAGAGGTAAAAGATGTATTATATTATTAAGTAGTAATTAGTGGGAGATTAGTTTGTTACTTCATAACAATATAAAACCGATCCCCCACTTTATGCCCGGTATTGGCCTTACTCATGTTTCAAACTATTCAGTCAGTCATTTAAGTTCCATACGTGATACACGCTTTGGGTGATCATGTCTTGAAAGAGACATGACTGACTGGGCAGAAGATTATCCCGCAGTAGGTTGCCATTGCTTTCTGCGGTAGACTGGATGCCAACCAAGTCTATAGAACCCAATCTGTCCTGTTATTTAACCCATAACTGGAAGGAAGAGATGGATGAATACCTTTCCCAAGGATATTTGTGCGTAAGTGAATGCAAGGAATTCAACTGGAGTTTGAACTCGGCTCTCCGATTTCTCGTTCTGAGCCGACATCCATTGACTCCAAAATAACACATTCCTACTTCAGCCCTCATAATACCTTAGTTTGGGCATCTCGAGGTAGTGTAATGGTTAGCAGGCTTCTCTTGCTCAAATCATTACAATTAAGTAGTGAGTTCAATCCTCACTGGGTTTCTCATACTTTTGGCCTTGTGCCACATCTAAGCTGCACTTGGAAAATCATCATAATGCCTTAAAGTTACAATGAGGTGCTAATTCATTCCCATACGTACAATTTGTCTGTGGAAGGGGAGAATAAAAGTTACATTTAAACCTGAAACTCTAATCAGTATTTACAATAATTACAATTTCAGAACAATTATCATAAAAATATTTATAGAAAAGACAGGAAATTTGTTAAAGCAGTTGGAAAGTAACTGAAGTTGAGATGCGAGTTAGGATTAGTAACATTGCAGATTCTTATTTGGATTTTATCAAGAATCATTATATACATAGACCAATTTTATGTTTAAATCAGTGTTAACTTACTAATGGCTAACTTTAATAACATTTTTATATTCTGACTATAAATATCCAATGCAAAATTTGGAAACTCTAAAAAAGCTTTTTGGGTTTAAAAAATATAAAAGTAGTCAACTGTAGTTGGGATCATTGAGTCAATGCAAGCGACTCTTTCCTTAGCTGCATAGTATATGTTTTGGCAGGGCTACATACAGTTTTGAATTCAGGGTTTGGTGGACCTCTATGACACTACCACTACCTTTTAAATTTATTGATTTTCATTTTTTTTTTTCTTCAGTGCAATCTTATCGATTACACCCTAAAGTTTCTGATTGACAAAAATTTTTTTAAATTTCAATATTTTAACAATTTGAGGGGGGGGGGCTCAGTTTTTCATACAATGTTATAGTAAATCGATCCTCCATTTTGGAAACACTCACTTTTTTTTTTTTTTTTGAACTTGTAGAAAATTAATGAAAAAACGGTTTATGTTTAAAAATTTTATTAGAACAGGAATTATTTCTTTGAAATAT
>JBBBDQ010002364.1:0-110606 GCA_037127315.1 Ascarosepion bandense
TGGTTGACTTCCACTGTTTTCGTGTCCGTCTTTGGATCTTGATCAGGTTATTTTTCACTCTAGTTTGTGGAACCACTCCCTGGAGAACTTCCACTGTTTCGTATCCGTCTTTGGATCTTGATGAGGTTATTTTTCACTCTCGTTTGAAAAACCCCTCCCTGGATGACTTCCACTGTTTTCCTGTCCGTCTTTAGATCTTGATCAGGATATTCTTCACTCTCGTTTGAGTACCCCTGCTCCCTGGATGACTTCCACAGTTTTCGTGTCCGTCTTTAGATCTTCATCAGGATATTCTTCACTCTCGTTTGACGTACTCCTCCCTGGATGAATTCCACTGTTTTCGTGTTCGTCTTTGGATATAGATCAGGTTATTTTTCACTCTAGTTTGTGGAACCACTCCCTTGAGAACTTCCACTGTTTCGTAACCGTCTTTGGATCTTGATCAGGATATTCTTCACTCTCGTTTGAGGAACCCCTCCCTGGATGACTTCCACTGTTTTCGTGTTCGTCTTTGGATCTTGATCAGGATATTCTTCACTCTCGTTTCAGGAACCACTCCCTGGAGCACTTCCACTGTTTTCGTGTCCGTCTTTTGATATTGATCAGGATATTCTTCACTCTCGTTTGAGGAACCACTCCATGGATGATTTCCACTGTTTCGTGTCCGTCTTTTGATCTTGATCAGGTTAATATTTCACTCTCGTTTGAGGTACACCTCCCTGGATGACTTCCACTGTTTTCGTGTCCGTCTTTTGATCTTGATCACGTTATATTTCACTCTCGTTTGAGGTACTCCTCCCTGGATGAATTCCACTGTTTTCGTGTCCGTCTTTTGATCTTGATCAGGTTATATTTCACTCTCTTTTGAGGAACACCTCCCTGGATGACTTCCACAGTTTTCGTGTCCGTCTTTGGATCTTGATCAGGATATTCTTCACTCTCGTTTGAGGAAAGCCTCCCTGGATGACATCCACTGTTATCGTGTCCGTCTTTAGAACTTGATCAGGATATTCTTCACACTCGATTGAGGAATCCCTCCCTGGATGACATCCACTGTTTTCCTGTCCATCTTTTGATCTTGATCAGGATATTCTTCACTCTCGTTTGAGGAACCCCTCCCTGGATGACTTCCACTGTTTTCGTGTCCTTCTTTGGATCTTGATCAGGATATTCTTCACACTCATTTGAGGAACCCCTCCCTGGATGACATCCACTGTTATCGTGTCCGTCTTTAGAACTTGATCAGGATATTCTTCACACTCGATTGAGGAATCCCTCCCTGGATGACAGCCACTGTTTTCCTGTCCGTCTTTTGATCTTGATCAGGATATTCTTCACTCTCGTTTGAGGAACCCCTCCCTAGATGACTTCCACAGTTTTCGTGTCCGTCTTTTGATCTTGATCAGGATATTCTTCACTCTCGTTTGAGGAACCCCTCCCTGGATGACTTCCACTGTTTTCGTGTCCGTCTTTGGATCTTGATCAGGATATTCTTCACACTCAATTGAGGAACCCGTCCCTGGATGACTTCCACAGTTTTCGTGTCCGTCTTTAGATCTTGATCAGGATATTCTTCGCACTCGATTGAGGAACCCCTCCCTGGAGAACTTCCACTGTTTTCTTGTCCGTCTTTGGATCTTGATCAGGTTATATTTCACTCTCGTTTGAGGTACACCTCCCTGGATGACTTCCACTGTTTTCGTGTCCGTCTTTAGATCTTGATCAGGATATTCTTCACTCTCGTTTGAGGAACCCCTCCCTGGATGACTTCCACAGTTTTCGTGTCCGTCTTTAGATCTTCATCAGGATATTCTTCACTCTCGTTTGAGGAACCCCTCCCTGGTTGACTTCCACTGTTTTCGTGTCCGTCTTTGGATCTTGATCAGGTTATATTTCACTCTCGTTTGAGGTACCCCTCCCTGGATGAATTCCACTGTTTTCGTGTCCGTCTTTGGATATTGATCAGGTTATTTTTCACTCTAGTTTGTGGAACCACTCCCTGGAGAACTTCCACTGTTTCGTATCCGTCTTTGGATCTTGATGAGGTTATTTTTCACTCTCGTTTGAAAAACCCCTCCCTGGATGACTTCCACTGTTTTCGTGTCCGTCTTTAGATCTTGATCAGGATATTCTTCACTCTCGTTTGAGTACCCCGCTCCCTGGATGACTTCCACAGTTTTCGTGTCCGTCTTTAGATCTTCATCAGGATATTCTTCACTCTCGTTTGACGTACTCCTCCCTGGATGAATTCCACTGTTTTCGTGTTCGTCTTTGGATATAGATCAGGTTATTTTTCACTCTAGTTTGTGGAATCCACTCCCTTGAGAACTTCCACTGTTTCGTAACCGTCTTTGGATCTTGATCAGGATATTCTTCACTCTCGTTTGAGGAACCCCTCCCTGGATGACTTCCACTGTTTTCGTGTCCGTCTTTGGATCTTGATCAGGATATTCTTCACTCTCGTTTCAGGAACCACTCCCTGGAGCACTTCCACTGTTTTCGTGTCCGTCTTTTGATATTGATCAGGATATTCTTCACTCTCGTTTGAGGAACCACTCCCTGGATGATTTCCACTGTTTCGTGTCCGTCTTTTGATCTTGATCAGGTTAATATTTCACTCTCGTTTGAGGTACACCTCCCTGGATGACTTCCACTGTTTTCGTGTCCGTCTTTTGATCTTGATCACGTTATATTTCACTCTCGTTTGAGGTACTCCTCCCTGGATGAATTCCATTGTTTTCGTGTCCGTCTTTTGATCTTGATCAGGTTATATTTCACTCTCTTTTGAGGAACACCTCCCTGGATGACTTCCACAGTTTTCGTGTCCGTCTTTGGATCTTGATCAGGATATTCTTCACTCTCGTTTGAGGAAAGCCTCCCTGGATGACTTCCACTGTTTTCGTGTCCGTCTTTGGATCTTGATCAGGATATTCTTCACACTCGATTGAGGAACCCCTCCCTGGATGACATCCACTGTTATCGTGTCCGTCTTTAGAACTTGATCAGGATATTCTTCACACTCGATTGAGGAATCCCTCCCTGGATGACAGCCACTGTTTTCCTGTCCGTCTTTTGATCTTGATCAGGATATTCTTCACTCTCGTTTGAGGAACCCCACCTCCCTAGATGACTTCCACAGTTTTCGTGTCCGTCTTTTGATCTTGATCAGGATATTCTTCACTCTCGTTTGAGGAACCCCTCCCTGGATGACTTCCACTGTTTTCGTGTCCGTCTTTGGATCTTGATCAGGATATTCTTCACACTCAATTGAGGAACCCGTCCCTGGATGACTTCCACAGTTTTCCTGTCCGTCTTTAGATCTTGATCAGGATATTCTTCGCACTCGATTGAGGAACCCCTCCCTGGAGAACTTCCACTGTTTTCTTGTCCGTCTTTGGATCTTGATCAGGTTATATTTCACTCTCGTTTGAGGTACACCTCCCTGGATGACTTCCACTGTTTTCGTGTCCATCTTTAGATCTTGATCAGGATATTCTTCACTCCCGTTTGAGGAACCCCTCCCTGGATGACTTCCACAGTTTTCGTGTCCGTCTTTAGATCTTCATCAGGATATTCTTCACTCTCGTTTGAGGAACCCCTCCCTGGTTGACTTCCACTGTTTTCGTGTCCGTCTTTGGATCTTGATCAGGTTATATTTCACTCTCGTTTGAGGTACACCTCCCTGGATGAATTCCACTGTTTTCGTGTCCGTCTTTGGATATTGATCAGGTTATTTTTCACTCTAGTTTGTAAAACCACTCCCTGGAGAACTTCCACTGTTTCGTATCCGTCTTTGGATCTTGATGAGGTTATTTTTCACTCTCGTTTGAAAAACCCCTCCCTGGATGACTTCCACTGTTTTCGTGTCCGTCTTTAGATCTTGATCAGGATATTCTTCACTCTCGTTTGAGTACCCCGCTCCCTGGATGACTTCCACAGTTTTCGTGTCCGTCTTTAGATCTTCATCAGGATATTCTTCACTCTCGTTTGACGTACTCCTCCCTGGATGAATTCCACTGTTTTCGTGTCCGTCTTTAGATCTTGATCAGTTTATATTTCACTCTCGTTTGAGGTACACCTCCCTGGATGACTTCCACAGTTTTCGTGTCCGTCTTTGGATCTTGATCAGGATATTCTTCACTCTCGTTTGAGGAACCCCTCCCTGGATGACTTCCAATGTTTTCGTGACAGTCTTTGGATATTGATCAGGGTATTTTTCACTCTAGTTTGTGGAATCACTCCCTGGAGCACTTCCACTGTTTTCGTATCCGTCTTTGGATCTTAATGAGGTTATTTTTCGCCCTCGTTTGAGGAACCCCTCCCTGGATGACTTCCACTGTTTTCGTGTCCTTCTTTGGATCTTGATCAGGATATTCTTTACACTCAATTGAGGAACCCCTCCCTGGATGACATCCACTGTTATCGTGTCCGTCTTTAGAACTTGATCAGGATATTCTTCACACTCGATTGAGGAATCCCTCCCTGGATGACATCCACTGTTTTCCTGTCCGTCTTTTGATCTTGATCAGGATATTCTTCACTCTCGTTTGAGGAACCCCTCCCTGGATGACTTCCACTGTTTTCGTGTCCTTCTTTGGATCTTGATCAGGATATTCTTCACACTCAATTGAGGAACCCCTCCCTGGATGACATCCACTGTTATCGTGTCCGTCTTTAGAACTTGATCAGGATATTCTTCACACTCGATTGAGGAATCCCTCCCTGGATGACAGCCACTGTTTTCCTGTCCGTCTTTTGATCTTGATCAGGATATTCTTCACTCTCGTTTGAGGAACCCCTCCCTAGATGACTTCCACAGTTTTCGTGTCCGTCTTTTGATCTTGATCAGGGTATTTTTCACTCTAGTTTGTGGAACCCCTCCCTGGATGACTTCCACTGTTTTCGTGTCCGTCTTTGGATCTTGATCAGGATATTCTTCACACTCAATTGAGGAACCCGTCCCTGGAGAACTTCCACTGTTTTCTTGTCCGTCTTTGGATCTTGATCAGGTTATATTTCACTCTCGTTTGAGGTACACCTCCCTGGATGACTTCCACTGTTTTCGTGTCCATCTTTAGATCTTGATCAGGATATTCTTCACTCCCGTTTGAGGAACCCCTCCCTGGATGACTTCCACAGTTTTCGTGTCCGTCTTTAGATCTTCATCAGGATATTCTTCACTCTCGTTTGAGGAACCCCTCCCTGGTTGACTTCCACTGTTTTCGTGTCCGTCTTTGGATCTTGATCAGGTTATATTTCACTCTCGTTTGAGGTACACCTCCCTGGATGAATTCCACTGTTTTCGTGTCCGTCTTTGGATATTGATCAGGTTATTTTTCACTCTAGTTTGTGGAACCACTCCCTGGAGAACTTGCACTGTTTCGTATCCGTCTTTGGATCTTGATGAGGTTATTTTTCACTCTCGTTTGAAAAACCCCTCCCTGGATGACTTCCACTGTTTTCGTGTCCGTCTTTAGATCTTGATCAGGATATTCTTCACTCTCGTTTGAGTACCCCGCTCCCTGGATGACTTCCACAGTTTTCGTGTCCGTCTTTAGATCTTCATCAGGATATTCTTCACTCTCGTTTGACGTACTCCTCCCTGGATGAATTCCACTGTTTTCGTGTCCGTCTTTAGATCTTGATCAGTTTATATTTCACTCTCGTTTGAGGTACACCTCCCTGGATGACTTCCACAGTTTTCGTGTCCGTCTTTGGATCTTGATCAGGATATTCTTCACTCTCGTTTGAGGAACCCCTCCCTGGATGACTTCCAATGTTTTCGTGACAGTCTTTGGATATTGATCAGGGTATTTTTCACTCTAGTTTGTGGAACCACTCCCTGGAGCACTTCCACTGTTTTCGTATCCGTCTTTGGATCTTTATGAGGTTATTTTTCGCCCTCGTTTGAGGAACCCCTCCCTGGATGACTTCCACTGTTTTCGTGTCCTTCTTTGGATCTTGATCAGGATATTCTTTACACTCAATTGAGGAACCCCTCCCTGGATGACATCCACTGTTATCGTGTCCGTCTTTAGAACTTGATCAGGATATTCTTCACACTCGATTGAGGAATCCCTCCCTGGATGACATCCACTGTTTTCCTGTCCGTCTTTTGATCTTGATCAGGATATTCTTCACTCTCGTTTGAGGAACCCCTCCCTGGATGACTTCCACTGTTTTCGTGTCCTTCTTTGGATCTTGATCAGGATATTCTTCACACTCAATTGAGGAACCCCTCCCTGGATGACATCCACTGTTATCGTGTCCGTCTTTAGAACTTGATCAGGATATTCTTCACACTCGATTGAGGAATCCCTCCCTGGATGACAGCCACTGTTTTCCTGTCCGTCTTTTGATCTTGATCAGGATATTCTTCACTCTCGTTTGAGGAACCCCTCCCTAGATGACTTCCACAGTTTTCGTGTCCGTCTTTTGATCTTGATCAGGGTATTTTTCACTCTAGTTTGTGGAACCCCTCCCTGGATGACTTCCACTGTTTTCGTGTCCGTCTTTGGATCTTGATCAGGATATTCTTCACACTCAATTGAGGAACCCGTCCCTGGATGACTTCCACAGTTTTCGTGTCCGTCTTTCGATCTTGATCAGGATATTCTTCGCACTCGATTGAGGAACCCCTCCCTGGAGAACTTCCACTGTTTTCTTGTCCGTCTTTGGATCTTGATCAGGTTATATTTCACTCTCGTTTGAGGTACACCTCCCTGGATGACTTCCACTGTTTTCGTGTCCGTCTTTAGATCTTGATCAGGATATTCTTCACTCTCGTTTGAGGAACCCCTCCCTGGATGACTTCCACAGTTTTCGTGTCCGTCTTTAGATCTTCATCAGGATATTCTTCACTCTCGTTTGAGGAACCCCTCCCTGGTTGACTTCCACTGTTTTCGTGTCCGTCTTTGGATCTTGATCAGGTTATATTTCACTCTCGTTTGAGGTACCCCTCCCTGGATGAATTCCACTGTTTTCGTGTCCGTCTTTGGATATTGATCAGGTTATTTTTCACTCTAGTTTGTGGAACCACTCTCTGGAGAACTTCCACTGTTTCGTATCCGTCTTTGGATCTTGATGAGGTTATTTTTCACTCTCGTTTGAGGAACCCCTCCCTGGATGACTTCCACTGTTTTCGTGTCCGTCTTTAGATCTTGATCAGGATATTCTTCACTCTCGTTTGAGTACCCCGCTCCCTGGATGACTTCCACAGTTTTCGTGTCCGTCTTTAGATCTTCATCAGGATATTCTTCACTCTCGTTTGACGTACTCCTCCCTGGATGAATTCCACTGTTTTCGTGTCCGTCTTTTGATCTTGATCAGTTTATATTTCACTCTCGTTTGAGGTACACCTCCCTGGATGACTTCCACAGTTTTCGTGTCCGTCTTTGGATCTTGATCAGGATATTCTTCACTCTCGTTTGAGGAACCCCTCCCTGGATGACTTCCAATGTTTTCGTGTCAGTCTTTGGATATTGATCAGGTTATTCTTAACTCTAGTTTGTGGAACCACTCGCTGGAGCACTTCCACTGTTTTCGTATCCGTCTTTGGATCTTAATGAGGTTATTTTTCGCCCTCGTTTGAGGAACCCCTCCCTGGATGACTTCCACTGTTTTCGTGTCCTTCTTTGGATCTTGATCAGGATATTCTTTACACTCGATTGAGGAATCCCTCCCTGGATGACATCCACTGTTTTCCTGTCCGTCTTTTGATCTTGATCAGTATATTCTTCACTCTCGTTTGAGGAACCCCTCCCTGGATGACTTCCACTGTTTTCGTGTCCGTCTTTGGATCTTGATCAGGATATTCTTCACACTCAATTGAGGAACCCCTCCCTGGATGACATCCACTGTTATCGTGTCCGTCTTTAGAACTTGATCAGGATATTCTTCACACTCGATTGAGGAATCCCTCCCTGGATGACATCCACTGTTTTCCTGTCGGTCTTTTGATCTTGATCAGGATATTCTTCACTCTCGTTTGAGGAACCTCTCCCTGGATGACTTCCACTGTTTTCGTGTCCGTCTTTGGATCTTGATCAGGATATTCTGCACTCTCGTTTGAGGAACTACTCCCTGGAGCACTTCCACTGTTTTCGTGTCCGTCTTTTGATCTTGATCAGGATATTCTTCACTCTCGTTTGAGGAACCCCTCCCTGGATGACTTCCACTGTTTTCGTGTCCGTCTTTGGATGTTAATCAGGTTATATTTCACTCTCGTTTGAGGTACACCTCCCTGGATGACTTCCACTGTTTTCGTGTCCGTCTTTTGATCTTGATCAGGTTATATTTCACTCTCGTTTGAGGTACACCTCCCTGGATGACTTCCATAGTTTTCGTGTCCGTCTTTTGATCTTGATCAGGATATTCTTCACTCTCGTTTGAGGAACCCCTCCCTGGATGACTTCCACAGTTTTCGTGTCCATCTTTGGATATTGATCAGGTTATTTTTCACTCTAGTTTGTGGAATCACTCCCTGGAGCACTTCCACTGTTTTCGTATCCGTCTTTGGATCTTGATGAGGTTATTTTTCACCCTCGTTTGAGGAACCACTTTCTGGATGACTTCCACTGTTTTCGTGTCCGTCTTTGGATCTTGATCAGGATATTCTTCACACTCGATTGAGGATCTCCTCCCTGGATGACATCCACAGTTTTCGTGTCCGTCTTTAGAACTTGATCAGGATATTCTTCACACTCGATTGAGGAATCCCTCCCTGGATGACATCCACTGTTTTCTTGTCCGTCTTTTGGTCTTGATCAGGATATTCTTCACTCTCGTTTGAGGAACCCCTCCCTGGATGACTTCCACTGTTTTCGTGCCCGTCTTTGGCTGTTGATCAGTTTATATTTCACTCTCGTTTGAGGTACACCTCCCTGGATGAATTCCACTGTTTTCGTGTCCGTCTTTGGATATTGATCAGGTTATTTTTCACTCTAGTTTGTGGAACCACTCCCTGGAGATCTTCCACTGTTTCGTATCCGTCTTTGGATCTTAATGAGGTTATTTTTTCGCCCTCGTCTGAGGAACCCCTCCCTGGATGAATTCCACTGTTTTCGTGTCCGTCTTTGGATCTTGATCAGGATATTCTTCACACTCGATTGAGGAACCCCTCCCTGGATAACATCCACTGTTATCGTGTCCGTCTTTAGAATTTGATCAGGATATTCTTCACACACGATTGAGGAATCCCTCCCTGGATGACTTCCACTGTTTTCGTGTCCGTCTTTGGATATTGATCAGGTTATTTTTCACTCTAGTTTGTGGAAACACTCCCTGGAGCACTTCCACTGTTTTCGTATCCGTCTTTGGATCTTGATGAGGTTATTTTTCACCCTCGTTTGTGGAACCTCTCCCTGAATGACTTCCACTGTTTTCCTGTCCGTCTTTGCATCTTGATCAGGATATTCTTCACACTCGATTGAGGAACCCCTCCCTGGATGACATCCACTGTTTTCGTGTCCATCTTTAGATCTTGATCAGGTTATTTTTCACTCTCGCTTGAGGAACCCCTCCCTGGATGAATTCCACTGTTTTCGTGTCCGTCTTTGGACCTTGATGAGGTTATTTTTCACTCTCGTTTGAAATACCCCTCCCTGGATGACTTCCACTGTTTTCTTGTCCGTCTTTAGATCTTGATCAGGTTATATTTCACTCTCGTTTGAGGTCCCCCTCTCTCGATGACTTCCAAAGTTTTCGTGTCCATCTTTAGATCTTGATCAGGATATTTTTCACTCTCATTTGAGGAACACCTCCTAGATGACTTACATTGTTTTCATGTCCGACTTTGGATCTTGATGAGGTTATTTTTCACCCTTGTTTGAGGAACCCCTCCCTGGATGACTTCCACTGTTTTCGTGTCCGTCTTTAGATCTTGATCAGGATATACTTCACTCTCATTTGAGGAACCCCTCCCTGAATGACTTCCACTGTTTTACTGTCCATCAGTAGATTTTGATCAGGATATTCTTCACTCTCATATGAGGAAGACCTCACTGGAAGATTTCCAATATTTTTGTGTTCGACTTTGGATCTTGATCAGTTTATTTTTCAGATAGATAGATAATGAAAAGATTCAGATAGATAGATAGATAGATAATGAAAAGATTCAGATAGATAGATAGATAGATAATGAAAAATTCAGATAGATAGATAGATAGATAGATAATGAAAAGAGTCAGATAGATAGATAGATAGATAGATAGATAGATAGATAGATAGATAGATAGATAATGAAAAGATTCAGATAGATAGATAGATAATGAAAAGATTCAGAGAGATAGATAGATAGATAGATAGATAGATAGATAATGAAAAGATTCAGATAGATAGATAGATAATGAAAAGATTCAGAGAGATAGATAGATAGATAGATAATGAAAAGATTCAGAGAGATAGATAGATAGATAGATAATGAAAAGATTCAGATAGATAGATAGATAGATAATGAAAAGATTCAGATAGATAGATAGATAGATAGATAATGAAAAGATTCAGATAGATAGATAGATAGATAGATAATGAAAAGATTCAGATAGATAGATAGATAGATAATGAGAAGATTCAGATAGATAGATAGATAGATAGATAATGAGAAGATTCAGATAGACAGATAGATAGATAGATAGATAGATAGATAGATAATGAGAAGATTCAGATAGATAGATAGATAATGAAAAGAGATAGATAGATAGATAGATATGATAAAAGATAGATAGATAGATAGATAGATAGATAGATAGATAGATAGATAATGAAAAGATTCAGATAGATAGATAGATAGATAATGAAAAGATTCAGATAGATAGATAGATAGATAATGAAAAGATTCAGATAGATAGATAATGAAAAGATTCGGATAGATAGATAGATAGATAGATAATGAATAGATTCGGATAGATAGATAGATAGATAGATAATGAAAAGTTTCGGATAGATAGATAGATAGATAATGAAAAGATTCCGATAGATAGATAGATAGATAGATAGATAATGAAAAGATTCCGATAGATAGATAGATAGATAATGAAATGATTCAGATAGATAGATAGATAGATAATGAAATGATTCAGATAGATAGATAGATAGATAATGAAATGATTCAGATAGATAGGTAATGAAAAGATTCAGATAGATAGATAGATATATAGATAGATAGAGAGATAGATAGATGGAAAAAAAAATATGTTGAAACGACTTTAAAATTTGAAATTTGTTTAGCTCATAACAGGTCCACTGCAATGGGGTCCATTTGAAGGATAAATCATTTGTTTTTGCACAACAAAACTAAAGTCCCCTAAAAAGAAGTGACGCACTCATTTAGTTGCTAAATGAATATTAAAGCCAAATGGAGAGAAATATGAATACGGTTTGACACTTTTTCAGAGTCTTGAACACTAGCATTCAAAATCATTTGCAAAAGATTTTTACCTACGCTTCATCACTGGCGTGAGTGAAGATCATGAGGCAGATCCAAAACATAGTGTTTTTAGTAATAGCACTATGGAACTTTAAAATTTCACTATTTTGCTTTTAGAAATATTACACTATCCAAGAAAAATCAAATTGTTTACCCGGAATAATTCCTCTGTCATTATCGAATATCGATCGGTTACCGAAATAAAACTGTGTAAGTGTATTGACTTAGTATTATTGGAAATGTGTGTTTTATGGGGTGTGGTTCTCTTGTTTCTATGATTCTTTTTAAAGTTGCGATGATACTCACTAAAAGCTTTTAGTAAAAAACAAACAATTTGGTTTTTTAGCGATGAAGCCGATAACAGACGTCGAAATGGAAAGACAGTAAGGATTGCAGTTAAATGAAATATACAAACACAGATGCATGAACAGAAACTAGATAGATAGATAGATAGATAGATAGATAGATAGATAGATAGATAGATAGATCCACAACAGGGTGAGTTAGAGAGATAAAGAGAGAGAGGTGAACATAGATAGAGAAAGAGAGAGAGAGGATGAAGATAGCTAGATAGATAAAGAGAGAGAGAGAGATGAACATAGATAGATAGATAGATAGAGAGATGAACATAGAGAGAGAGAGAGAGAGAGAGGGATGAAGATAGAGAGAGAGAGAGAGAGAGAGATGAACATAGATAGACAGATAACGAGAGAGATAGAGATGAACATAGATAGAGAGAGAGAGGGATGAAGATAGATAGATAGAGAAAGAGAGAGAGAGAGAGAGATGAACATAGATAGATAGACAGATAACGAGAGATAGATAGATAGATAGATAGATAGATAGATAGATAGATAGATAGATAGATAATTTTTGTCTGTCTATCTCTCTTCCTCCCGTTTCTAATTTCCTGAAATTGAAGAGTTCGCTGAAAGGAAAAGAACCCATTTCCCGTTAATTGAAGCTCTCCATAAAAAGAACACAGCCACTTAATAAACTCGCCACAAAATTACCTCAGGGAATGCTTGAAGGCTTGAAAGAATTGCATTGGATCCTGTCTTTGTATTCTTCGATGAAAAATATCATTGGGGAAAATCTTCCACAAACAAAAATGGCGGTGAGAAAAAAATGGGTGGAGTAAAGGTGGCCTAGTGAGCGTGATAGTAACTTTTATATTTTGGTCGGGATAGTAACTTTTATATTTTGCAAGATTAGACTGTCTCCCTGAATTATTATTAAAAAGGCTGATATATATATATATATATATATATATATATATATATAATATATATATATATATATATATCGTTTTTCTTTAATCCGAAGTGGAAGAGTAGGAAGGTAAATTCCAAGAACCTTATCCTAATCAATATTAAAAATTTATAACATTAAAAAGCGATGCAGGCAGAGAGCTCAATGTATTAAGAATACGGAGCCAATATAAATTAGAGAAAATTTTCAAAATTCAAAGGTGTCGGATGTACATTTCGACATAGGATCTCTAACAGAGACTCTACATCACGTCAGCGACATTGTTTTTCCAAATGGTGAAGGCCTTGAGTTAGTGTGGAGGGGTTTTTGGTTAAAAAAAAACCCTCCACACTAATATATATATATATATATATATATATATATATATATATATAGCAGGCAACGGAATTACGAATTAATAAAACAATCTTGTTACGCGTTTTGTTCTTCTAAAGGTTTACTTCAGAGCAGAGTGAATGAAATTTATATATATATATATATATATATATATATATATATATATATATATCCTAGCAGTATAGCCTGGCGTTGCTCGGATGTAATTAAAGCTTTAAAACTAATCTATGATCCTGGAGCTCAGACTCAGCCTAAAGGATATTTGTGTGAAGTTTGGTGAGAATCGGATAAAAATTGTGGATTTGTATAAAGGACATATAGACAGATAAACAGACAAAAAACACAAACATCTTGCCTTTTATATATATATATATATATATATATATCAATTTTCTGCACTATTTTAAGAACTGCAACCTCGAAACTTCTGAATATCGTTTCTTATGTCTTGTCTATGAGTGTATCAAATTTGATTAAAATCGGACCACTCCTTCTATAACCCGATTTTTTCGATTATCGATGTTCGATATTTATCGGGTGTACCTCAACACAAAACCTAGCTAAGAACACTCGCAGACGCTTATAGTACAACTGTGTAAATTTTCAAGAAAATCGGTTCAGCCGTTTCGGAGTCTATAGGTAACAGATACACACTCACAGACAAAGTTTCATTTATAAATAAGTTTAGATATAGGGGGAAAATGTATAATGTTTTACATATCAAATATAATTTTGATGCGGTCGCGTCAGTTTAAACATAATTTAATCCGATGAAGTCCTAAAGGACAACACGAACCCTTTTCCGCTTTGACAGAAAATTTCCTTATATATATATATATATATATATATACACACGTAAGAATAAGACAGACACGTTATTCCATGGTTAAGTAGTAGAAGTATAGGCCTATTTCAAGCGAACTATCTTCAGCTTCCGTCTTTATTATACAGAAGATTTTATTTTTACGTATATTTGCTCTATGTGTATTTATATATTTAGAGCTCTCCTTGTAAGTTATCCTACCACTCCTTTGGATTCTTCTATATCTACATGTCATTTATATATATATATATATATATATATATATATCACCTGCTACGTTATGATATCGGTACAATTGTTTGTAGAGTGTGAATCACGTCTACCGTTTTGCGCATTCAAGATTAGATATATCTACGATAGATATAGATAGATAGATAGATATGATTAGACTGAGATAGATAGATAGATAGATAGATAGATAGATAGATAGATAGATATGATTAATTGAGATAGATAGATAGATAGGTAGATAGATAGATAGATAGATAGATATGATTAGACTGAGATAGATAGATAGATGGATGGATTAGACTGAGATAGATAGATAGATAGATAGATAGATAGATAGATAGATAGATATGATTAGACTGGAGATAGATAGATAGATAGATATGATTAGACTGATAGATAGATAGATAGATAGATAGATAGATAGATAGATATGATTAGACTGAGATAGATCGATAGATAGATAGATATGATTAGACTGAGATAGATCGATAGATAGATAGATATGATTAGACTGAGATAGATAGATAGATATGATTAGACTGAGATAGATAGATAGATAGATAGATAGATATGATTAGACTGAGATAGATAGATAGATAGATATGATTAGACTGAGATAGATAGATAGATAGATATGATTAGACTGAGATAGATAGATAGATAGATAGATTAGACTTGGAGATAGATAGATAGATAGATAGATAGATAGATAGATAGATAGATAGATATGATTGAATGGAGATAGATAGATAGATAGATAGATATGATTGACTGAGATAGATAGATAGATAGATAGATAGATAGATAGATAGATAGATAGATAGATAGATAGATAGATAGATGATTAGACTGAGATAGATAGATAGATAGATAGATAGATATGATTAGACTGAGATAGATAGATAGATAGATGGATAGATAGATAGATAGATAGATAGATAGATAGATAGATATGATTAGACTGAGATAGATAGATATAGATAGATAGATAGATAGATAGATAGATAGATAGATAGATATGATTAGACTGAGATAGATAGATAGATAGATAGATAGATAGATATGATTAGACTGAGGATAGATAGATAGATAGATAGATAGATAGATAGATAGATAGATAGATAGATAGATAGATAGATAGATAGATAGATAGATAGATAGATAGATAGATAGATTTTTGTTTCTTGTGATCGCGAGTTTATACAGCTGGATGTAACTTTCACGTTTGGAATACGGAGAAAATGTGGGTGATTTGACACTGGGAAAGTGGCGTGGTGTATCAAATTGAATATCGCCATCACTCTTTCGTCCCATCCAACTGCAATAAAAGCCTTTGAAATTTGCCAACTTTTATCACAGAATTGCTAATTACTCTATTTAATTACAAGAGCTCGTGTTGCAAATTTTGTCGATATCAAAATAATTTTGTCACTTTGATTTAAGAAATATTCAACTCTACTTAAAGAATTTCGAATATTATAACAGAATTTTGCGTCTATATTCAGCTGAAAAGACCAAGCATGACGATTCAATCGATGCCAACATTTACTGTTAGCACCATAATAATCGTACGTGACAATTTATTCTTTATCCCTAAGCAGGAAAACATTGCCATTTATTGAAAATGTTTCGCTCCGCCATTTTACACAAGAGTCACCATTGACCGGAAATGTCCGACGCAACTCTTAACCAGAAGTTCCAGACGACATTTTCCTATTGGTGATTTCAATGGCTACGTTATCCTTTGTTAATACGATGTCCGAACGTGCTTACTGTTCAGAAATTCTCTGTTCCCAGTTTTCAGTTGACTGATCATCGCGCAGTCGATCTTCTGACTTAAATGCGGGCGGCAGATGGTCTTTTATTTGCGCTAGTGTTGCGAAGCTTTTGCAGTGAATACAATATGTCCCTGGTTTTGTGATCAATTAAATCAGTCCACGGGTAGAATTCTAGATCCAATGAATATATAGGATTTCACAAGTTTTTGACTGTCCACAAGAGAAAAAGAATTCCGTTCGAAATCAGATTTTGACTTTCTCAGAAGACAGTGCTAAAAATCTCGCAGTGCCAAAAACCTCGCATCTAAACTTATTTATAAATGGAACTCTGTGTGTGTGTGTGTGTGTGTGTGTGTGTGTGTGTGTGTGTGTGTCCGTTACCTATAGACTCCGAAACGGCTGAACCGATTTTCTTGAAAATTTACACAGTTTTACAATAAGCGTCTGCGAGTGTTCTTAGCTAGGTTTTGTGTCGCGGTACCCCCGATAAATATGAAAAAATCGATAATCGAAAAAATCGGGTTATAGAAGGTGTGGTCCGATTTTAATCAAATTTGATACACTCATAGAGAAAGACATAAGAAATGATATTCAGACGTTTCAAGGTTGCAGTTCTTAAAATCGTGCAGAAAATTTGATATCAATACCAGGAAATCAAAATTTGACTTACATCCATTCATTTTTCTTTCAGTCTACGGTTTCGCTTACTGGAAACAACTATTGCTTTTTAGTCTTTCGTACCAACGTCCAAAGAGTCTGAGCTCCAGGACCATGGATTAGTTTTAAAGCTTTCATTACACCCGAGCAACGCTGGGCTATACTGCTAGTCGATTATAATCTTACACTGTACATAAATATACGAGGTAATTTTTCAGGAGATACATTTATTTATTTCAAAACAATACAAAATTCCAATCTCTTTTAAAGACGGACGGCCAGACTTCAATACTTTGTCGTTGTGCTGAAGCTACTTCTTGAAGGACCTGTGGTAGCCCTTCAAAAGGAAGGTGTCCAAAGGGGAGGTGCCCAGTTCATAATAAAGTGTTGTGTTAATGGAATATGCGTTGTGGTGCAGTGGATATCGGCTCGGAACGAGAAATCGGGGAGCCGAGTTCAAATTCCAGTTGAATTCGTTGCATTCACTTACACGCATATACCTTTGGGAAAAGTATTAATCTGTCTATTTCTTCCAGTTATGGCTTAAATAACAGGACAGATTGGGTTCTATAGCCTTGGCTGGCAACCAGTCTACCGCAGAAAGCAATTGGCAACCTACTGCTGGATAATCTTTTGCCCAGTCAGTCATGTCTCTTTCGAGACATGATCGCCCAAGCGTGTATCACGTAGGGCACTTAACTGACTGACTGTTGTGTTAATGCATCAAAAAAAGAATCAGAAATCATGAAATGATCAAGATAGCTTATGGATTAACGTTTTGAAAACGTGGGGGAGATTGAAGAGACTGTGATGAGGATGTTCACTTTGGAGAGCTGCTAAGTATCTGGTATGCTACAACAAGAGCATTGAAGTCGGAGGGTCTAACCTTGAAGTAGATTAGAGTTTTGAACTATTTAAAAAAATATAAATAAATGTCTCTTTTGAAAAATCCTCGAATATCCAACGGTGTACCTTGTTTATAGAAGTGTGTGCATGAGGACGTACACGCGTGTACTCATAGGCATATTGATATGCACTGAGTTCAGCTCGATGTAGGGAAAGGCCAATAAGGGAAATGAATATATGAAGATTATGTTGAATGAATCCTCACGATATTTACTCTCTCTCTCTCTCTCTCTCTCTCTCTCTCTCTCTCTCTCTCTCTCTCTCTCTCTTTCTTCCTCAAAATAAGAAACAAATTGGAAACGTTTATAAATTTAACATGTTTCGCTTTTATTTAAGCCACATCAAAATTTGTGGGGAATGAGCTATGGAAGAGGGTATTTCGATAATTTGAATTGTTTTTTTACATTTTTTGGGTAAATCTGACGTAATTTTGTCTTATAGCTTTAGTGTGTGTGTGTGTGTGTGTGTGTGTGTGTGTGTGTGTGAACGCATTAGTATGCGTGTGCGTGTGTAGTACGCGTTACAGTGTGTGTACCCGTTAATGTGTGTGTGAGTGTGTGCTTGTGTTTGTGTACGCGTGAGTATGCGTGTGCGTGTGTACGCGTTATTGTGTGTCTTCGCATTATGTGTATATATGAGTGTGTGTTTTTGCTTGTGTGTGTACGCGTATATATGCGCTTGCGTGTGTACGAGTTAGAGTATGTGTACGCGCTAATGTGTGTGTGTGTGTGAACTTGTTCCGCCATCTATTCAGACAAGCTTGTCAGGTGGCTTGCTGCCCTCCCCTATCTTTGTTGCCCTCAATATGCCCTGTGAGGATTAAGTTTTCCAAACCGTCCTCCTCATTATGAGGCCGAGGAATGTCAGTTGTCTCTTCGTTATTCTGAGAATATGGCTTACTTTTGTTGCCATTTTCTTTAAGAATTCCTTATTGCTTACACGCTTCGTCTATGGAATTTTCAGTATTCTTCTGTATTTTTGTTGCCTCCAGTTTTCACCTCGTCCGTATGAAGATTGTCCGTCATTCACTGTCATATACGCGACGATGGCTACCTCATGGCAATACAGCACTCTTTTCTTTGTTTTTAATGAAATCTTTCTATTTCTCGGCACTCCGCTTAGCTTTTTCCTTTTTTTAATCATACCATCCCGAACAAGGCGGAACCACCACTGGTGAGCAAGGGGTGACAGAGAGATAGAGAGAAAGTACAGGGGGTGTTGGAAAAAGGATAAAAGATGGATAGAATTCAGGGAGACAGAAGATGGCAATTGACGTTGCATTTAAACTTTTGGTGATTCTAGCTATCGGGGGTGGCAAGTAAATAAAAGGGAGTTCCGCAAGTGTAATGTGCGAAAAGGGAAACCGTTAGAGTAGAAGAGGCGGTTTTACTTAACTCTTTCAAAAAGTGTGAGACCTAAATGCCAATCTAGTAGCACGTATAAATTTACGTGGTCGGGACACCAGGAAAAAAATGCTCGTCAGAGCAGTTTCCTATGAAATATTTGTAGAAAAGACAGAGGGAAGCCACATAAAGTCGGTGAGAAAGTGACTGAAGTCGAGATGCCAGGTCAGGATCAGTTACATTGCAGATCTTTCTTTGAATTTTGTCGAGGGACTCGAAATGAATAGCAAGCGCACCCGACCAGATATGGCAACAGTATTCAATGCATGGACTAATGGTAGATTTATACAGCTTTTGCCCTATTTCAGGTCTAATTCTGCTTTTCGCTCTCTTCATCACGATTCATATAATTAGTTTGGTTGTCATTAACTGATTGTCCGATAGAGGTCGCAATCATTTGATCCTGTTTTCTTGTGTAATGTTACGAAGATTTAGTGAGGATCTCCGGTATGTCGCCTCTATTGCATATTTCGATTATTGCTTTTGTAATGCCGAAATTGCCTAAGGCTGAAAGTATTTCTGTTACGATCATGTCTGGCCCTTTAACATATTCAAACAAATCGATATTATGCTCTGAGAGTGGTAACAATCTTAGCATTTAGATCACAGGTTACCGAGAGCAAACAATGTTAACATGCTTAATAACAGATATTTAAACTCTATTAAGTTGTATTAGCTTGTTCGAAAAATAATTTACGATTTTAGAATATACCTTTTATTTTTGTTCTAACATATTATTATAATGGTTACACACACACAAATATATATATATATTACTACTCATTCCTAATTATTAGTGTCCTTTTTGTAAATTACTCCCTTTCAGAATTTAACTAAAAGCACTTTATACATTCGTCTTGAACATTAGAAACAAGAGATGCGTTTACTAAGTGTCCATGGGTTCCAGCATGGTCATAATGCTTCTCAAACTGCTAGCAACGTTAACAGAGGATGGAGTGAAGGATCCACTTACGATTGGATGGAACAGTGCTTGTTACTGAAGTTCCGCGGTAGGTATACGAGTCTTGACCAAGACAGTTGAGGTCGTTTATCTGCAATTGACAATCACTATCTGAAAACAGTAGTTGAACAAAACACACGTCAGTATCTGAGAAATTTCTAATATAATGAGTGTTGACATTTCAAAAATATCGAACCAGCTCAAGAAAATTGGCAAAGTGAAGAAATTCGATAAATAGGTTCCACATGAGTTTAGCGAAAGTCATAATTTCGACTTTTTGAAGTGTGTTCGATGTTACAATTGCGAAATTTGAATGATCCTTTTCTGAAATGAATAGTGACTTGCGATGAGAAGTGGATCCTTTATAACAAGTGTGAACAATCGGCTCAGTGGCTTGTTCATGACGAAGAACCCAAACATTTTCCAAAACCAAAATTGCACCAACAGAAGATTATGATGACTGTCTGGTGGCCTGACATCGGCATTATTCATTAGTTTTCTTGAAACTAACCAGAGTATCACTACCGTAGTTTACTGTCAGCACCGGGGGTGAAATACCCTTTCAGTTAAGCGAAATGCAACCGGTACTGGTTAGTCGATGAGGTTCAATTCTGCTTCATGACAATGTTTGACCAAATTTTGCCAGAATGACACTGCAGAAGGACACTGGCTTGGGATACGAAACTTCACCTCGTCCGCCATATTCTCCTGATCTCTCGCCAACTGACGATCACTTTTTCAAGCTTCTTCCCAATTTCTTTAAGCCAAAAGACATTTCGTTGCAAAGATGAAGAAATTATATTCGAAGATTTCTTGGCATCCAAACCTTCAGAATTTTTATCGGAAATGTATAAATAATCTTGTAACTCGATGACAGAAATGCATGAATGTTCAGGATTTTGATTTTGACTGATTCAAACGTTATTTAAATTTAAAATTTAGATATCGAAAATGAGTGTGGGTTTATCATAGTGAAAGTTTTAAAAAAATTGTTCAAAACCCGAAATTGGACCAATAGAGCATTGTGACGACTGTCTGGTCATCCACCATTAGCCTTATTCATTACAGCTTTCTGGAATCTCACTAGAGCATCACTGCCAAAGTTTACTGCCAGCACCGGGGGTGAAATGTCCTTTCAGTTAAGCAAAATGCAACCGGTAATGGTTAGTCGATGAGGTTCAATTCTGCTTCATGACAATGTTCGACCAAATTTTGCCAGGATGACACTGCAGAAGCTCACCGGTTTGGGATACGAAACTTCACCACGTCCGCCATATTCTCCTGATCTTTCGCCAACTGACAACCACTTTTTCAAGCGTCTTCACAATTTTTAATAATAAGTTGATTATTTATATCTACCAACTTTTGTTTCATAAGTTGTTCCGCCTAGCGGTTTTTGTTTAATGTACACAACTAATTTTCATATTCAGTTTTAAAACTCAAATTAATTTGTCATTCATTTTTAATCTGATCCTTTGAGAACTCTGTAATCAAAGCATTCTTTGATTTATGTATTTTAGAACAAAATTGCATAATTATTCAAGTAAAGTCCTAAGTAGTATCAACCTTAGAATTTAGATCACAGCTTGTGTGTAAAGGGAGTTAAGCAATTCCAAAGGGATGTAAGCAACGTTGACATTTCTTAACATTATAAAAATTTGGAAGATATTATCTATTACGATATAACAAGCCTTATATAAAATAAAAGCCTATGTAAAATGCTATCATTTACGACACAGGCAGTTCTCTCAAAACGATGTTGCATAGACAGAAAAGGAAAAAAAGCTTAGCCCGCGCAACGACGGGTATCATTACTAGTAAATAATAAATTCGCTCTGTTATTCGCGAGTAAAGTGTCATCTGTTAAGGAAAGCATGGATATCGCTTTGAATCGATATACTAATGGAATTGCTTCCAAACAAGTGATCTCGTTACCACTAATTTTTTGCCCGTTGTCACCAAATATCAATGAGCTACCACTTTGCATTCTGAATTCGCACCAGCATCAATAATCGCCATTCATCGTTAAAGCCGCTAAATCCCAAATACTAAAAAGCTGAATCCTTTAGAATCCGACCGCTTTGTTCCAACGGGTATTTATTCACTGGAAATCACTCGATCGTGACCAATACAATGGACAGCTACAGGCCGACAACAAAGAATGACGAGCCGTCGACTTGGAAAATTTCAACACCAGATACATTTGTGGATTTCTCTATAGAACTGGACCGGAAAGTACTTTGCTTGTAGTGCAGAGATCTATTCAGCAATTATATATATATATATATAATGAATTCTTTCTCGACAAAACAGGATAATAATTGTTAATGCACTGTTTGAATCGAAACATTACTGAATAAGGATTTACTGAGCAGATAATAAATAAGCATAAAGTTTTCATCCCTAATTTTTATGTTACAATTTTGCATTTCAGGACACCGGAAAATTGTCCGGATATCACCGGACACTTTTCCGTGAATGCGTAGCTATAGAGAGCGGTTAATGTTTATTTGATTCGGCCTTGTGTCATACATAACCGAACTCCCTACAGCTTACATATTTTATCCAGAATTATCATCAGAATTATCAGAAGGTTTTCATCAGAAGGTTGGTTGTCGGCAGGTTGTAGATTGGAGATTGGAATGGGTGGATCTGTGGGGATTTGTGTGGAATATAAAAATATATACTTTTCATGTTAAAATAGAAATTTATTAATGAATTGTGGTAGAAATTAATGGTCAATGAGAAAGTTAAGGGTATCAAAAAGTGTTCGTAGTAATGATTTGTTGGAAATAGTTCGTGCGTACGTATGTATGTATGTATGTATGTATGTATGTATGTATGTATGTATGTATAAGCGTTTGTTCAGTAGGAATGTCTTTGGATGGAGAAGAAGTAAAAGGGATCAGTACAAGAGAAAGAAAGAGTACGATGTGCGACGCGACCTATGTTCGGGTCGTGGTTGAAGTTTCTACCGTTACATTTTAGTTGTTTCGTCTCGCTGCTCTCATCTGAATGTCTGACTGACGCTGACCGAAGCCATTTATAGTCATCTAGATTTTTCGCACTTGATCGCTAAGTCCTTTTTAGTCTTGCAGATCGCTTCCATTGGTCAAAATCAATTTAACATCTACTTGCGAAATACCGTTTCGACTTTTTCTGTAAGCACAAAGTCAATCGTTTTTCTATTTGGGAAAAAAAAACAGGATTTCACACGTCAGAGTGGATTTTTGTAAAAGTGAAGAAGGTTGATTTTTAATTCTTAATTTCCTATCCCTACAAATGCATTCTACGAAATCGGAAACTTTTCGAGTCAATACGATAGGCTCTCATAGACCGTTCTTAGGGTGTCGTATGTTTGAAAATAAGATTTTTAAAAGATGACAGTGATGAATTATTTACATTATTTACGCATAGATCGTTGTCCTCATCTTTGTCCCTACAGGGGATTTCAAGCTGAACTTTTTATATAATGTAATCAAGTCATTGGTGCCTCTGCAACAGGTGTTTACTCGTGCAACCAGACTGACAACTGGGTCTCACCCATTCACAGTAAGATCAACCAAATGCAGACGACAATTCTACTCCTTCAGCTTCTTTTCTCGCACTTCCCGCCTGTGGAACTCGCTTCCTTATTCTTGCTTTCCTGGCGGCTACAACCACCAGGAATTTAAATGCAAGGTCAATACTCATCTCTTAACCACTTGACCCTCGTTCTTTCTTCACCACCCTGTATATCCTTTCTCTCCACCTCTGCAACTGTCATCATACCTGTATTCCCTTCCTTCTCTTGCTCCTTTCTAACTGGTTCGTCCTTCTCTTCACTCTCTTCTATCTAATCTTTTTACTCTTATGTAGCCCTTTGCACATCAATGGCGTTACCGCCTTGCTCGGGGTGATATGATTTTTAAAAAAAGCTAACAATCTGGATCTATCCCCTCAATCGGGCTCCCCAATACATGAACATCACTGTCAGTTAAAATGTAATTGTCCCTCGTACGCTCAACTCTATGCAGGATCACAACCGTCTGCTCAAAGGAGCTGGAAATGTCACTAAGTCTCACGTGACCTCCGCCATAGAACATAACCGTCTGCTCAAAAAACTCAAAACTAAAATTGAACCTCAATTTTTGTTTTCATACAAGAACAAAACTGTCTATTCAAAAAAGTTAGAAGTTTCATTGACCCTCATTCGGTCCCTCACATGCAGGAAGCAGACCGTCTGCTCCAAAAAGCTAGAAAAATAACTGAATCTGACGGCGTCTCCTCCATACAGGAACAGCATCGTCTGCTTAAAAGAGGTGGAAATATAACTGAGTACGCGGTACAACGCCAGCCTTTCAATGTCAGTAACCAATTACACCGGTCGACATTTTGAGGGGCCTAAATGTTGTTGGGAAATGGACATACCTTTCTGGGCTATTTTTTTTTTTTTTACGCTGATTCTGAAAATCAAGTCCTTTTTTCCCGATCACATCAGGTTTTCTCTATACAGATTATGCCTTTTTTTTTTTTTTTTGCTCAAAATAGGCCAAAATGTCTAATATCACTGTGAAGTGCCAGAACATAACAATGTAAGTAAAACAATTGAAACGTTTTATTTTAGGTTCAATTAATTTATCATACAAGGAAAAGCATCCTAATAATCTCCTTAGTGGATTTTCAGCAGTTTCAGTCTCTATTTTCGGATCTAAAAATTCTTTATTTTCTGTGGATTTATTACTTGACGTTAAGAATCCCAAATTTCTTTTCAAATTTCTTAAATACTTGGTCTTCATGATTTTAGTATAGAATTGATAGACTTTCCAGTTTTTAACAATTTAATTTAGCATTACAGGGTAGATAATACAGATGAAAATGTTGCATAAAGATAAGTAATATATTAATCTTTATTAAAACCTAAGACAAAATAAATTTTAATCAAACTGCTTCTTGCTTTCCTGCTTGCTGGAAATCCTCCTCCGTGGTTCCTATATATAAAAATACTGGAGAACCCTCTGACTCCGTTATTTATCGCCCTACCAGCCTCCTACCGATCTTTGGCAAAGTGTTAGAAGCCATCATCAACGTCGAGGTAGTACAACATATCTCAGTCCACAGGCTCTTCTCTAACAAACAGTATGGGTTCCGCTTCACCAGGTCTACTGCTAATATGCTCACGACCATCACTGAGTATATACCCCAGGCTCTCGACAATAACGGCGAAGCCCGAACTGTTGCCCTTGACATCTTCAAAGAGTCTGGCATGCTGGCCTTCTATCCAAGATGCAGGGCTATGGTATGGTATGGTTTGACCTAATCCAGTCATTTCTTTCAAATCGAACAATGAAAGTAGTATTGAACGGACAAGCCTCCCAATACTATCATACGAACGTGGGTGTCCCTCAAGGCTCTATTCTGGGTCCTACGCTTTTCCTTATCTATATTAACGATCTCCCTGATGTAATAAGATCCCAAGTAGGTATATACGCTGACGACACTACGGTTTACTCTCGTCACGATCAAAAATCTGCCGAGGCTGACAAAGCAAACCTCGCTGCCGAGCTTGAAAAGGACCTTTAATCCGTGGTGGACTGGGGTAAGAAATGGCTCGTAAATTTTAATGCTTCCAAAACGAAGCTGCTATCTATTAACCATCACAGACAATCGTTCCTCCCACCCATTAACATGAATCAGGCTTCTCTCCTTGAAAGTAAAACACTGCGTCACCTCGGATTAACTCTCACATCAGACCTTAAGTGGAATAACTATATAGAATCTATAGGTAAATCCGCTGCTAAGAAAGTCGGTTCTCAGTATAGGGCCAGGAAGTTTTTCCCGTCCGAAACAATCCTTCACATATACAAATCTACCATCCGCCCGTGCATTGAATATTGCTGCCATATCTGGTCAGGTGCTCCTGCTATCCACTTAGGGGTCCTTGACCAAATCCAACGGAGAGTCTGTAATGTGATCGATCCCGACTTGGCTGCTAGGATACAGTCGCTTTCTCACCGACGCAATGTGGCTTCCCTGTGTCTCTTCTACAAATACTTTCACGGCTTCTACTCCGATAAACTTAGCTCACTGGTACCCCTATGTATGAATTTCCTAGAGCCACAAGATTAGCAACTAAGTTCCACCCTTTTACTGTGAAACCGATAAATTGTAAACGCAAATTCTACTCCATCAGCTTCTTTTCTCGCACTTCCCGCCTGTGGAATTCCTTTCCATTTACTTGTTTTCCCGACAGCTATAATCTCCAAGAATTTAAATGTAAAGTCAATAGTCATCTCCTATCTCACTAACCTGCATCCTTTCTCTCATGCTCCCTTCTTCGTCCACTCCACTCTCATCAGTATTCTCATCCTTCTCTTACTCACTTCCTGACACCCCCTATAACCTGTCAATCTTTCTCATATCTTTCCTCCTATGTAACCCCCTGCACAACAGTGGCAGTAAAATGCCTTGCTTGGGACAACACGATTATATAAAAAAAATATACGTCAACAATTTATGAAAGAAATGTGAGCGAAACAAAGATACAAAGTTTGAGCTTACAAGAACCCTTAGCAGGCAAAGTTTTTCATTTTTGTTCATTCAATTGGATTCTTGGCATCAGGTAATAAATCCACAGAAAAATGAAGAAACATGTGCCTATTGCCCAACAACTTTTGGGCAAAAAAATGTCGATCGGTTTTATATGAGGTGAGAAGAATCAGGTTTGAAGTGGAATGTGATTTGATATAATGCTTCAATGGGTTAAATGGTTGCCATCCTTGTTAATCGATAGCGTTACTGTATTATTTGTAGTACGCTCTTCATCAGGATCGGATAATCCTTTAGGCTGAAGCCTAAAGCTGAAGCCTAGGGCCAAAGCTGAAGCATAGGGCCTCTCAAGCTTTTATAAAGTAATGATTTTTAATTTTCTAGATGTTATAACTTCTAAATAGTTTCATTAATTGAAATATTAATATGACAAACTCATATCTATTTTGATTGTTTTATTGTTATAATGCTGATTATAAGAAATATTATTTTTTACCGTGGTTATGTTGAAATTATAGTGGGTTATCCGTTATAGTGAAGTGTATGTGTGTTGAAACAGATTAGTTTGATCTAGCCTTGTTAGTTAAATAGCACACCACAAGAGGGGTATAAAACAAGAAAATCAAATTGTAAATTGAAACGACAAATTTATATACATATGAATCAATTAAGGTTCTTACAAAAAAAATTAATGTATTTTAGTTGATACAAGATCGTTAAAATGTTCGTTGTAGTCCTTGCAAAAATTAGTTTATGTGTACGTAGGCAGGAACGTATGTGTGCATGTATGCATGAGCGTTATCGTTGGGTAGGAATATCTTTGAAGTATTCAGTCTTAAAGGGTTCCATTAGGTTATCAAATATAAGAAATGGCAGACGGTGAACCGTGAGAATAAAGAGGTGATGGAGAAAGATAGAGATAATAATAACGATCGCTTGACGTTTGTCAAGGAACGTGTTAATACGTTCGCCTCCTTCTCTCTTTATTTCGTTTGTGGAGCTCGAAAACGTCATTTTGGTATTCACTCCCGGATATGATTCCGGCCTTTCCATTGGACGACGGACAAACTTCGCGTCGGCTCGTAAAAAGGGTCCGTAAAATGATTTGTTTCTGATAACTGAAGATTATTTGCATTTTGTTTTTAGATGTTTCCTAGCTTTCTATTGGCCAAAAAACATTTCACATGAAGGTGTGAAATTTCACTAGTTTTGTTTTGGATTCGCTTTTGTGTGTGTGCCAAGCAAAGTTAGTAAATTCGAGTCTTTTTTTATTTCTAACAAAATGAATGAGTCAGTGCTTAGAATTTTAATTTTAAATTTAGATCCTGTTTTCTTCACCACACAATATGTGCTAATTAGGTTTGCAGTAAACAGTAAAATAGTCGTATTTCTTAAAGAATATTTATTTGCAATAAGTTTAATTCAAGCTATGTAATTGCTGCAAAAATATATCACGAGTAAAATATATTCAAAATGGGTGCAGGTGGGTTAGAGTTTGGCTTCGTCTGAGGCGGGCATAATTTCATTAACCTAGGGCTCCCAAAATGTCATAATCCCGTCCTGCTCGTGGTGTAACGTTATGGATGAAAGAGAATAGGTTTAAGAATTAGGGAAAGCAAATATTCTAATAAAGAACCATATATGCTGTTGGAAATACAACGTGTTTCTGAAATAATTGAGGGAACCAGTTGATGGCTACGAGTCATGATTCGGGAATAAGCATCGGCCATAAAAAAAAACGAGAAGAAAAGGATAAGTAACTTTCTATTCGACCGCAAATTAACGAATTATCAATTAGCGAAAGCGTAAAGGATTCATCTACTTCTCTGTACCGTGTCCCTTCAAAATGATAGAGATCATAGCTCTCCACAACTTCCTGACTGTAGTATGCTTAGTAAGTTTTGCCTTTTTGTTATCTCTCCTAATCTGTTCTACCAACGGTTTACACAAGCTCGTTAGGTAGGTTATTCGCTGCTTCCCTCTGTCTTTCTTGACTTCAACATGCCCTATGAGTGTCAAATTTGCCAAGACCTCCTTCCACATTCTTCTTCTTCTTCTTCTTCTTCTTCTTCTTCGTGCCTTGTCCTTTCAGGACGTAGGCGATCATGGCCTTCCACATCTCCATATTCCCGGTGGCTCTGAGCACACTTTCTCCTGTAACACTACGCAACCCCCGTTCTGTTATCCACCTGCTCAGGCTCTTCAAATATGTTATCCGCTGCCTTCCCCTGTCTCTGTTTCCCTCTATCTGCCCTGTTAGTATCAGGTTCTCCAAGCCCTCCTTTCTTATTGCATGTCCCAGGAACTTTAATTGTCTCTTACTGATGCTCAATATTAATTTCCTTTTCATTTTCATTCTTTCCGACACTTTATCATTGCTCACATGCTCGGTCCATGATATCCGCAGCATCCTTCTGTAGAACCACATTTCAGCTGCTTCAAGTTTTTCTTCATCTTTGTTGATATTGTTCAACATTCACTGCCATATTTACAAGAAACAGCCAGAAAATAATGGCATTTTATCAGCATGTAAAAAAGTGATATGCTGTGAGAGACACAGTTGTATACTTGAAGCAGTTTCAAGAACTATTCTAACCACAATTGTAATGCATACAATTCTTCTTCTATATGCCTTGATCTTTCAGGACATAGGCGATCGTGGCCTTCCACATCTCCCTATCCCTGGTGGCTCTTAGCACGCTTTCTCCTGTAACATCTCGCAGTCGTAGTTCCGTCATCCACCTGCTCAGGCCCTTCAAATATGTTATCCGCTGCCTTCCCCTGGCTCTGTTTCCCTCTATCTGTCCTGTTAGTATCAGGTTCTCCAAGCCCTCCTTTCTTATTGCATGTCCCAGGAACTTCAGTTGTCTCTTCCTGATGCTCAGTATTAATTTTCTCTTTGTTTCCATCCTTTCTAAAACTTCATCATTGCTCACACTTTCGGTTCACGATATCCGCAGCATCCTTCTGTAGAACCACATTTCAGCTGCTTCAAGTTTTTCCTTCATCTTTGATGACATTGTCCAGCATTCACTGCCATATTGAAGAACTGACATCACATAGCAATCTAGTACTCTGTTTCTAGAGAAAGTTTCCTGTGTCTTAATACCCTACTCAGCTTCATGAACGCGTCCTTCGCCATGCCAATTTGCCTTCGGATCTCTGTGGCGCACTTATGTGTCCTAAAAATGTCACCTGTAACTTTTTGATGTTAAGTATAAGTGTCCTTTTTGTTTCCATTTTCTCAAAAAATTTGTCATTGTTCACGTGTTCAGCCTATGGTATTCTCATCATCCTCCTGTAGAATTATATTTCTGTTGTCTCGCGTCTTTTCTTCTTCTGTGATAAGTATGCTCAGCATTTATTGCTATATGGGGGAGCTGATATTACATAACCTAAGTATTCTTTTCTTTATTTTTAACGGGATTTTCCTGTTTCTTAATAGTTTGCTTAGCTTTTGGAAGGCATCTTTCACTATCCCAATGCGCCTTCAGATTTCAACGTCACATTTTCCATCTTCTGTTAAAATACTTCCTAGGTATTTAATTTTTTTTATATTTGCTTGATTTTCGTATGTCTAATTTCCGGCTGTTCTTGTTGCTGACAACCAAACATTCTGTCTTTTAACAATTTCTGTTTACTCCTCGCTTTCATTTATTGCCTTTTCTAGAAGTTTCTGTAGTTTCCTTTTGGTGCCTGCTATCAACACATCAACACGGTGTCATCTGTGTATCTTACGCTGTGAAGATTATGGCCACCAATAATTAATCAGCTTACGGCCATATCACGTTGAATACACCGGTTCTCGCTCGATCACCGAAGTTAAGCAACGTTGAGTCTGGTCAGTACTTAGATAGGTGACCGCTTGGGAATACCAGGTGCTGTAAGCGTTTAATGAAGGATGTGCGTGCTTACGGCCTATCACGTTGAATACACCGGTTCTCGCTCTATCACCAAAGTTAAGCAACGTTGAGCCTGGTCAGTACTTAGATGGGTGACCGCTTGGGAATACCAGGTGCTGTAAGCATTTAGTGACGGATGAGCGTTGTGGTGCAGTGGATGTCGTCTCGGAAAGAGAAATCGGTGAGCCGAGTTCGAATTCCAGTTGAATACCCTGCATTCACTTAAGCACTGGTACGCTTGGGAAAAGTATTAATCCGTCCCTTCCCTCCAGTTATGGATTAAATAACAAGGGTAGGACTTGGGAACCCTGCCCTCGAGATATGAGTTAAATAACAAGGGTAGGACTGCCCTTAAAAACAAATCTTGATACTCGAAAAGAAAAAAGTATTACTAGACACAAAAAAACAACCAGAAATTGTTGAAAGAAAAGGGTATTACCAGCAATAATTAAATAAAATTTAGTTGGCAATAAATGACCCGCCGAAGTTGATATGCCATAAAAATAGGCCATAAAAACAAAACTACCAACAATAATTAATCCTAGTAGGATTTCTTATTTCTCAGTATTGCTTCACTGTAGAGGTTGAATAGGTCCGGTGAGAAGACACATCCTTGTCTTCGCCTCTTTCTATTTTGGGGTATTTACTGAATTCATTTTCTATCCAAACCCCCTTTCTTGTCACATATTTACAAGGCAACCAAATTGAATTAGGAACAGAAAGGGACAGATAGATAGATAGATAGATAGATAGATAGATAGATAGATAGATAGATAGATAAAATAAAAATGTTTAAAACTTATCTTTCAGTCCCTAAGTTTCTCAAATGGTATCCGCTTATCAGAGATAATTCTTTTCAAAACAGCCTTAAAAACGATTCCCTTCAAAAATACATTGCTTGAAATTTATATTTATTTTTTGAAAAACAAGTTGTTGTTGTTATTATTATTATTATTATTATTATTATCAAAACCTAATTACTATTATCAATACTATCATCATCAGCATCATCATATCATCAGCATCAATGCATTATCACTATCATCAGCTTGATCAACTTCATTATTATTATTAATATCATCATTAACAGTAACACTTATTATTGTTATTATTATTATTATGTCATTTTTCATCATATTTCGATTTCTGCTTTGGTCTAAACTACCAACCAAATCTGCGGGGAGACCTAAGGCAGGTCGTGGCGTGTTGTTATGGCTCCATTTCATGTTTTTCTATCTTCCCTATCATCCCTAGCGTTACATAGATAAAGTTTTCCTTACTGTGTGGGCTGTACTTAATAAGACAATTTTTTGTATATCTCTTAAGCTGGGGTTTCCAGGGATTCTTTCAAGGTGTTGTTTTGTTCCATTTTTTATCATTCCAAGTGCACCTACTATCACTGGCACAACTCTTGTTTTCAATTTCTACATTTTTTCTATTTCAATTTCCAGGTCTTTATATTTTGACAGTTTTTCAAAAACTATTATTATTATTTATTTATTATTATTACTATTATTATTATTATTACCATCATCAGCATCAACGCGTCATTATTATTTTTATCGTTATTATACGTAGGAAGAAAGAATCTATGATAAAAAACACTATGCCCGATTTTCTATTAACTAATATTTTAACGATAAAATTCCACAGATGGTGAGGTTTTACTGTATCTTACGTTACAAATAAGAAATATCTAAATGTTGTCGCGTTATTAGTCAAGGTCCCTCAGTCTAACATGATTTTAAAAGTAGAACCTCGTACCGCATTCTCACGCACAAAAAAAAGAGACCCGCTTGTAATTGTATCATGTTTAACAAAATGGCGTCCCTGTTTGATAAAACCTTATTTGACTAGTTCATTTCTACTCGGTTCCTGTATCGTAACCAAATTCCATTTAACTTCGTGTTGAGATTTACAGCCAAATTCATGTAAAGAATCAGTTCTTTCTTTTTTCTTTTTTTATTTTGCCACTTGCTATAAGTGATTATCTGACATTTGCCTGCAACGAACTTAGAAAGATCACAAGTGATTCTAAAAGGCCATTTGTTCTGATTCCTGACTTTTAGACCGTGTTTGCATAGCATGATAGTAATTAGGAATTTCCAGTTTTATTATACGAAAGAATCAGGGAAAATGTCATTTCTTTGATAGATTTTTTTTAAATCTTGAAGACAATGTAAGGTAATTATTATAATGTTATTTTGCATTTTACTAAATCACAAATGGCTTGCAATGGAAAATAATTAAAGAAACAAACCTCTTTGTTTTGAAACAACAGTCTTTATACAACGATTTACAAATACATGGCAAACGAATACCTATGTTTTTAAACACCAGTCTTTATATAACTATTTACAAAGACATGACACATTAATACCTGTTTTTAAACAACAGTATCTATATAACGATTGACACTACAGAGATATGGCAAAAAGAAACAGTAACCTCCCTTTATAAACAAAGATTCTTATAAAGCGATTCTCATGTGGGTCCTTACAGTCTAAGATATCTTGAAAATAGACCTAGTGTTGACCTCACAAAAATATGTGGGCTTTAAATGTCTTAAAATTTTCTTCATAAAATTTTGAAAACATAAACCGCTTCATTTCTTCAACATAAATAATTCAGAAATTATTTAAATAAATTTGTTTATTTTTTTTTTTTCATAATAAATTATATTTTCAGGTTGATTTAAAACATTTTTGTTTTATTGCGTGGTCTTAGCAAGACTTGATCTTTATTTATTTTTTCATTTATTTTAGATCAATATTTCTTACGAATTTGATGTGTTACTGACTTGTAATATGAACGAATTAACAAAAATATTATTTCCGTTTTTGAAAGCATTATTTTATCTCTCTTATACTAGCACTCCACCCACGTCTATTGAACAGGTGAAGAGGCTCATCCCTTGTTCCCTGTTTAGGATGTGGCTTCCGGCTTTCTCTGTTCCAATCTTCTCACTTTGTTTTTTTTTTGTTTTTTTTTCAATTGGAGTAGATAGATCTATCTATCGCCCGGTTCACACTCCACCCATGTCTATTGAACAGGTGAAGAGGCTCATCCCTTGTTCCCTGTTTAGGATGTGGCTTCCGGCTTTCTCTTTTCCAATCTTCTCACTATTACGTAGCCCCCTGCACATCAGTGGCGTTACCGCCTTGCTCGAGGTGATACGATTAAAAAAAAAAACGTTAACATTCCCACTGCAAGGTAGTTGTAATTAATCAAACACATTTTTATTTATCTACAGGCAATGCCTGTTTTAGATTTTATGGTCTAAGGTTAAAACTTAATTTATATTTCTTTTCTTCAATCGTTTTAATCAGAATATATATTTCCTAATACATTTTGCGTTTGTAAATAAAATGCTTTTCCTGTCATACGGAAATTCTATTTGTGCTCCTGAGGCCATAAATGGACCACAAGGAAGAAAAGGCTGAGAAACAAAAAGTGATTGGTAATAAGAGGCCATAAACCCACAGAACCAGATTGAGCAGTTTAATATGGAGGCCCATATGTGTAACAAGGACAAAACTTGACTGGTCCACATCACCAGTGTTAAAAAGGCATAAAAAATACTTCGGCCATCCGCTTTTGTGCAATGGAGAGGTGATGCCTTGAAGTATCACATGACACTTTTATAATCCCTTCTTTCATCTATCTGTAAGTCAGAATAGCCGAGTTGATAAAATTGGTATTGACATTTGGGTTAGATTTACATCACAAAGCTTGATCCTTTTTTCTCTTTAGAGTCGGGTTCAATTCAAATTTACTTATTGAAAAAAAAAATTTTAAATTAAAAAATGTAAAAATTTAATAAAAATATTTGTAAATCGTTACTAAAAATTGATACCTTTTTTTCTTGACAGTGGTAAAAATTGCTATTAACTTTTATTCAGGTCTCCAATTCAAATTCAATTGTAATATTGCTTAACTTGTAAGGACTATGATTTCAATTTACTATAATGTAACAGGAGTGACAATTAAATGATAACACAAGACTTGAATCTGTGCGATTGACCCATCTTGATGACAATGAGCCCTAAAGTGTCAATGTTGATTCGATTTTTACAGTTCATCTAAAGCCAAAATGTATTTTAGATTGTAAGAATAAATCATTTTTGCAAGTGAATATCGCTTAGTTAAATGCATCAAAAATAATTTTGAGATAATGATTTTTCTAGATGCAAGACCTATTATCCAAACCATAGCTGCAGGTAAAAGACATGTATTCCTACTGTGACAGAGAGAGAGAGTCAAACACATACAAACGTTTAAAGGGCTCAAAATTCATGGCACCTGAAGAAGGCCGAAACGGCCGAAACGTCATGTTATTCGTTTCTTTCTTTTTAATTTTTATTAAATTTTTTTTTAAAATAGACTTTCGACTGCCAGAAAACGTGGCAATATTAATTTTTTTTCTGGTCAAAAATGGGAGTAAATAGAACAGTGAAATAAATCAGCGTAAGTTAGGCCATTATATTTGAGTCATCAGAAAACAATGAAGGTAAACGAAATGATATTTTAAAGTAAATTGGAACCTTGAAATGTTTTTTAGTCACCAGTGGTGAAATCTGATAGAGCGTAAGTTGAGTGACGTTTGAGTCGTCGGAGAACGGTGGAAATAAATTAATTAATTTTATCAACTAAGAAATTTGAAATAGAGCTTAGTAAGCAAAAGGAACTTTGAAATTCAAATGATTTTGGCTAAATCAACCAGACACTCGGGTTAAGCACGTGAATGGTTTGGCTTGTGACTCTTCGGTTCCTATATAACCGCGTCGTAATGCTGAAGAATGACAGAGTCGAGTCACGACCGTGGAAGCGTACGGTCGTTGTGAGATTGGGATCTGCTCCCTCACTGAAGTAAGAATGTGGACGAGTTAGAAACAAGGACTTTGAGAAATATTATCTTTGCAGCAGTCGCATTGAAAAATCGCTTCTTCTGAGTCGATTTAACAATAAGTTAACCATGTACACACACACACACTCTCTCTCTCTCTCTCTCTCTCTCTCTCTCTCAATGTGTGAGTTGTTATGCTAAAAACTTTTACTTTCTGTGACCTTTTTCTTTTTCTATTCTTTTCTTGTGTTTCTTGTGTATAAAAGATATTAACAGTGCAACCATCGAACAGTTGTTTGTTCGGCTTTCTACGGACATTATTTTTTTCTTTCTATTTCTTTTTGCTGTATTCTAAATGTTTAACACCGGCTCCCCCAGCTGTGTCTACATCTTCAGTCGACCATAAACGAACACCACTTCTGTTTTCTGGATCTAATAATCACAACGTGGGCAGAAAGTAGATGTAAACCATTGAGCCGGTCGACTGACCTGCTGATGCTTAGGGACCTACAGTCAACCCCTTGAGTTCGGTTAAGACAGAATAGACACCTCAACCCGAAGAGGAAGACGCCGAAGGTTGAGGAGCCAGAGTGGAAGAGTTAGGTCTGGTGCACGTTGATCCGTGGGAATAGCCCCAGGGGCCAGAGTGTTAAAAGTGGTACCGTCGTGACCAGGATTTGACTCGTGGGGGCCACAGTGTTAAAACAGAACGTACATACGTATATAAACTCCTTGTTAATTTTACAAATATTTCCTTGCTTTATTGTGACTCCAAGCTCTGTCTGGATCATTGATGTAGCAGATTTTCGGCAACGTTCGACCCAGACCGGCTTTGTGATCAATCAAGTACAACATGGGCAGAACCCGGTTTGGAACGAAGTGATCAACTATCGATCAGCTGCGAGATTTTGGGCGTCGACGCGAAGGACTGGTGGTGTTGGAGTTCACAATGCACCCGACTCTTATTTCTCATTCCGAGTCACTATCTCTTACGCCACCCGCATTTACTGAAGAGTGAATACCAATAACCAGTTAGCGTTTTATTTGTTTTTTTATTTACCTCTTTAAAGTAGGTATACTTTTTTTTCTTTTTCATTGATCTTATTTCACTTTTTATATTGTTTTTAATATATCGATTTTTACTGCAATGATATAACATGTGAGTTGTGGTGCAGTGGATACCGGCTCCAAACAAGAAGTCATGGGGGCGAGTTCGAATTCCAATTGAATTCGTTGCATTCACTTACGCGCAAATACACTTGCGAAAGGTATTAATCTATCACTTCTCCCTCCAGCTATAGGTTAAATAGCAGGACAGATTAGTTTCTATAGCTTTGGTGGGCAACCGCAGAACGTAATGGCAACCTACTGCGAGAAAATCTTCTGCCCAATCAGTCATGTCTCTTTCGGAACATGATTGTCCAAGCGTGGATCACGTATGGCGATTAATTGACTGAACACACACATATGAGGGGGTGCTAAAAAGTTTTCACTTCACCCCACTTCCCAAAACCTGGTCAAATTGAACAAACGTCAGAAGTATTCCGTCTTATCAGTGAATTCTGTTGCTTCTGGCCATAAAATGGCTTAACTTGTTGAAAAAATATCCATTAATTCTTAAACACTAAGAAAACATTTCATACATTAGAGATATCATATGTAAGACAAAAAGAGATATGACATATATCTAAAGATATATCATAGGTATATATCATAGAAATGATATATCTCATAAAGCTACGTGCCATACGTTATACATGCTTAGGGAAGAGACAGATTATTACTTTTCCCAAGGGTACTTGCATGTAAGTGAATGCAACGAATTCGACTGGAATTTGAACTCGGCTCTCCAATCTCGTTCCAAGCTGATATCCACTGCACCATAATGCACATAGAGATATTATATATCATCAAATATATCCTAGAGATAGATATATATTGTAAGATATATCATAGAGGTATCATAGACATAATATATATAATGGTGATATCACATATATTTTAAGATATATCATAGATATATCATATATATACGATATATAATAGCAATATTACATATATTTTAAAACATATAACAGTGATATCACATATATTGTAAGATATATAATAGTATTATCATATATAGTCCCTCCAAAAATATTGAAACAACATGGTTAGTTCCTTTGCTTGTGTTGTTTAATGAAGATATTTGAGCTTAAGATCAAAAGATGAATATGAGATAAGTGTTCAAAAATTGCAGTTATTATTTCCTGGTATTTTTATTTAGATGTGTTAAACAACTTAGGACATACCACCTTTTGCTTGAACCCACCCATTTTTCAAGTGAGCAAAACTATTAGAACATGTGACTGACAAGTGTTTCTTACTGCCCAAGTGTTGCCTTTTAGACTGATTGCTTAAACATTAACTAGTTCTGAACCTCTACTCTTGGTTTTAGCCTTGGGTTTCATCTGTTGGGTTTCTAGTTAAAAAAGATAAACCAATATGAAGGTGAGAGAGTTGTCTATGGGAGAAAAGCAAACCATTTTGAAGCTGAGAAAAGAAAGAAAATCAACTAGAGCCATTGGACGACACTGGGCAGAGCCAACAAAATAATCTGAAATGTCTTGATAAAGAAAGAAACTACTTGTGTACTGGAGAACAGAGACATAAAACAGGTCAACCAAGGAAAACAATAGTTGATAAGAGAAACCTTGTAAAATCTGTGAGGACAAACCGCAAGCAAGGGAGTACGAAACTGAGTAACTAAAGTTCAGAAGTAAGGTTTTATGGACTGATGAGATCAAGATTAATCTCTACCAAAGTGATTTTTTTTTAATCATATCACCCCAAGCAAGGCGATAACGCCACTGATGCGCAGGGGGCTACGTAAGAGTAAAAAGATTGGAAAAGAGAAAGCTAGAAACCACATCCTAAACAGGAAACAAGGGATGAGCCTCTTCATCTGTTCAATAGACGTGGGTGGAGTGTGAACCGGGCGATAGTTTAGTCTATCTACTCCAATTGAGAGAAGAAAAAAAAAAGAAAAGAGTGAAAAGATTGGAAAAGAGAAAGCCGGAAACCACATCCTAAACAGGAAACAAGGGATGAGCCTCTTCACCTGTTCAATAGACGTGGGTGGAGTGTGAACCGGACGATAGTTTAGTCTATCTACTCCAATTGAAAAAAAATAAAGAAAGAAAAGAGTGAAAAGATTGGAAAAGAGAAAGCCGGAAACCACATCCTAAACAGGAAACAAGGGATGAGCCTCTTCACCTGTTCAATAGACGTGGGTGGAGTGTGAACCGGGCGATAGTTTAGTCTATCTACTCCAATTGATGGAAAGATCAAAGTGTAGAGATAGAAAGGATTTGTTTATGATCCAAAGCATACTAGCTTATCAATGAAGCATGGTGAAGGCAGTGTCTAGGCTTAATCCAATAGAGAAGCCTATGCATTTTATCTTCTGAAGAGGAGAGTAAAAAAAGAAACACTCAAAACAAACAAGAACTTAAAAAGACTGTGTTAAAATTCTGAAAATGTATCCTAAATGAAGAATGCAAAAGTTTCGTGATGTCAGTAGTTTGATGCAATTGTTGCAAGTGAAACTTATGCAACCAAATATTAAATGTTATTTATTTAAAACTTTCTGTTCCTTTACTTTTTCTCCCCTAAAAACAGGGTGATCTGATTCAAAACCTGTTTAAATCATCTAAATGTAAAGAACAGGATATAAAGCCTGAAATTCTGTCCTCTTGCTTCATATTCAGCTTTAGATCTTAAACCCAAATGTCTTCAGTGGACAACAAAAACAAAATAATTGGTCTTGCTGTTCCAATGCTTTTTTTTTTTTTTTGGTGGGGGGCTGTATATTTAAGATACAGCATAGCTATATTAGATATATCGCAAAATATATAATAATGATATCATGTATATCATAAAATATGTTCTGTCACATATATCATAAGTTCTTTCACATCTGCCATATCAGTCAGTTCCATGTACAGTTCAGATCTAGCTCTATTTAACTGTTATAGTGGAACATCCTGCCATCCCCGAGAATAGAATGCTCTACTTTATAAAAGACGGTAACGAGTGGTACAGATGGAAAAGTTCTCAGGCATTCGCCTGACGGCTCCATGACACTATCAGCTCTCTGCTACCGAGCAGAGAGCGCAAACCCAGTCGTGGTTCCGCCGAAGGGTAGAACCACGACTGGGGAAAAATAGACAGAGATTTTTTGGCCCGGCTATATGGCCGGGAATACCCACTATAAAATGACCATGTGTCACATCTGGCCTTGAGTGGGAAGGCTAGTAAATACAAAAGCTCTCAGGCATTCGCCTGGCTGCTCTATGACACTGTCAGCTCTCTGCTTCCGAGCAGAGAGCACAAACCCAGTCGTGGTTCCGCCGAAGGGTAGATCCACGACTGGGGAAAAATAGACAGAGATTTTTTGGCCCGGCTATATGGCCGGGAATACCCACTATAAAATGACCATGTGTCACATCTGGCCTTGCGTGGGAAGGCTAGTAAATACAAAAGCTCTCAGGCATTCGCCTGACTGCTCTATGACACTTTCAGCTCTCTGCTTCAGAGCAGAGAGCACAAACCCGGTCGTAGTTTCGCCGAAGGGTAGAATCACGACTGGGGGAAAATAGACAGAGATTTTTTGGCCCGGCTATATGGCCGGGAATACCCACTATAAAATGACCATGTGTCACATCTGGCCTTGAGTGGGAAAGCTAGTAAATACAGAAAGGTCTTAGGCGAAGGCATTCACTATTCGATAGCCGATTCCGCCCCGACTTGTGGTTTGCCTGTATGTGTATTATTGTTAATTGTAACTTAGTACAATAAATCTGTATTTCTTATTCCTCGTATGGAGTTCCATTCTTCAACTGATCATTTTATACTGTATTTCTTTCGGGATATATCAATAACATCAATGAAAGAAAGACTTTAGATCATGGACCAAATTAAGGAGAATAGGACATATAATTTCTTTTTTTGTCTACTCAATAAAAAGCTCAAGAGCCACTTAATGTAGAGGGTTAATGAGTAAATGACAAATAAGAGAGTGTTATGATGACAAAGAGGGGAGATATCCTGAACTTGAAATGACCAAGATTGTAGTCATCAGGAAAGCATTCTCTCAGGAGTTTGTTCCACAATGTAACAGTTCTGGCAAAAAAGGTGTCTGAATAGAACTTGCTTTTTATCAAAGAAACACAAAGGGAATGTGGATGCTTTGTCAGCTGGATTACAGCTTGTTGCAAATCATTCTAAAAGATAACTTGCAGAATGTTTTGAAAAGTGCAAGGGACACTGAGATAGATGTGTGATATCTCAAGAGATGTACTTTAACAAGGACTATGGTGACATTACAATAAACAATAGACTATGATTCAATGATTTACCATAACTTTTGGACTGAATATAAACTCCCTGAAATTTTAGTATAGTGACTTTGATCTTTACTGACTGATTCATTTTTGTGGCCTCGTGCCTGATTAAGAAGAGTTTTGTAAATATATTCATCAATATGCGGATCTATTTATTTCTTATTAAAATATAAAACCAATTCATAAAGTTTTATCTTGACAAGGAAACCATAAAATTTGCTCCTAATTTTTTGAAATGGCACCTCCTGCATATCAATCTCTACCTTAGACTGTGACAAATTGATGCAAAAGGTACATCATGACAGAGTTTAAATGAGATCCTCGAATTCCCTAGGATCTTGAAAATATTTGTATGTAGTAATGACTAACATTTACATTATATGTGATCCTTTTACAATTCAAAGTCAGTATAAGTAGGATGTCAAATGGAGAAGGACAGGATGCCCTGGTGGGTCAGTCGGGGGAGGAGAACGCTTTGTGCTCATTGCTTGAGAAAATTATTTTCAGACACTGTGCTCTCAACACAATAGGTATAAATTATTTGGCTTAAATTTGAAATTTTGTAAACTGTACTCTACGACAAGTGCCAGAAAAGTAATTTTAAGTTTTATAACAAACGATCAGGTTGCCAAAGTATATCTCTGTCTTTGCACGCAATGACTAAATTTGATTTCCTGCCAAATAGTCACCCCTCTATTGTTTACAATATTCTTCTAGTGTCTATATTCATTTTCTTTACATTTTAAATATATAACTGCAAAAATTATTTTAATGATTCGTTTTTTACAGTTTATTTTCACAGGTTATTTAAATGCAAAAAAATATTTTAAACTAGCAGTATAGCCCGGCGTTGCTCAGGTGTAATGAAAGCTTTAAAACTAATTCATGGTCCTGGAGCTCAGACACTTTGGACATTGGCACAAAAGACTAAAAAGTAATAGTTGTTTCCAGTTAAAGCAAAACCGTAGACTGAAAGAAAAATGAATGGATGTAAGTCAAAGTTTGATTTCCTGGTATCGATATCAAATAAGTTTTTTCGTCGTAAACTGAATTTTGAAGGCTAAATAAGTCCTGGCTGAGATTAAGAACTACAATTATAGCTACTTAGAGCCAAACCCGAAGCAAAAACTAAAATAAAAGGGCTGAAAAAATACAGACATACAAGCAGATAAACAGATGCACACACAAACATTTTTGCATTTTATATATCGATTTTCTGCACGATTGTAAGAATTGCAACCTTGAAACTTCTGAATATTGTTTCTTATGTCTTTGTCTATGAGTGTATCAAATTTGATTAAAATCGGACCACTCCTTCTATAACCCGATTTTTTCGAATATCGATTTTCGATATTTATCGGGGGTACCTCGACACAAAACCAAGCTAAGACCACTTGCAGACGCTTATAGTACAAATGTGTAAATTTTCAAGAAAATCGGTTCAGCCGTTTCGGAGTCTATAGGTAACGGACACACACACACACACACACAGAGACAAAGTTACATTTATAAATAAGTTTAGATTGTAAGAATTTTCTTTTGAAGTATGCTCGATGCTCTTTCTGCGTAACACCAATGTTCCCTTTCTTGACCAAATAGTCAATTGTGATGAAAACTGGATCCTTTTTCTAACCGTAAATGATCAGGTCAGTGACTTCATTGTGATGAGTCTGCCAAACATTTCCCAAAGCCAAAGTGACATCAGCAGAAGATTATGGTGACAGTCTGCTGGTCTGAAATTGGTGTTATTTCTGGAAGACAATCAGATCATTAATGCAGTCAACCTGCTGAAATGTATACACGCCTGCAAAAAATAAGACCTGCATTGATGAATCAACGGGGTCCTAATCTGCTCTATGGTAATGTGCGGACATATGTTGCAAGAATCCGTCAGTCAGTTAAGTGCCATACGTGATACACGCTTGGGCGATCATGTCTCGAAAGAGACATGACTGACTGGGCAGAAGATTATCCCGCAGTAGGTTGCCATTGCTTTCTGCGGTAGACTGGTTGCCGACCAAGGCTATAGAACCCAATCTGTCCTGTTATTTAACCCATAACTGGAAGGAAGAGACAGATTAATACCTTTCCCAAGGGTATTTGCGCGTAAGTGAATACAATGGATTCAGGTGGAATTCGAACTCGGCTCCCCGGTTTCTCGTTCCGAGCCGATATCTACTGTAACGCACATCCTGCAAGAATGACGTTGCAAAAACAAAAAGACTTGGGATACGAGAATTTACCACATCCTCCATATTCTTTCACGCACTGATTATCATTTTTTTAAGTACATTTTTAAATGTTAAAACTTTTAAATCCAAACCAGAGTTGGAATCAGCTTTCAAAGATTTCATTACATCGCAGCCAATAAATGTTTATCAACGAGGAATAAATAATCTCATTGATTAATGGTAGAAGGGCAGAGATGCTCAAGGCTTCCATTTTGACTAATTTCAATATTTATACAGTCAATTTTTCAAGAATAAAATTATGTTTCTGAAATGGGCAATTATTTTTGGAACAATCTAATATATTAGCAGAGAGCAATAGAAGTATAATTACCAAAGTAGAAGTGTTTTAGACTTAAGTATTTACTCAGAATTTTCTATTATGCATATTATTGGGTATTATGGAGAGAATGGATCCTTGGTACTATATGGATAGCTTTTCGCTAGAAAAAAACATCAATGGACAATGTTATTAAGACATTCATCTCAACTCATTTCTGCCATTAATCTTCAAAATAAATAAAAGATTTCTTTTTTCATTTTTATTTTGAAACATGAGATTCTAAATCCTATTTATAAGTTTCACTAGCAGTATAGCCCGGAGTTGTTCGGGTGTAATGAAAGCTTTAAAACTAATCCATGGTCCTGGAGCTCAGACTCTTTGGACATTGGCACAAAAGACTAAAAAGTAATAGTTGTTTCCAGTTAAAGCGAAACCGTAGACTGAAAGAAAAATGAATGGATGTAAATCAAATTTTGATTTCCTGGTATCGATATCAAATAAGTTTTTTGTCATGAACTGAATTTTGAAGGCTAAATAAGTCCTCTGAGTAATTGGTATCATGGCTGAGACAAAGAACTACAATTATACCTACTTAGAGCCAAACCCGAAGCAAAAACTAAAATTAAAGGGCTGAAAAAATACAGACATACTGGCAGATAAACAGACACACACATAAACATATTGCCTTTTTATATATATATATATATATATATATATATATTATCGATTTTCTGCACTATTGTAAGAACTGCAACCTTGAAACTTTTGAATATCGTTTCTTATATCTTTGTCTATGAGTGCATCAAATTTCAATATTTATCGGGGGTACCTCGACACAGAAGGTAGCTAAGAACACTCGCAGACGCTTATAGTACAACTGTGTAAATTTTCAAGAAAATCGGTTCAGCCGTTTCGGAGTCTATAGGTAGCGGACACACACACACACTCTCTCTCTCTCTCTCTCTCTCTCTCTCTCTCTCTCAGAGACAAAGTTCCATTTACAAATAAGTTTAGATATGCCAAAAAGTCTATTGGTTTTGTTTTCCAAAACAAGTGCAAGTAAATTTAAAATGGCTTTTTAAAATCAAAACAAAAGATGTTTACAGTAGAATAAAGAATCTAAAAGCAATGCTTTTAATGAGAGGATCAGGTAGACAATAGAGAGTCAGGAAGCATATCTTTACTTGGAATTTGTTCAAAAAGAAATATCTAAAATATATAATTGTGAAGCATGTGTTTACCTGGTATTTGTTTGACAAATATTTGAGATATAGAATCAGGAAACATTTCATTACTTTTTAATTGTTCAAAAATTATTTGAAATATACATTATATAGAATCATGAAACTGGTCTTTACTAGGTATTTGTACTAAAAGTAATATATACATTCATGGCTTCTGCTCCAATGAACTTAGCTCACTGGTGCCCCATATAGATAAATTTACTCGTGCCACAAGATTAGCAACTAGGTCCCACCCTTTTACTGTGAAACCAATAAATTGTAAACGCAAATTCTACTCCATCAGCTTCTTTTCTCGCACTTCCCGCCTGTGGAATTCCTTTCCATTTACTTGTTTTCCCGACAGCTATAATCTCCAAGAATTTAAATGTAAAGTCAATAGTCATCTCCTCTCTTACTCACCTGCATCCTCTCTCTCATGCTCCTTTCTCCGTCCACTCCACTCTCATCAGTATTCTCATCCTTCTCTTACTCACTTCCTGACACCCCCTATAACCTGTCAATCTTTCTCATATCTTTCCTCCTATGTAACCCCCTGCAAAACAGTGGCAGCAAAATGCCTTGCTTGGGGCGATATGATATAAAAAAAAACTATGCATATGGAATCAGGAAGTTAGTCTTTACTTGTTATTTATTCGAAAACAAGTACTTAAAATATAGTGGCAAGAAGCATGCTTTTACATGGTATTTTTTGAAAAAGAAATATTTAAAATATAGAATCAGGAAGCCGGTTCTTATTTGCTGTTTGAAAAACCAGTATTGAAAACATCGTATCAGGAAGCACGTCCTTTTCAGGTATTTCTTCAAAAATAAATATTAAAAATGAAAAAAAGAAACAGATTTTTTCTTTTTCTTCACACTCTTCACGGGAAATAAGAGCATCTGTTTTTCGGGGGAGCTTTATATCTTATTTAGCACCCCCTCCAATTTTTATTTGGTAAGTGTACTTTATTTTTATTTTGTTGCAAAACTTTAGTTTAATTTAGCATCCTCTCCAATTTTTACATTGTGGTGCCCAGCTGAATCAATATTAAAGAATTCAAATCAAAATTTGTGAATGAGAAAAGAAAAATAAAAAGAAGATATTTCATTTACTTTTCTGTAAATTTTCTAAAGACGGGGCTGAATTGAATTTAATGTCTATTACGAACCTTCATCTAAGAAGAGTTGATCTGTGGTGACCACTGTAGGTATTAGATCCACTCTAAGAGATAATAAAATAGGTTTTGTAGTTTGTATCATTTCAAAAAAGCAAAAACTTCAGGATCCTTGAGTGTTAACCTAGAAGATGACTTCAAAGCCTCTAAGTACAAAAACCAGCCTCAAAGGATGCTGGCGAGAGACACCAACAGAAAACAAGGAAGTGAACCCAATTGAACTAAGGATATACAAACAAAAGATGACTGGATAATAGAAAGTTATATAAACACCCCACCTGGAAGGGGAGAGCAAAATCTCACATAACCTCATAAAAAGATTGAGTGTTTAAAAAAAGACCCAAGACCATATACCCTCGATTCAGCTAATGTTAATCTGACAGTACCCAGAAGTGAATAAGCTATTATTTTAGGAATTCAAAATTTTGTGAGAATGTTACACACAAGAGATAAAGTAGTTTATATTTATTCAGTTATTTATCATTGTAATCTAAACATTCTTTAGCCATAACCGTTTATTTATATACATATAGCCTCAAATATGCTGTGTATATCTCAAAAGCTTACAAGTAAGGACAGTTTTAAGTCTTCTTATTTCTATGTGCCTTGTCTCTTCAGGATGTGGGCGATCGTGGCTCTCCATAATTTCTTGTCTTTTGTAACTTTTAGTGTAAAGTTTATCTTTTCTCTATCTTTCCTAATCTGTTTTGCTAACCATTTACAAGTTCATTAGGTAGGTTATGTCACAATTTTTCTTATCTTTAAAAGGTCCTGTAAGTATCAAATTTTCTAAATCCACTTTCCTCGTTATGTGGTCTAGAAATCTCAACTCTTTCAAACACTAGCTATAAGTATCCTTTTAGTTTTTTTCCATTTTCTCTGAAACTTTGTCATTGCTCACAGATTCAGGCTATGCCATCCTCAGCATCCTTCTGTAGAATCACATTTCTGGTACTTTAAGTCTCTTCTTCTGCGAGGAAATTGTCTAGTATTCACTGCCATATAGGAGGACCTATATTATATAATAGTTCAGAGCTTTGTTTTTTTTGTTTTGTTTTGTTTTTTTTTTTTTGTTTTGTTTGTTTGTTTTTTTTTGGTTTCTAACGAAATTTTCTTATTTCTTAATACTTTGCTTTGATTGAGGAATGCATGTTTTGCTGTCCCAATGCGCCTACAGATTCCAGTGTTGCAATTTTTGTCATCTGTTAAAACATTTTCTAGATATTTAAATTTTTGTACTTGCTTGATTTTGGTATCTCCAGTTTGTAATCTGTTACACGTTGGACTCTTCTTTTTGATGACAACCATTGTCTTCTTAAAATTGATGATTAGTCCTTTCTTCTTGCTTTCCTTTACTATCTTCTTTAAGTGTTCTTGTAGTTTCCTTGCTTCGTCTGCCATCAATAATGTGCCATCTGCATATTTTATGTTGTTTAAATTGTGACCACCAGTAATGAATCCTGGTAGGACTTCTAGTTTTCTCAAAATTGCCTCACTGTAAAGATTGAATAAGTCTGATGAGATTCAATATGTAGTCTTGTATGTTATTTGTTTCAGGCAGAAAAGTGTTTTTTATTTTGTTTTTCTTGGTTGCCTAATGTAATCAATGGATGTGTGTTATGGTACAGTGGGTATTGGCTCCAAACAAGAAATTAGAGATCCAAATTTGAATTCATTGCATTCAGTTGTGCACAAATAATCTTGGGAAAGGTATTTAATCTGTGACCTCTCCCTCCATCTATAGGTTAAATAACAGGGCAAATTGGATTCTATAGCCTTGGCTTGCAACCAGTCTACTGCAGAAAGAAATGGCAACCTACTGTTGGAAATGAAATCTATAACAGTGGTGTTATACCAGACAACCTAAGCAGATCAATCTTCATAGCTCTGCTTAAGAAGCCAGGTGCAAAGGAATGTGACCTCCACTGAACAATCAGATTAATGAGCCACATAACAAACATAATCATCCAAATCCCGATGAAAAGAGCACGAAGCAGAATAAGGCCAGAGATAAGACAAGAACAATGCGGTTTCGTTATGGACACTGGAACAAGGAACACAATATTTATGCTTAGGATGCTATCACAAAGGGCAATACAAATGAAAAAGGATGTATACCTATGTTTTATAGACTATGCAAGAGCGCTCAACAAAGTATGCTACAAAGAATTGATAGAAATGCTCAGCATCCTCGACATATTTAGGGAAGACATTAGAATAATCAAGGATCTCTACTGGCAGCAAACTACTTGCATATGGACAGGAAACGAATTCAGCAGACATACAATGATGAACAGGGGTGTATTCATCTTGTACATCTTGACTATCTTGTACATGATTGCCTATGTCCTGAAGGGACATGGTACATAGAAGAAGTTGATTGTGATAAAATCATCTGCCCAATCAGTAATAGATTGAAAGAGACATGATCACCCAAGCATGTATCCCGTATAGCATTAACTAACTGAATGTAATCAATACCTTTTGAGAAACATCATCTATTCTAAACTTATTCATAAATGGAACTTTGCCTGTGTGTGTATGTGTGTGTGTATCCGTTACCTATAGACTCCAAAACGGCTGAATCGATTTACTTGAAAATTTACACAGTTGTACTATAAGCGTCTGCGAGTGTTCTTAACTAGGTTTTGTGTCGAGGTACCCCCGATAAATATCGATAATCAAAAAAATCGGGTTATAGAATTTGATACACTCATAAGACATAAGAAACAATATTCAGAAGTTTCAAGATTGCAGTTCTTACAATCGTGCAGAAAATCGATAATATATATATAACGCAAGATGTTTGTGTGTGTGTCTGTTTATCTGCCAGTATGTCTGTATTTTTTCAGCCCTTTTATTTTAGTTTTTGCTTCGGGTTTGGCTCTAAGTAGGTATAATTGTAGTTCTTAGCCTCAGCCAATATAGCATTTACTCAGAGAACTTATTTAGCCTTCAAAATTCAGTTTACGACGAAAAAACTTATTTGATATCGATTCCAGGAAATCAAACTTTGACTTACAACTTACATTTTTCTTTCAGTCTACGGTTTCGCTTTAACTGAAAACAACTATTGCTTTTTAGTCTTTTGTGCTAACGTCCAAAGAGTTTGAGCTCCAGGACCATGGATTAGTTTTAAAGCTTTCATTACACCCGAGCAACGCCGGGCTATACTGCTAATTATCAATAAAAATCGTTCAGATTACTGGACTGACCTTTTTACGCTGTTTTTCATTGTTACCACGAACAGCCTATTCTTATTTTTCTAATGTCCTCATCTTTGTCGCTATTGTTTAATGTTACAGACAGTGTGCTCTTCGTACTTCTTCAGCTGTTTGGTCCATCTAAGAAATCTTTAGAGAATTCCAAAGTTAACCCATTATTTATTCAAGGAAGTGGAAAGAGGAGTAACCTGACCAAGTATGGAACTCAATTGTTATGCCACCAAATTCATAAACGAATCCCTAATCTACTAGGCTTTTGTCCCATGCAATCCCTTGACATGAACAAGTAGAATAAGAACAATCTACCCCTAAAAATTTAATAAAATTTTCAGTTTAAAATTTTCTGAAGGTTAGCTGGATTGACAGACACCTGAAGAAGGCCAGCGAAAACAACATCTGAAATGTTGTGATAACAACATAAGCGCAAATGTCAGTTAAGTGCCATATGTGATACACATTTTGGGTGATCATGTCTCGAAAGAGACATGACTGAGTGGGCAGACGATTATTCCGCAGTAGACTGCCATTGCTTTCTGCAGTAGACTGGTTGCCAGAAAAGGCTACAGAACCCATCTGTCCCATTATTTAACCCATAAGTGAAGGGAAGTGATGGATTAATACCTTTCCCAATGGTATTTGTGAGTAAGTGAATGCAAGGAATTCAACTGGAATTCGAACTCGGCACCCTGATTTGTCATTCCAAGTCGATATCCACTGCACCACAGCACACATCCAAGCGCAAATGTAAATAGTGTAAATAATAGTAGTAGTAGTAGTAGTAGTAGTAGTAGTAGTAGTAGTAGTAGTAGTAGTAGTATAACCTGACCCCTAATAACTTGTACTGGTCATCAAATACAACCAACAGACCTGTCTACGTTTTAAATATGATACTTTCTACACTTACCTGGCAGGTAGTGATCATCATTGCACATTTGCGTCTCTGTCTTCAGGCAGAGGGTGACTCAGTTGTGTCTCTGTCCAAGTGGAGATACACTTCTGACAAAAAATAAATAATGTGAGGTGCCAGTTCTGGGCAACAGATGTCTGAGGCTGAACCCCCATTAAACTAAAGGAGTCGATCGAGGCCAGAGCAATTAACATTTGCATGGGATGGGTTATTTTTAACCCTGGCTTGAATGTACCCATTTGGATCCCCCACAATAAACTCGACCTTGTGTCACGTGACGTCTCAGTGGGGAAGACGAGGTAAATATCCATACATTCTACACTTTAGTGAATATGGCTTGCAATCAATGTCACCGGTCCATTTCTTTAATGGAATTTGGGAATTTTGTTAATTTTCGTTGCATCAGTTAAGTACCATACATAATACATGCTTTGGGCGATCATGTCTCAAAAGAGACACGACTGACTGGGCAGAAGATTATCCCACAGTAGGTTGCCATTGCTTTCTGCGGTAGACTGGTTGCCAGCCAAGGCTATAGAAACCAGTCTGTCTTATTATTTAATCCATAACTGGAGGGAAGATGTAGGGTATCTGCGCGAAACTGAATGCAAGGAATTCAACTGGAAAAACAACTGTGAGATTTTGATTGTACCTTTCCTTGAGAGTCAGGTAATCTTGCTGAAAACGGTGCAAATATGACCATAAATGTTCACGTCTATTGAACAGGTGAAGAGGTTCATCCCTTGTTTCCTGTTTAGGATGTGGTTTCCGGTTTTCTCTTTTTCTCCTTTCCAATATTTTCACTCTTTTTTTATTTTATTTTTTTTTCAATTGGAGTAGATAGACTAAACTATCGCCCGGTTCACACTCCATCCACGTCTATTGAACAGGTGAAGAGGCTCATCCCTTGTTTCCTGTTTAGGATGTGGTTTCCGGTTTTTCTCTTTTTTTCAATCTTTTCACTCTTACGTAGCCCCCTGCGCATCAGTGGCGTTTTCGCTTTGCTTGGGGTGATATGATTAAAAAAAAAAAAAAAAAGAAACAACACCAATCAAATTTTGCCAAGAATTTATTTAAAGCTGAAACGTAAAAATCATAAAATGGCTACATGTTTGCTTCATCTCAATCACTCCTTTTCTACCGTTGAGGCACTGAGAAATGTCTGTTAAGTAAAGCGAGTGGTGCTAATATCGTAGCAATGAATAACTTCCATGGCAAATTTTCTCCAATGCACAGTCAAACATTCAACTTCTCTGGGTAATTCCTTCAAAGTCTGTTTTTTGGACATTTGTACTCCATTTATAAAGACTTTGGCCCAAGAATAGTTATAATTAATTACCTTCTTAAACAAAGAAGGTAATTAATCATGATAAGGTAATCAGACGGCCATCTTTGAAGTGCTTTTCAATTTTGGCCTGGAATTTTAAGTTTTCAAAATTTACATAGAAATCAACGTAAATAAGCTAAATAGGTTGCTAAAAAATAAAACCCTAAAGTTACTGAAAATCCCATGGACTTTTGGAAAGTTTATTAGTCATATCATGCCAAGCCTCCCTGGGGGTTTATGGCATTGGGTATCACTTATATTGAATCTTATTAAATCTCACTTAGTTTAAACTATTACAAGGCCCACCTTGTAAATATCCTCGGGTTTAATTTAATATTTTTAAACCACTTCCCTTTTTTCATCACTCTCCAGTTCAATTAACCACTAATATTTCTCTCTTAATATCTCTACTCCATTGCTCAGAATTACAAAGCTTCTCAATAACTCAAGTCACTTCCCTTTTGTACCAATACAACTTAACCAGGGCCACTGCTTCATTGCAATAGTGTTAATGATAAATGCTCATCCCTGAAATTAAAAGTGCAATTACCCTTTTTCTTTCTTTACAGATGATACTCTTAAAGAAGGTTGTAGAACAAATCTGCTGAAATATTGTAGGAACAGCAAAAGCAAATTGAACCAATGTGGCTTCCATGTGTCACTTCTACAAATACTTTTATGGCTTCTGCTTCGATGAACTTAGTTCACTGGTGCTCCAAAACAAGTGCAAGTAAATTTAAAATGACTTTTTAAAATCAAAACAAAAGATGTTTACAGTAGAATAAAGAATCTAAAAGCAATGCTTTTAATGAGAGGATCAGGTAGACAATAGAGAGTCAGGAAGCATATCTTTACTTGGAATTTGTTCAAAAAGAAATATCTAAAATATATAATTGTGAAGCATGTGTTTACCTGGTATTTGTTTGACAAATATTTGAGATATAGAATCAGGAAACATTTCATTACTTTTTAATTGTTCAAAAATTATTTGAAATATACATTATATAGAATCATGAAACCGGTCTTTACTAGGTATTTGTACTAAAAGTAATATATACATTCATGGTTTCTGCTCCAATGAACTTAGTTCACTGGTGCTCCCTATATATGAATTTACTCGAGCCACAAGATTAGCAACTAGGTCCCACCCTTTTACTGTGAAACCAATAAAATATAAATGCAAATTCTACTCCATCAGCTTTTTTCTCGCCTGTGGAATTCCTTTCCATTTACTTGTTTTCCCGACAGCTATAATCTCCAAGAATTTAAATGTAAAGTCAATAGTCATCTCCTATCTCACTAACATGCATCCTCTCTCTCATACTCCTTTCTTTGTCCACTCCACTCTCATCAGTATTCTCATCCTTCTCTTACTCACTTCCTGACACCCCCTATAACCTGTCACTCTTTCTCATAACTTTCCTTCTATGTAACCCCCTGCAAAACAGTGGCAGTAAAATGCCTTGCTTGGGACGATATGGTTATAAAAAAAATAACTCTATACTATTATAAGGTAGATATAAAGTGGGGGATCAATTTTACATCACAATCCATATATAAACTGATCCCTTACTTTATATCCACAATCATCCTTCTCTTATCCACTTTCTGACCCCCACTATAACCTGTCAGTCTTTCTCATAACTTCCTATGTAACCCCCTGCAAAACAGTGGCAGTAAAATGCCTTGCTTGGGACGATATGATTATTAAAAAAATAACTCTATACTATTATAAGGTAGAAAGTGGGGGATCAATTTTACATCACAATCCATATATAAACTGATCCCTTACTTTATAGCCACAATCATCCTTCTCTTATCCACTTTCTGACCCCCACTATAACCTGTCAGTCTTTCTCATAACTTCCTATGTAACCCCCTGCAAAACAGTGGCAGTAAAATGCCTTGCTTGGGACGATATGATTATAAAAAAAAATAAAAATAAAAATAACAAGTTCAAACAACTAGAACAAATTTCTTCATTTAAAACTGCTTTTCTAGATAGTAATTGCCAGCTTGTTATCTTCCTCCAAAATCAATTCAAATTAATTCAACTTTAAAGTGGCTAGTTCATTGCTTCAGATTGACAGACAGAAAAGCCAATAAAGAGGTTTTATTATAAAACAGATGAATGTATTGTTGAAATCATTTTTTGTCTTCTTCAGTTTTCAAAACATGAGAAGTAAACAAAGGTTTTAAATGTTCAAAAGTAAAAAGAAACAAATTTAAGTACATAACAGAAAATGGAGAACACTTCCATAGATAATTACAGACAAAAGTAATAGCAGATTTCAAAAGACAGTTGGTTAAAAGTAGGTAAATAAGATAATTTGAAGGCACAAAAATATGCCAGCAGAATTTTACTTATATAGAAAACACAGTCCTATATATATATATATATATATATGAGGTAGAATCACCGACTGATGTCAATTCATTCAGTTTTCAATCCTGGCTAGAAGCAATTGGATGTCTAACTGTACTGATGAGCTGTGATAGAGCAAAAGAGATATGTCTATAGTCGGTTGCTCTGCATTGCATTTTTTGGACTAGGTCTGTGTTTCCGAATTTTTGTAAGGGTAAATTGTCCTACATCAAATTGAGTAATTTGGGATATGAATTTAATTGCCAGTGTGCTGCTGGTTATGTGGAGTGTACATCCTTACATTTGGAAACAAGAATTAATCAACATGTACCTTCTAAAATACGATTTGGCAAAATCGAAAACATATTATCTTCCCTCTACAAACACCTAATAGAGAATATAGCCTGTGCCAAGTCGTATGGGAAAGAGTGGTTCAAAATTTTACATGTAGCTGGTTCCAATAATCAATTAAAGATTTTGGAAATCAGTCTGCATATCTTTACGGAAGCCTTCTCTTTACCAACAGAAGGATTTTGTGAAGTCTCTTTATTTATTGGAGGATATTTTATTTTAACTGTCCCTCGATAATTATTTATTTACGATTTCTCCTCCCCTCGTTATATATATATATATATATATATATATATATTAGCGTTTTCCCCCTTGTTTTTCCTCTTCATTTTTGTTACTTTTCTTTCGTTTGATTTATAATTCTAATGATTTTCTCCTGATGAGATGTTGGACGAAAGGGCTCGTGAGGCTGTTAATAAATTCCTTGTTTTTAAAGTAGTATAGAAATTTTGTACTTCCAAACATTTGTTATATATATATATATATATATATATATATATTATAAATTATGTTTTAGAACATGTCCGTAACTTCTCTATATATAATCGCTACGAAGGCGATGCTTCGTCAGGCGATGTGGTACTGGGAATCCTTTCCATTTTTATTTATTTCGGTTTGTTAGGGGTATTGGCTGGGAGGGTTTTGATATTGTGATATTTCGTTGACAGTTGGAATTTTTTGTGGAGAGTGTTAGTGTGTATTGGTGGGTGTTAGCAAGATAATGTAGTCAGTCTAAAATATAATTTATAATAAATATTCACAGCTCTATATAGAAAATTATATATCGAGCACTGTTTTAAATTAATGTTTTGGACGTGGAAAGAATTCTTCGTTCTGTATTCACTCGGATATATATATATATATATATGAGTAAATTTTGAAACAAACTAAAACATGCCAATGTATTGATCAAGCTTCCCAATACATGTGCGATGGATAAATTGTCGCCATTATATATTTTTTAAATTTTTGTGCATACGCATTGTTTTTTGGGGTTTTTTTTTTTGGTTTTTTTTGTTTGTTTTTTTCTCAACTGCACAATATAGTAGCGTCAGTTGGATACCATCTGTGAGAAAAAGAGTACCATGACACAATTCACTCTGCCAGAAATTTGGAAATGGCAAACTCTACTATTTTCGGGAGATTCTGAAGTCATCAGGAGGCTGGGAGTTGAAGTCAATGGCAATTTTATTGAATAATTTTATTCTTTAATATTTCAAGATATTTTTGTATAATTTTGATAATTCTACAAAAGAGTCACTTTTTACTCCCGTACTATTTTCCGTGAACATTTTTGTGATATTTTGCACGGTGCACCTGTTCTTGACATATTTTCATGGGTAGCGAAGGCTTTGCATTTCTTAATTATTTGCCCAACAGTGCTCACAGGTATACGTAGGTCTTTAGAAATCTTATGATAGCTTTTTTTTTTCTTTATGTGCAGAAATAATTTGATCTTTTAGATCTTTCGACAGCTCTCTTTGCTTTGACATCCTGCAGAACTGTTAGTGTGACGTCTTGGGATGAACTGACCCTCAAGAGAGCTAACACCTTTAAGTAATGCACGTTCTCGACTATTCCATAAAATTCTAACACATTCGAGCATGAAATATACTCAAGACATTAATTTTAAACATACTTTCGAAACTGTCCAAGTACCTTTTACATGACCTGCTTTAATAATTTGTATCTAAACTTATATATAAATGGAACTTTGTCTGTGTGTGTCTGTGCATCCGTTACCTATAGACTTCGAAACGGCTGAACCAATTTCCTTGAAAATTTACACAGTTGTACTATAAGTGTCTGCGAGTGTTCTTAGTTAGGTTTTGTGTTAAGGTACCCCTGGTAAATATCGAAAATCAATAATCAAAAAAATCGGGTTATAGAAGGAGTGGTCCGATTTTAATCAAACTTAATACACTCATAGACAAAAGCATAAGAAATGATATTCAGAAGTTTCAAGGTTGCAGTTCTTACAATAGTGTAGAAAATTTGTTATTGATACCAGGAAACCAAAATTTGATTTACATCCATTCATTTTTCTTTCAGTCTACGGTTTCACTTTAACTGGAAACAACTATTGCTTTTTAATCTTTCGTGCCCACGTCCAAAAAGTCTGAGCTCCAGGACCATGGATTAGTTTTAAAACTTTCATTACACCCGAGCAACGCCGGGCTATACTGCTAGTATAAAATATATATGCGTGTGAAATAATTTATTTTTGCTGTTTATTTGCATTTATAATTGTTTTATGAATATATTGTGAGCTTTAGACAATGCTTTTCTTTTAATATATGATTCTAAATTCCTTTTTTTTTTTACTGTCCAAATACTTGTTTCACCTCAGTTGATATAATTCAAATATCCCTTGGGAAAACATATAGCTGCCAAAAAATATATGTTGGATTTACATCAACTACATTAACAAGACGCCTTATAGTACACGTCTGACTATTTGTCCATTTCTAGATATTTTCAACAACATTCATGTCTACATTCACAATATAAAAAAATAATGACGAATAACACAACTATCCTACACCAAAAAAACAAAAAATTCAAACTACAGATCCTCAAGGCAATATTCATTAAAAAGTTCAGCCGTCAATTAATAGAATGGGCTATGAATATTGTAGTATGTGTTCTAAAATGTTTATAAAAAGAACAATTTTTTCATGCTTTAATGTGTGCATGGCCATGACATTGCAACATAAAAAAATTCCATCGTGGATAATTTTCATGTTCTAATGAATGCTAAACATAACTCGACCGTTACATTTGAAGCAAGAAGAAAAATTTACAGTAATTTTTAGCAACACAGTTTTGTGGTTATGTTTTGTTGCCACAACTTAAACCCTCGAAAATGATCCTGAAAGGAGATTGAAAATACTTGGGAATATCGAGAAATGGATAATAATATCAACTGTAAAAGTTACAGCGCCTTTCTTACATCTTTCAATTATAATACACAAAAGCTTATCCGTGAGTATAAACGGATTTTATTCAAAATAAAGCAGACATAATGTTTGCAGTTTATTTATTCAGACATGCCTAAAAGAAAATTTGCTAAATACACAAATATATATAGAGATGAGTTGTAATATTGTTTAGCACCAAGATGATTGTTGTTGTTGCTTCCATAGTTTTATCGATAACAATCTATTTTGGCAAGCAGGTTTTTATTGTAAAGTGTTCAGTATTAGAGTGAAGATGGGTTTAATGCAAACACTTTGTCACTTTGAATTTAACATGAACTGGTTCAATTAAAGTTTTATAATGACATCATTATGATGTCTTCACCCAGTTCCGATGATTGAAGACATCATAACAGTGTCCTCACAAATCTTCAAAGTTGGCATGAACCTGTTCAGTTAAAGTGACAAATTTTTTGCATTAAACCTATATACAGTGGAACCTGCCATATGACACTCTCTTCGTCAGCGACCACCTGTTGTTAACAACCGTTTTTCTATGCACGGATGATTTGCTAATGTTAATTGACCCTCAGCGAGCGACTACCTCCAGAACGCGACCAGCGACCAGTATCAACGACTGAAAATCACTGATCAAGTGACCGCTTTAAAAAAAAGTAAAAATCCATTTTGGTCATACACTGCAAACTTCTAAATTAGAAGAAACTAAATGAGTAATCTATTTAATTTTGCTTTGATCGAATCCAGGAACACTTCCTCATTGTTTTGTTATTGTAGTGTTGTATCAAACCGTTATTTCTTGTTGAAATGTACATTGCTTGAGTTCACTTCATGGTCAAACATGGCTGTTTTGTACAGCATGTATTGCATTTGACATGTTCAAGGGAATTATCGCAGTCTCTGTACTGACTTGGATAAATTCAGGGATTGGGAAAATCACAAGTATATCCCTTTCTCAAATGTCTCTTTCGTTCCTTTATTTGTTTGTGTATCTCTCTACTCTATTTCTATCTGGGTATATCTATCTCTATCTCTCTGTTTCTTTACCCACCACCCACGATCGCAGTCAGTTTTTTGTGTTTCGCTTTTTCTTTTTTTTTTTTTCTATGTATTATTGCAGATTCTCTTTTGTTATCACTCACTTCTAAGAAAACAACTGAAAGTGTATACTTTTTTTTTTTTAAGTCCACTTAATAAATATTTTGGTCTCTTGTTGACCGTTGTAAATACGTTTCTTTTTTAATTTTTAAATGAATTATGCTGAATAAATTTCTTTAAAGTTAGGCCATTTTCTTATGTTCTCATTTATTTATTACCAGATTACAGGGTAAAATTCTAATATGTACATTCTGATGAGTGGAATATACGTTCCTGGCGTAAATAGGTAATGACTATGAGCCTTTACTGAGCGACCACCTGCCGTATGCGATCGGTTTTGATGACAGTGGGTTGGTCGCATACGACAGGTTCTACTGTATATATATATATATATATATATATATATATATATATATATATATATATGTGTGTGTGTGTGTGTATGTGTGTGTATGTGTGTGGTTGTTTATCAGACTGCCATTCCAGTCCATGTCAATCAAAAAATGCAAATCATGTGATGGATAGTAAAAGGTATATGAGGATTAATGGCCAGTAGACGTTCCTAAGGCTATGACTGGTCATGACGGCCATGTTTGTGGAAAACAATGCAAATCATTGGTCAGATTTAAGAGTTATGTGCATGCATGGCCCGGATAAATCTTTGCAGGATCTTGTGTGACAGCCATGCTCAATACGAGAAGGTAGCTATCATCATATATTTCATTTGGAAATTAATTATTTCTGCAATCTAAGAGTTTTATTAGTCAGCAGATAGAAGTGTTCATTTGAACTGTCAAGTTACACTGTGTCTTTACTGCCTCCTTTAGAAAGTCTTGCAGATTATTATTTATGAAGGTGGAATAGTTCATTCCAATGTAGATAGGGCACTATAACAGTTATTAAATAACCCACATTGTGATAACAGAATCCCTGTCAAAAATGGTGGGATGCAAGAAGTTGGATACAAATTTACTGCAGATGAACAAGCAATTAAAGCACTAAAAATTTATATCTATGATTCTGGTCTCCAATATTGTCTCATTAAATTTAAACATATAGTGGAATAACTTTGGTCATGTTTGCTTTAGATTTTCATTATTAGACAATCACATTGAGTGAAAGTGAACCCAGTCTCTTTTGTGCTGTACCATTGGTGGAAGTAAACGTATAAATGTTTAATATATAAAGGCACACGTTTTCAAAATAAAATACATAGATATGTATGAATATAGTAATAGGTGCAATCTAAGTTTAATATGTTCCAATTTAGAATTTGGCAAATAAAGATATGCATATCAGGAGCAAGGTAAATTTATTGAATGTATTTTTAGATATTATATCTCTGTTAATAAAATTAATCAATTTTCACATCAGAGAAATCTGTCAATTAAACCCAGAGTTGGAAGAATAGTCATTGATCTTTTTATTTATCTATTTCCAGTGTATGAATGCATGTATATACATATTTAAATGTTGCTTTAAACTAAGACAATCCTTCATCATATTTTATAGATTGGTACAATAAAATCAGGTATGAGGTGCTTTACAAAATAACAAAAATATTAATAACATTCAAAACATTAATTTAAAACAGTGCTCAATATAGAAATAGAGCTATGGATATTTATTATAAATTATAGTTTAAAACATGTACAAATTACAATCTACTACAAAAATGTACATTTTGTTTCGACATTGAAAGGACAGTGTCTCATCAGGTAGGAAACGCTATTTTTTTAAGCAAAAAAAAAAAAAAAAAAAAAAAAAACACACAAGGTCTAAGTAAGAAGTCTCAGGACTGGTTGTTTAAAAAAAAAACTACAATGCATATCAGCATTTAATGTCTATAAAAGTAATCCCTTTCTGAAGCCACATCTTTTCAAAATGATGAAAGCATTCCTGGAACTCCTTAAGATTGCAAGAAGCATTCTCTTGGATTTTCTCAACGTATTTAAATTTTGTTCCTTTCAAGTGGGATTTGATTTTTTGAACGGGAAAAAGGGAGTGATCTGGTAAGTGTGATTTTTGGACATCAGAAATGGAGTCCAAAAAATTACTGGACAAAATATGGTCACTGATAGAACCTCGGTGGGTATAGTGAGATGACCGCACTCTACACATTTTCCTTCCAAGCACTGCTAAAAAACAAAAAAAGTGAGCAACAACATTATAACTTAGTGTGTATATGTGACAGAGTTCAAAGGTTAATGTTTGCCAAATGGTTTTGCTCTCCCTATTTTAGTTTCATTACCATAGCAACAGTCCTGATACCTTAGTAACAATTTTTTTTTTCTTTTAGTAAGTAGCAACTAGCCTAAGAGAAAGAAAAAGCTGAAACCACCCTATAGAATTCCCAAAAAGGTATAGTAATAAGAAGAATTTGTGGAGAGCCATGGCCACTTACATCCTGAAAGAACACGGCATTTACCAGAATGGATACAAGGATTATGCATGTCTCGTATGGCATTGATGAGTGTGAGTGGGTAACAGAAATTGCCAAACAAGGAGACATGACAACAAAATTGTCAAACAATGTCTTAGCTGAGCCAGAGATGAGGAAAACAGTTTTTTCCTCTTGCCTGAGCTTTTCTTAATGTCACTGTAGTAGAACATGTCTGTCGTATTTTAGCCTCTTTTAAATCTTTCTCAAAGACAAACCACAATATAATTAACTACTTATATAATAATACACACACAAACAGAGGAAGACCACTAAATATTTTAATCACTAAAGGTCCTTACTATTTAGATTGTTCTAACTATTGTCTTCATTTTTATTGTCATATTTATGACATTTTAACCGTTGTACACTCCAGCCTTCTTCAGGTTACATATATTGAGATTTAAAACTAATTCTTTTATTCAATCCACCAGAGTAAATTGTTCTAGTTCCATGTGACATGCCTTTTCTGGACATTTCAGTTATTTTCCTTTAGTAACTCAACTCTCCAAGTTTATGTTCACCTCTGCTGTGGCCAAGTTTTGAACTTGCAACACTTTAGACCTAGTCACTGGATTACTTAAACCAATGCTTTAATCGACTGGATCACGTATACTTAGGGGAAAGGGTATGGCATGGATAACTAGAACAATTTAATAAAGTGTTTGGTTTGAAATTCCATCACACATCTTCTGAAGAAGGCCAGAGTGTACTTTGGCCAAAACTTGGTGAATACGACAATAAAGATAAGGATAATAGTTCAAATGATGTAAATAGTTACAATATCTCATAAATATAGATATATACTAATGGCCTAGTACCACTTAACCTGGAAAAAACATCTACCAAAAGACAACTGTTCAACCTGAAATCTCAGTAAAAAAAAAAAAATTCCGGGGTTCACAGTCCACTCCCCCCCCCCCCCACTTATTCAGCTGGATTGGCTTGCTTTGCTTGCTTGTCCCTGGCACATTGAAGAAAAAAAAAAAAAACACGACCAGTCTGCCACATCAGATAGTTTGAGAAGCACTGATCTAGAGGACACAATGGCCAAAACATGATGATGACAACAAAGATGACAGCAATAGTCCTGTGTAAATTCTAGCAAACCTGCTAAAACAAATATCCTATGTGAGAAATATTTAATATACGAGTTTCTAACAATGTAAATGCTTTAAAGATGTGCATATTTTAGTGAGTAAAAAGTGGGCTACTGAATTGTTATTATTACATAGCCTCTGCTGGAGAGTTTGACTCAGTTTTAAAGCCAAGTCTGCCACAGCTTTGGAACATAGTCCACCACAGCCCACAACTCTGGAACAAAGGCTGTCAGAAAATCAATTGTGTGTACACAAATCTGCAATACATTCCAAAAAAGGTTTTTGAGAAAAACATTGGTTTAACTCTTAAGAAGAGTCTTTATTTCAAAACCCTGGAGAGAGATAAAAGGAGATATTGAGTTGGGAATTAGCCAACAATTTTCTTAAGTAATAAAATTAACATCATTGAAAAATAAAATACAAAAGCAATTTCACATTTATAGATTTTTTTTTTAAATTAAAAGATAAGCAAAATTTTTTTTTTTTATTCAATATCATTCACCTGTATTGAGATATTTAGTTAGTATGTTACATATACATACTTTTTTATGATATCTGCAGTCTAATATAAAAAAAAATAATAATAATTCAGGTAAACAAATGTTTCAGACAAGTAACAGACAGACATAGATAATCAAAAACGATAGCAACACAATTATAAAGTAACGGACAGACAGGGAGATGCGTATAAAATAAATAAACATAAAATATAAAGCATTGATTTCACATCAAGATTGCATAAAATTTAACAAAATGCGACAAATAAAAATAAGATTGCAAACAAGATATCTAAATTTTAAAAACACATTCTTACAGAAATCCCTCTTTTATACATTTGTATGTATGTATGGCATGCCAACATGGGGTAATGGTTAATAAGCTTGTCTCTCTAAACCACTTACAACTGAGCAGAGAGTTCAATCCACGCTGGATGCTCCATAGTTTTGGTCTTGTGCAACATCAAAGCAAAGCCATGTTTCCACATGTACAAATTTAAGCATGTGTGCATCCAAAAAATACTTTTCCCAGTGTGCACTACATTCTGAGTCTAGGTAGAAATGTCAAAGAGCAATATTTTGATTTTATACAAAGCACACAAGAGGTACCAATCCATACATAATCTCATTTTTGACAGATAAGATGCTAATCTTATTATACAATAAACCAAGTGATTTTGTGTCACTTTATAGTCTGCCCTGCTATTTAACCCATAGCTGGGATAAACGATGGATTCATACCTTTCCCAATGGTATTTGTACATAAATGAATGTAATGAACTCAACTGAAATTCAAACTCAGCTCTCAGATTTCCAAATCCAAGCTGTTATCCATCACACCACCCACACGTTGAAGCTTAAAGCACCTGTTATTCCCAAGCAGTCAGTTATGTAGGTACTGACTAGGTATGACATTGCTTAACTTCAGTGATCGGACAGAAACTGGTGTTTCAACATGATATAGCTGTAAGCAGTCTAGGAGGAGGAAAAACTGAATTCAGAAAAGTCTGGAGGGTCTAGTAGAAAAGTTCACAAAGGGTGGATAAGCTTCTTATGGGAACAGCCAATCAACATAAAGCTAGGAGATGGAAAAACTCCTATTCAAAGAGCCTGCAACTGTAGCATCATCTGACATAGGGCACAAAATGCACCAGTACAGGACATGGTGCTATAATAGAGTGTATGTGTGTGCATTTCCGACAGACAATTGACCAATTTAAACAATTCACTTGTGCAGGTTGTTCAGTAAAAACTTAAAATTTACTGAACCTTCACCTGCTCAACAAGATAATCAATCCATATACATGTGTGTGTGTGTGTGTGTGTGTGTTTAGACAGCATTTTTTTCATTGATGCATGTTTCATTAAATAATATAGACAAAATTTGTCCATATTATTTAATGAAACATATATATATATATATATATATATATATATATATAAACACACACACATCTATAGATGTTTATCATTAGCATTTAAGCCTGGGTTCAAATGACTATTTTCAATGTAAGCCCTCCCATATTTAGGAGACAAGTGCAACAAAAAATTCCAACTCTTCATTTTTATTTGACTTGTGTCAAAAAAAATTAATTTCGTATTTCAAATCCAACATGAATTGTTTGACCTCAGGGAAAATTAAGAATTTTAAATGATCCTTTTCAGAGTAGATGGCATCCGTCCCTCAACAAGTTGAGAGACCTAGTGCAACACAATCTTCACTTTCACTTGCCCTAAGCTACGATGGGTAAAAATTTATATAATTGATGCAAACAGATTTTGCTTTTTGTGTCATGTAGACATTTTTTAGATTTTACAAGTACACAACATAGCTACAGTACGTCTGTAACAGAATGAATCTCTTATAAAAATGAAATCCACTTATAAAATCAGCCGTTTAAACTTTGTTCTTCAGCTGCATTTGAACACTGACACTAGAGGTAAGTTTGCACTCACCACCTAAACCAGAGAGAGATTTTTCCGAAAAAAGTATCACCAATTTTGCTACAGAAAGGGAAATTTTCTGTCATGATGATGAAATGAACAGATAGGTTATAGTTTTACCTTTTAACTTGTAGGCAATAAATGCTTCCAAAAATAACTTTAATAATATTTTTTCTAAGTCAACAGTTTCAGTCAAAGTAAATTACCCTAAAATTAAAGCCACAATATAAAAAGTTACATTATTCGATTTGCTAACATTTTTAATCCCTTTCTTTGATAAAGTTCTTCAACAAACAAAATAAGTTGGTATAAAAAGTTTTTCCATTGTCTTATTTATATTGTGGTTTTTATATATTTGGGCAGCAACTTTTCTTTTAAGCATTTTTCATTAAATATGACAAACAATGAAAATTTAATTAATTTTTTTATTTAGTTTTTTTTTTTACTAGTATCCTCATGTTTTCCTATTTTCCATGAGTAAAAGAGTGCTGAAAAAAAACCTAAGGATGCTGGAAAAAACTAATTAAAAAAATTAATTAAATCTTTATTTATTAATTAAATCTTGCCATATTTAATGAAAAATGTATGTATATTTTAAATCGGTAAAGCAGTAAAGCCATTAAGACTCAAGAGGTTACAGAGTGTGGAAGAATTAGAAACAAAAACATTAATAATGATTGGGAAGAGGAAAGAGCAATTAGGAAGACTGTAGATAGCAATTGAGTTTGAGTTTGATTTTTGTTCACGGCATATCAACACCTCTGTGGGTTATTTAATGCCAAAAAGGTGGGGGTTTTAAGGTTTGTTTTTTAATGTTCAAATATAGTGAGAAAATTGATTTAGTCAAATGCTAAAACTTTAGAAAACTGAATATGTCTTCTAGTTTTGTATTCAAAAATGTTTTGCTGAGAATAATTTTTTCCTTCAAAAATGTATTGTTGGTAATATTTTTCCTTCAAAATTGTATATCTTTCTATAAAAGTATATTTTTATATATATATGTTTCTATAAAAGTGCATTTTTATACTTTCATAGTGCTTTGACCCCAATTTGGGGGTTAACTATTTGTCTAATAGGTACTACCACTCCAGGTCAGGGTGGACCTGGGAACAACAGCAATTAAGGGGTGGTTTCATGCTTCTCACAACCTCCTAATCAGAGGTCTAGAAAACATGGTAACAGAAGAGAGTTCCATAAGAGAGAAGTGTGTGTGTGTATATATATATATATATATATATATATCCAGATATTTCTATAAGATTGAAATATAAATTACAAATTATAAAAAAGCTGAACAAAAAAATTCAACCCTTTTTTTTTTTTAAATTGGAGATTCTAATTTTGCTAAAAACTTAAAAAACACTTTTTAACTTAAAAAAAGTTAAAATTTTAATTTGATTAAAAAGAAAAAAAATGAAAATTGGAAGGAATTTGTATGGATACTTATTCAGATGTTATTGGGAATTTTTATCAAATTTTTCTTACATTAATATTTGCTGCTTTCCTTCTATTTGTAGAAAACAAAAGAGATTCTTTGCTTTGTGTTCTTTTAATTATATTCATGATGTGAGTCTCAGTTTTTTTTTCAAAACAAAGGAAACTAGTAAAATCTTTAAGAAACTATTCATCAAATCTTAACAAAAATTAATTTCACCTTAATTCATTTAACACAAACATTATTTTTGAAAACAGACAGACTCATAAATGCCAAAGACAACATGTATAAAATGTCTGCCAGGCAATAAAACATTAAAAAATTTTTTTTAATTAAAGGTGGAAAAAAAATAAGAAAAAAATAGGAAGGCAACACAATATTTAGAAAACTTAAAACGATCACTTGGTTATTTATTTTAGAGTATTTTACTTAACAATTATTGCCATGTGATGAAAACAGTGAAATATTTAAATAAGATCTTAATCAACAGTGCCTTTTTATAGCCATATGCCACTTATATTTCAAAATAAAACTGTTTTTACATAATTTTAATAAAACATTTCACTTTGTAGACAAAAAATGACAGCAAATTTTTCTCAACTGTTTATTCAATGTCATCTCTATCTTCAAATGAACATTTGCAAATAAAAAAGTAAAACGCTTGTAGGCTGCAAAAAACCATAGCATTTTAAGAAAGGATTTCAATGAAAGTGTTGTAGGATTTCATGGTGCACTAGAGAATTAAAAATAGAATATTCTGGTGAAGGGTAAAAAATGACAAGTGTTGTCACAAAAAGAAAAACATTTGGTGCCAAAATGAGTGTGCACTAATTTAAAATAAATTCAATTTAAACACATAATAAAATTTGCATCATTTCAAGTTTTTGAGATTCAATTTGAGTCTTTTAACCAACTTTTATAAGATTTGAAAAAAAAATTATTTAAGTTACACACTAATCAATTTACTGTTTTCGATAAATTATAAAATAAGTGATGAAGTAATCGTTTTAAGTAACGCGGTTAATCGAAATAAGTGCTGCATAATCTTTTGCAAAAAAAGAAAAAAAAAAAAGAAAAAGATGAAATTTGGTTAAATAATTTGAGATAAATCCTAAAACACAATTTCAAAAGGTAGAAAAATTGTCTTTCAATTGAAAAGTGTTTAGGATAAATTTGATTTAGCCTTTCGAGAACTTTTCTCTTAGGAAGCCATGATGGCAATAACCACAACAAAAGTGAAGATAGTTGTGAAGAAGATGTGTGTAAACATCATACACTTCTTTAAACGGCGACCCTGAAAAAAAAGAAAATAAAAAACTGAATGTAATAAAAATTTATTTTTCATTCCTAATTTACTTGAACTTTAAAAGAATGACAACAATTAAAACATCTTGTAATTGCATTTTCACATTTGGACAAAGAAAAAAAATTATATATATGCGCCTCTGTGTGTGTGTTTGTTACAGAGAGAGAGCAATACTGTGAACTACCTATTCAGTAGCTAGTGTGCACTTTCTGAAACCTATTGGAATTGGTCAATCTCAAGGTAGATTTCATCCTGTAATTGCTTTTGTACAAGAAAGGTTATATATTTTTCATTTGTAAACGAGTTATTACGCGACCTAGGTTTCTACCATGAAAATCACCTGAAGATACCACTCATGGTAGAAACCTAGGTCGCATAATAACTCGTTTACAAATGGAAAATATTCAAAAGTTCTACAATTGTATTGAACACATTTTAATACAAATGTGCACTGGTCTAATTTTATTATGACTTAAAACTAAGTAATTAAACAATCATATATATATATATATATATATATATATTTTATATATATTTTGATATATATATATATATATATATATATATATATATATAATATTAACTATAGTAATACCAATACCAATAGTAACCGAACTAACTCTGCCAAAACTAGTACTAATTAGGCTATAATTTAAATTGTCTTGAACACTTGAACAACCCACCAAGGATAAACTCGGAGGGAAAAGAAGGGGAAGTAAAAAAAGAAACAAACGAAGTACATGAACAAAAGTTAAGCACTCGTAAGAAAGAAAAAACCCCAAGACAAAAACCCTAACACTAAACCCTAACATTAAAGTGCTCGATTTTCTGTCTTTATATATATATATATATATATATGGCAGTCCAAAAGTAGATTTTTTTTTTTAAATCGTATCACCCCGAGAAATGGGTGATACGATTTAAAAAAATGTGATATGCAAGGGGGGGTTACATAAGAGTAGAAAGATTAAGTAGAGAGAGTGAAGAGGAAGACGAACCAGTTAGAAAGGAGCAAGAGAAAAATGGGAATCAAGGTGTGATGACAGTTGCAAAAGTGGAGAGAAAGGAAAGGATATATGGGGTGGTGAAAGAACTAGAGTCAAGTGGTTAATAGATGAGTATAGGTTTGTGTATTATTATAATGGTATTCATTATATTATTCAACAGCAGTCCATAAGGACTTTGATGAAACATTTCCTGTGAAATTGATTGGCTAAAGAGGTACAATTCATTGGCTGACTTAAAAGACTGAAAGAATTCTGTTAGTTAAACTGAAAGGGAGGCTTCTCAATATATTGGTTATAGTGGTATATGCACTGACAATACAAAGTACAGAAAAAGAAATGAAATCATTCTATTTCATGATAGACAATGCCAAGGTACAGTGTAAGTCACAAGAAATGAGAATTATCATGGGAGATTTGAATGTCAAATTTAGCCAAGAGAGAGAAGGTGAAACAATCAGAAATTTTAGGCAAGGTCACCGTAATGGCTGCGGTGAGAAATGGGTCCAATGCTGCATAGCAAATGACCAGATAATAACCAACACCCAATTCCAAGAGCACCCAAGACGACTATAGACATGAAGAAGTCCAGAAGAAAGAGCTAAGAACCAGATTGATTATATTTCTATCAACAAGAGATTCAAGAATGCATTCTTTACGACAAAACCTACCCAAGAGAAAGTGACCACATACCAATTATATGAAAACTAAGGATAAAACTATAGAACACAGCCCTGGATGTGCGTCGTGATGCAGTGGATATTGGCTCAGAACGACAAATCGGGAAGCCGAGTTTAAATTCCTGTTGAATTCCTTGCATTCACTTACGCACAAATACACTTGGGAAGGGGATTAATCCATCTCTTCCCTCCAGTTATGGGTTAAATAGGACTGACTGGGTTCTATAGCCTTGGCTGGCAACCAGTCTACCGCAGAAATCAATGGCAACCTAATGCAGGATAATCTTCTGCCCAGTCAGTCACATCTCTTTTGTGACATGATCGCCCAAAGCGTGTATCACATATGGCACTTAACTGACTGAACCCAGCCATAACACTCCAGTACAACAGACTCATTTGAAAGGAAAAAGTATATCGGAAGAAAAATGAGTGGATCACTGAAGAGATTCTTGACATGATGCAAAAGAGACAGAAAATAATACAAAGATATGGAACAGAATACAGGAAATTACACAAGGAAATAAGGAGCAAATGCAAACAGGCTCGAGAAAGATGGCCCAACAACTAATGTCATGAAATAAAGAGCACGACAAATAAAGGAGCTATGCACAAAAAAAAAAATGGAACTATGGAACTAACAAGATAAAAGACCTGCTCAGCAACAGGATGTATAAATCAAAAAATGGAACACTCATACTAGAAAAAGAAAAAATACTTCAGAGATGGGACAAGTATATCAGAGACCTCTTCCACAACAAGAGAGAGCAACCAGTAAGACACAGAAATATGGACGGACCAGAAATATTGAAAACCGAAGTGGAAGCGGCATTAGCCAAATTGAACAAAAACAAAGCAGCAAAACCTGACGGCATTGTAATAGAGATGCGAACGTCCTTAGAAACATAGACAGGATCACCGAAATAATAAACAAAATCTACAACAGTGGCAATATACCAAAGGACTTAAGCAGATCAATTTTCATAGCACTTCCTAAGAAGCCAGGTGCAAAGGAATGTGAACTCCACTGAACAATCAGCTTAATGAGCCACATAACAAAACTCATCATCCAGATTCTGATTAACAGAGCACGCAGCAGAATCAACCCAGAGAAAGGACAATAACAGTGCAGCTTCGTTAAAGATACCAGAACAAGGAATGCAATATTCATGCCCAGAATACTATCTGAAAGAGTAATACAAATGCAAAAGAACCTTCATCTGTGCTTTACAAACTACACAAAGGCATTTGACAAAGTACATCCCAAAGACTTGTTTGAGATGCTCAGCAACCTCGACATTTTCAGGAAAGACATCAGGATAATCAAGAACCTATATTGGCAGCAAACCACTTGCATACAGATAGGAAATTAATTCAGCAGATATACAAAACTAGAAAGGGGAGTAAGACAAGGATGTGTTTTCTCTCCAGATTTATTCAGCCTATACAGCAAAACAATTCTGAGGGAATTAAAATCGTTGCCAGGATTCATCATTGGCAGCCACAATATCAACAATGTGAGATACGTTGATGACACAGTGCTGATGGCAGACACAGAAAAGAAAATGCAGGACCTCCTATAGAAGGTAACAAGATAAAATGAGAAGAAAGAACTGAGCATATACTTAAAGAAAATGGAATTTATGATCATCAGCAAAAGGAAAACGCCAAAATACAAACTACAGGTTGGAGAAACTAAAATAAAACAAGTAATGAAATTTAAGTACCTGGGAAGCATTCTGACAGGGGATGGAAAGTGTGACGTTGATGTCCAAGGAGGCATTTCAAAAGCTAATAAGAGTACAGAGAGACAGGAAATTCTCATTGGAAACAAAGAAAAAGGTGCTGGACTGCTATGCGATATCTGTCCTTCTGTATGGCAGCAAATGATGGACAATCTCATCAAGGATGAAAGAGAAGCTTGAGGTGGCAGAAATTTGGTTCTACAGAAGGATGTTGAGAATACCACAAACTGAACACATGAGCATGGATGAGGTGTTGGAGAGGATACAAATGAGAAGAAAACTCATATGTAACATCATGAAGGGACAGATGAAGTTCCTGAGAAACAATGAGAAAGAAGGGCCTGGAGAATTTAATGCTCACAGAACAGATAGAAGAAAAATGAGACGAGAGATTGGTATTTTTATCTATTTAATATTTTATATTAGATAAAATTTGGGGGGTTATCCTCTTCGTTTTTACAGGTTAGTCATATATATATATATATATATATATATATACGCCAACCATAAGTTTTCATAAATTAAACCTAAGGCTGAAAAATTGACACCCACTGTGCAATGCTTATTATCTACAAATACTCAATCCCCAATATTGAGTACTCTTCCCCATAAATACACAAAATTTTAAACAGTAATGCTTACTGTTTAAAATTTGGTGTATTTATACACAGAAATAATATTGACTGTAAGAAAACAGTGGAGATTATATGAAAAATGATTCACACAAGTGCTATTTTGTGGGTGAACAATTAAACATTTAAATTAAACTTGGTTTAAATGTTTAAAATGAAACTGGCATGACAAGTTCAAATTCTAGCTGAGGTCACTGCATTTACTTTTGCACAAATAGACTTGAAAATGTATGAATCTCTTCTCTTTCCAGCTATGGGTTAAATAATGGGGCAGACTGACCTCTCTAGATTTAGTTGGGTATAAAAACCTACTTGCTACAGAAATCACAACACCTACAACTAGCACGGTTGATTAAGGAGTAGAGGTCAATAAGCCTGTAAGCATTGGGAGCCTACAGGTAAAGAAATGGTAAAGAATATATACTCACCACTGGATAGGGTTCAGGAATCTTATCTTTGGGGTTGTTAGCTTTCTCATATTCATATTTCTCTTGCCTCTCTGGAATTAGAAACAAAGAACAATAGCATTATACATTCATGTGGAGAACAGAGGGAGAGAGCATGCAAAAGAATGGATGTAGGAATTGTATGCCTTCACAGGCATCTTTTTTTAGTTACTCCTTTATAACCCTTGTCTTTGTGCTACTTGTTCATTCATCTGCTCAAATTTAAGTAACCTGCTCCTTCTCTTGCTGAAGTGTCATGTGTGTTCAATTATTCATGTCTTTTTTCTCCTTATGTTTGTCTTAAAACATCATCAATTCAGACATGCTTTGTGTTGTATCATGGAATGAAGAGATACACAGAGAAATGTAGATAAACTACTATTAACAGAGTGGTACAACCAAGATGTATATACAATATTTACAGTCTCTCGCAGTAGTAGGTGTTACTTCCCGAAGTCCGTGATAATGACAACTTCTGTGCTAAGCGCAACTTGTCTTTTATACATCTGGGCGACCAGATGCCAACATGGTATGAGCCAAAACACAATACTTTGTACATAACTTTTTCAGTATTCAACATTGGAACCACAACAGTAATTTCAAATCTTTCTTCACTTATAACGAAATATTCCTGCCATATAGGGAGTTAAATATTACATAGCAATCCAATAATTTCCTTGTAATTTTTCAATCCCTTAACACCTTGTTTAATATCTGAAAATCATCTTTCAGTATTCCTAAGCACCTTTGGATTCCTATGTTGCACTTTGTGTCATCAGATGCCCTATGCTACCTAGGTACTTGAATTTCTATACTGGTTTGATATTGTCATTACCCCCAATGCCTAGTTCACACTTTGGTTACAACAAAGAATTCCAATGCTTTCAGGGTTCTTTCCTGTTTCAGAAGACTAATTCAATCAAGTGACACTGAATCCAAAACATAGAAAACTGCAGTATGAATAAATAGATTCAATTCCAACAAATGTGTTTTTTTCTATGTGTGCTGCTTAGAAGAAAATATTTCAAGAAAATAAAGATTTTCATAAGAGATAAATCAACACTGGTTAAAAGAGACTTCGATCATAGATATCAAAATCTGTCACCTGCTTTATGATATTCTCAAAATCTAACACTAGAAAAACTTCAAAACTTTTCATTATTTGTGACAACATTGATAAATTCACAGAGAACAGAGAAAAGAGAAAGAGAGATGGCGAGGGGGGGACAGACAAAAACAGGAGTGGATGTGACAACAGTTGGAAACAGATGACGGCGGCGTGACAACAGTTGGAAACAGATGACGGCGTGACAACAGTTGGAAACAGATGACGGCGGCGTGACAACAGTTGGAAACAGATGACGGCGGCGTGACAACAGTTGGAAACAGATGACGGCGGTGTGACAACAGTTGGAAACAGATGACGGCGGCGTGACAACAGTTGGAAACAGATGACGGCGGCGTGACAACAGTTGGAAACAGATGACGGCGGCGTGACAACAGTTGGAAACAGATGACGGCGGCGTGACAACAGTTGGAAACAGATGACGGCGGCGTGACAACAGTTGGAAACAGATGACGGCGGCGTGACAACAGTTGGAAACAGATGACGGCGGCATGACAACAGTTGGAAACAGATGACGGCGGCATGACAACAGTTGGAAACAGATGACGGCGGCATGACAACAGTTGGAAACATGACGGCGGCGTGACAACAGTTGGAAACAGATGACGGCGGCGTGACAACAGTTGGAAACAGATGACGGCGGCGTGACAACAGTTGGAAACAGATGATGGCGTGACAACAATTGGAAACAATGAAATGGTTAAAGATTATGATGTTAAAACTCACCTTGATTCTTGTCATGGTAGCAGAAATCATGAATTTCAAGAATAATGTTGATTATCAGATGCAGCAAAAGAAGTATCATAATAATCCAGGTAACCCAGCCAGGAATATGCATCTTCCCATAATCCAAACCAATCAATAAAGTTGGCACTGTACAAAACAATCAAAAAAAAAAAAGAAAAGACCAAAATCAAATTCTGTTAATGACCAATATGTAGAAGAATTAAACAGTTCAATATTTGCTGGCCAAATATTAATACAATAAACTCTCAGCGAGATCTGAACACATATCGTCTTTGCTTCAGGGAAGTTTGCCAGAATACAATAGCAGCTTTTTATTTGCTCAGATTCCAAGAAATTCTCCCAACACATTTTTTTGTTTTTTCTTTGCGTTTTTATACCATAATGATATCAGGAACTGCAATGTTATTTTTATCTGCTTATTATTAGATTATACATTGTCAACCATCACTAATTTTCATTTCCTGCAAAGCCATTGAATTGCTATAATATAGCAGTTAAAACACTGTTTGCATTCTACCAGGTTCCCCAGAGATAAAAAGTATATGATATTGAATTTCACTGAGAGCTTATACTTTATTTACACTAATCACTGTCATAAAAATGGGGTCATTTAAGAGAAAAAGAAAAAGTTATGTCCTGGGTAAGAGTATTTAGCTTTGGATGCAACTAGTCTAAGAGAAAGAAGTTTCTGATATAAAGACCTCTACACCTACTTTGTGTAAAATAGGGTAGGCTGAACTCACTAAGTAATCTTCCTAAAGATGGTATCTTTATAAAAACACTGAGTTTCCAATCTCTTAAACTGGTTGGTGTTAGTCAGGGCATGCAGCTGTAAAACTCACTCCAATATTTCGTGATAGTTCAATTATGGAGCCATCAATAAAACCTTGTCCAACCCATGCTAGCATGGAAATGGATGTTAAACAATAATGATGATGATGAATTAATTTTTCAACAAAAGAAATGTTTTTTGTTTGAAGTGTTTGCTATTAAAATAAGACCATTTTAGTAATATAATCATAAGCCAATAGGTGGAAATAGCTAAGTAGCCTGAGAATATACTATAATACCCCATTACATACAGCCTCAAAATTTTCTTGGGGGCCAACTGTATGGGCTTGTTGAATTTTCCAGAATCTATTCATAACCTATATTTTGGCAGTTGAATCCTCAAATATATTGTTGATGGTTACAAAGGGGCCCCATATCTGCTCAAGCTTTAAGGCCCCCCAAAAAATATTATTTTGTCACTGGTCATAAATTGACAAAGTTACAAAAACAAAAAAAATTAAAAAGAAAAGAAATACTCATCAAAAAATTAATGGCTGACAATACCTCAGCTAAAAAAAAAAAAATTAAAAATAATACAAAAACAGAAAATGGAGGGATAACATAATTTTGGGGGGTAACTGGTACTAAATAAGCTTGCTCAAGGTCACAATGGTAGGAAATAGGACAACAAGCAGGAACAGTGACCAATATGTCCTTCTTGATATATATATATATTGAGTATATATATATATATATATATATATATATATATATATATATTGAGTTGCTTTGATACAGATGTTGTGATGTTCCACAGTTAAATTCTTTATTGAACAAAAGTTTGTTTTTTTAATCATATCGCCCCAAGCAAGGCGGTGACACCACTGAGGCGCATGGGGCTACTTAAGAGTAAAATGATTGGAAAAGAGAAAGCCGGGAACCACATCCTAAACAGGAAACAGTTTTCTCGCCATTACTGCTCTGCAATAAGATATTTTTGTACAAGACGACTGCCCTCTCCATTTTACAACAGTTGGTATACTTTCAGAATCTTCAGATTTACAATGTCTTTAGATTTTTAAAAAAAATTTAAAAATAAATAAATTTAAATTTTTTGATAATTTTCATTAAACAGACACTATCAGCTGCAGAATTTAAATATTTTGCTTCTTGCCTTAATAACATGAATTAAAGTTGGACAGTTGTTGATTTTGTCAACTTTAAAAAGTTGACAGTTGTTGATTTTGTCGACTTTAAAAATGAAAAGAAAGACTTACTTGCCAACACACATGCTACTAAGCAGAAAATGAAGAATGTCCAGTTGAACACAGGCCGAAGCCAACTTTCTTTGTGTGGGGTGCACAGGATGAGAAGAGCCTGCAAAATGAACAAGAAATAACACAGAATAAAACAATGTTAGTACAAAAGAAATATTTTCTTTTTAACCTCCCAACAGTTATTTACATTGTTCAAATTGTTGTCCCCATCTTTATTGTCATATTCCCAATGTTTCGGCCATTGTATGCTTCAACCTTCTACAGGTGACTAGAATTTTGAACTGAACTCTTTATTTGAATCACTGAGGTAGACTGTTCTCATTCCATGAATCATGCCACTTCCAGACAATGTGGCTAGAATGAGTTCCATCATACATGAACCACATGCATCTTCATATTAGCAGGTGTACATTCTCTAGCAAGTTTGGAAGTCAGTTCAAAATAAATTCTATGTAGACAGCTCATGTAAGACATGCTGAGAGAACATATATGGACCTACCAGAAAGTCAATTACAATTCCAGCTCACACATTAATTGTAAATTATTCCATATCTTCTAAATGATGCTTCAGCCATAAGACTGAAGAGACAACGGATTGGCAGTTTGTGCAATAAACCATCAGCAAAAGTTCTCCGATGGTGAGTGATCAGATGGCAAAAAAACCCTGCACATGCTGCAAATGATATGGTTACAGGAACTGCTCTTGAAGTACTTTATTTTGTTCGGATAGGAGAGAACTGGTTTAGTTATTTTTAATAATTTCAGTATTACTAAGTCTACTGTTGATACACTGTCGTGCCGACAATTTTTCTTATTTTATAAATCTATCATTTCAATTGCTGCCACATCTGCACTGGTGCTCATGTTATGTCCTCAGATTCTTGACAAAATCCAAAAAAAGGTCTGTAATGTTATCGATCCTGACCTGGCATCTCAACTTGGAATAATTCTGAGATGCTTTCCTTAGTACCTCAACCTCATGAATTTAAACGTACAACTAGATTAGCAATTTTGATGTTGAACTAGCGAGATACAACTGTCCATTGTATTCTAAGAGTTTCTTTCCTCGCACTTCTTACCTGTGGAACTCCCTTCCGATTTCTTGCTTTCCTACCACCTACAATCTTCAAAAAATTAAATGCAATGTCAATTGCAAATCTTTTGTCTTTCTGATCCTATTCTTTTGTTGTCCTTTCTCCTCACAAAAAAGTCTTCTCATTCTCTTTCAATCCCAGTAACCCCCTGCATCTTAGTAACATTATCTCCTTGCCTACGGTGAAATGATAAAAAAATTGATTTTGATATCCCCAATATGTACCTCACATTTTGACATGTCCCTTCTGCTAACAACTATTCATTTTAGATCTGATAAGTATTTTTTTATTTACTATTACACATTCTTCTTTTCTTTTCTTTTTTTCTCCATGTGTCACCTTAAAATGTAAGATCAAATCTGTTTTATTGCTATTGCACATCATATTCAGGACTTTGGAGGCTGTCTTGAAATACCCATAGATAATTTTCTTCCACTGTTCAAGATGCCTGCTAGTTTTCCTTCGCTGGCCACAGTGCTTGATATTCTGCATGATACCAGACTGACAATACTTTGCAATAATTCTGTGAACCGTATGATTGTTCAAATCCAGCAAATGATCAATATCTAAAGACGATTGACTAGATTCCACCATTTTGACAATAACTTCTTTTATTATAAGGGACAGCTTTATCCTTCTGGCCATTTTCACAAGCAGCTACAAAATAGCATCTAATAATGTAGCTAACACCTGCCAAATAGCGATTCATGCACTTGTGGCAATTATAGGCTTGGAAAGATTTGTACACATTTTATAAGACAGGTCAGCAGAAAAAGACATCCACACGACTTGAGAGGTTTCTTTGTATCATGACAAGTATAACAATTGAAATGCAAAGCATGGACATTACTTTTATCTCGCAAGCATGACAACATGCAAAATGTTTTAGATGTTTGAACAGAGAGTGGAAGCATCAATTATTTTAAGCTGTAGACCACTTTTGTCCATTACAATATATATATATATATATATATATCAGCATGCAGTGTGGGTATAGAAGAATCTATAAAAAGTATCTTGTACATACAGTGGTAGGATAACTCTCTAAGAGAGCTCTAAATATATATGTATATAAATACATATAGAGCAAATATAAGAAAAATTAAGGCAGACACATTATTTCATGGTAAATCGGAAGTATGGCCTATTTCAGGTGAACCATCATCAGCTTCCGTCTTTATTGTACAAAGGATTTTACACAAAGACCTAAAAAAAATGAATAAAAATAACGGTTGCTCCCTTAAAAGAGAAAATTTAAGAAAAAATACATCAGTTCAGCGAACACACACACATATTCATACATAAGCACATGCATATATAGATATATACACACACACACAACATATAATCAGAGGACACGTGTAGTGGCGAATGTCAAAAGTTCGAAGATACATTCAACCTGACAGTTGGATTGCAGACCCGTAGATTAGAAACATAAAGAAAGTGGGTTAGGTGAGAGAGAGAGAGAGACAGACAGACAGCGTTAAAAGAAAGGGTAAGGATCTTAAAGCATAAATGAAAAAGGAAGAAGAAGAAAGAGAGGAATAAATTTAAAATAGAAAAAAAAGATGATAGGAGAAAATGAGAAAATAAAAATAAATAAATATTATAAATTAACGGTGAAAGGATAAGAAATTGGAGTCTAACAAAATTAAAAATGTATTTAAGAGATAATCCGTTAATCTGTTGTGATCACAAAATATATTTAAGAGATAATCCGTTAATCTGTTGTGATCACAAAATATATTTAAGAGATAATCCGTTAATCTGTTGTGATCACAAAATACTCACACCACTATATAAACAAAATTATACTAATTATAAAATCAACAAAACAAATATAATGCAATAAAAAATTTTAAATTTAAGTTTAAACAACTAAATTTAAATAGGATAATTTAAAACATTTTTTAAATTTTTAAATTTAAAAAATGTTTTAAAAAATTTAATTTAAAAGTAAGCCTAATTATCCTATTTAAATTTAGTTGTTTAAACTTAATTATTTAGTTAAAAAATAAATTTACATATTACTAGTGAAAGGATAAGAAATTGGAATTAAAAAAAACCTAAGAAAATTAAACAATTAAGATATAATAGTTAATCAATTCGCTTTAATCCTAATTACCACCACACCAACTATATAATCAAAATTATACTAATTATTTAGTTAAGAATACAATAATAATAATAATACCATAATGTAGGTAAATTTTTCAGTCAACAGTACAGTTATAATACCGTATAATTTTAGTACTGCAAAAGGATGTGGTTTCCGGCTTTCTCTTTTCCAATCTTTTCACTTTTCTTTTTTTTTTATTATTATTATTTTTTATTTTATTTTTTTTTTCATCTTAATTAGAGTAGATAGACTAAACTATCTACCGGTTCACACTCCACCCTCATCTATTGAACAGGTGTAGAGGCTCATCCCTTGTTCCCTGTTTAGGATGTGGTTTCCGGCCTTCTCTTTTCTAATCTTTTCACTCTTATGTAGCCCCCTACGCATCAGTGGCGTTACCGCCTTGCTCAGGGTGATATGATAAAAAAATAAAAACATACATATTTACACATACAACTCACACACACATACCCACATACACATATATATGTATACCCATATATGTGCACGTACACAGATACATATACACACATACGAACACATACACACACACACATATATATATATATATATACTCAAACACCAGCAAAAACAAATATGTAAGCAATACCATAGACATATAAAAAAAAAAAAAACCTTGACATATATAAAAATGGTTTACAATTAAACAATATATATTCCGTAGAATAATGTGATGCGTGTAAAGTCTTCAAAGGAATGAATGAGGGGCTAAAAGTTTAACATATTGACATTTAAAAATTAGTTCCCTCCTCAGATTCAGTAGATCCAATTGGTTTTTGTTTCTGACCAGGATATATCTCGGGCAGAACCAAATGGATGTGTCTAACCACACTGATGAGCTGTGAAACAGTCTTGTATGTGGATGACTAATATATTATGCTCTCATTACGATTGAGCTCTCTAGAGAAGAAAATTTTAAAAACAGTTTCCACTTCTTCGATATATGCATGACTCTTCAAAAATGTATTGAGTTCTTTCGGTGACTGGTGTGTGTATACACTGCTTATATACAACACGTTAAAATTTCTCTTCTCTAATTCCATGCAGCTATGGCTTAGAGGGTAGCGACTCCGACTGACACCAAATCGATCGAGTTTCGATCCCAGCCAGAAGCAAGTGGATGTGTCTAGCCACCACACTGATGAGCTGTGATACAGTGAAACAGTCTTATATGTGGATGACTAATATATATATATATATATATATATATATATATATATATATATATCGTTATTATTATAATAGCACACTGCAACTTGATAGCTATAAAGTTTCAGTGTTTAAGTTTCATACACCATCATCAGGCAGTGAAATGTGGTTAATTTACTTGATTATAAATATATATAGATAAGGAGAGTTTTTTTAAAAATCTACAATATATTGTAGTAAATTTTTTGAAATTTACAATACAGCCCTAAAAAACAGCAGCTATAAATGCAATGATATTAAATATCATAAGCAAATTAACCATAATACCAAACATAATTGAAATAGGAAAATAATTTGGTACACACCACCATTTAACCAAATGGTTAGTACCAAGTTAGGTAATAAATTATTTAACCCAGTTCAGAAACACTTCCCCAAACACTTCCCCATTAGAAAAATTTTTAATAAAAATACACTGAAACTTAGTTATAGTTGCACTGATAATCTTGATATAATAAAAAACACAACAATAAAATTCTAAAAGAATATAATGATTTGTCTATATTTCTGAGATGAGGTAGTATTTACACAATTTACATTATTCAGATTATTGTCTTCATTTTTGTTGTCATTTGTACGACATTTCAGCCATTGTATGCTCCAGCCTTCTTCAGGTGCTAGAAATTTCGAACCAAACCCTTTATGACAATCAGCAGGTTATATCATTCTCATTCCTTGTGTGAAGCATCTTTTGGTAGTCATGAGTTATCTTCCTCTAACCCAACTAAGTTACTTATTCACCACTGCTGTAGCCTGGTATTGAACTCACAAAAAGTAATTTTTTTTTAATTAAATACCTTAACCAAGTCAAAGATTTTCTTCTTCCCAGTTTAACGTAGAACTTATATTTTGATAATTTAATAAAGCCTGTATGGTTGTTAAATGCTAAATTTGAACAAATAATCCCACTTCATTCAGTAATGAATCTGAACACTCTCACTACTGGTGTATGAATACATGGTTTATCACATGCTAAAAGTCTGCCTCCTTCTACTGAGCGCCCATAGCTCAGAGGTAGAATCGCCAACTGACGCCAATTTGGTCTGGTTTCAATCCTGGGTTAAAATCAATCGGCTGTCTAACTGTACTGATGAGCTGTGATTCAGCAAAACAGATCTGTCTGCTGATGACTATATGGTTGTTACAAAAATTATGGCCACTCAAAGCACTGTATTTTGAAAAGCAATAATATTCATGGTAGGTGAATTTTGGTATACATAATAATTAATGTGTACTATTTAATATTTTTTAACTTATTCAGACAGAAATATTCTTAAAGCATAAATTCCCTTAATTATGAACAGAGAAAAAATATGATCTTTGTTTACTTTTCTCAAATGAGTTCAAACTTAGGCACAGTGCCTCCTAACTCTTTGTCAATATCAACAGAGCATGGGGAGATGGGTCTACAAGTGATCGAACAGTACAAAGGTGGTTCCAGAAATTCTGTACCGGGGATGAGAACCTTGAAGATGAAGAAGATAAAGGATGATCATGCAATCTGGACAATGAATGATTGTAAGCAGTTGTTGAGCAAACTAAACATCAAAGTGTCAGAGAAATGTCTCAGACACTTAGTGTCAGCACTGCAACAGTCTCACACTATTTGCAGAGTATTGGCAAGGTGAAAAAGCTTCATTAATGGGTTCCTCATGATCTCAATGAAAATCTCTCCAATTAATTGTAGAGGTGTATAGATGCTCATATTTTGATTAATTTTAACATTTCTACAGCTAATTTTTCAAAAATAAAATTATGTTTTTGAAATCAGCTATTATTTTTGTTACAACCTAATACACCAGATCCAGATATCCCATGACTCCCCAGAGTCGTAGGGGGCACCACATGTACTGCAGCCACAGTAGAAGGGGTGTTTCTTTGGGCAGGACACCCTGAGGGGGCCTAATCATCTCCAGGATGGTTTGAAATCAGTTTTCCTTCTCCCAGACCAGTTGCCACCCAAGGCTATAAAATCCAGTTTGTTTTGCTATTCAGTTGAAGCAAGATCTACAGAACAGAGTCGATAGTCTATGCACTAAAATCTCACATATTTTCAAATCATGTCTTATGAACCCTTTGAGCAGGTGCCAGATTCAGATATCCCGTGACTCCCCAGAGTCGTAAGGGCACCACATGTACTGCAGCCACAATGTACGACACCTTGAGGAGGCCCAACCATCTCCAGGCTGGTTTGAAATCAGAGTATACATATATACACACACACACACACACACACACACAAATACACACGCATACACACACTACAGATGACAAGCAAATCAAGGCATTGATTGTGAATAACCCATATTACACAACACAAGAATTGGCAGAAACACTAAATTTATCAAAATCCCCCATCCACAAGCATTTAGTGAAGATTGGGTACTCAAATCTCTATGACGTTTGGGTACCACATGGTTTGGATGAAAAGTAGAAGTGCTGTTTCTTTGGGCATGACACCCTGATGGGGTCAACCCTCTCCAGGCTGGGTTGAATTCAGAGTTTTCCTTCTCCCACACCAATTGCCACCCAAGGCTATAGAACCGAGTTTGTCCTGCTATTTACCTATAGCTGGAGGGAAAAGAGATGTATTCATACTTTTCCCAAGGATATTTGCCCATAATTGAAGGTAATGGAATTATCAAAAAAAATTTGGAAAAATTTCAATATTTAACAAATTTAAGGAGGGGGGCTCAGTTGCTCATACAACATTATAGTAAATCGATCCTCCATTTTGGGCCACTTGCGTTGGGGTTGCTTTGTTTTGTTTTTCTTGGGATGAGTTGTTGCTCTTGTTTTTGTCTTTTCCAAGTTTTCTTCAGTTCTTACGATGACATCTTCCTCGGAAACTCCAAGAATGGCTTTATTCAAAAATTTCGAAAAGGATTCAGTTGTTGAATACGCACAAGCAAAAAAGTTAAATGCACAGGATCGATTTACTATAAGGTAATATGAAAAACTGAGCCCTCCCCACCACCAAATTGTTTTTGAATGTTGAAATTTTACAAAAATTTTTTGGTCAATCGGAAAGTTTAGGGTTTAATCAATAAGATTGCACTGAAAAAGTCAAAAAAATTGATAAACAACAAATTTACAGGTGGTGGTAATGTCGTGCCAGCGAGTGGTTCCAAAATGGAGGATCGATTTACTATAACGTTGTATGAAAAATAGTTTCACTCTTTGTCTATTTTCCCAACCAATCCAACGTTTCTGGTTTTTGTTAACACATGACACCTCACTTTAAAGTAACAACTTTAAACCTAACAACAGTATTTTAACAGTAACTTGAAGATTAAACTTATTTCAAGTTCAAATAAGCCACCATTTTTCAAGTAATTTTTAATTAAGTATAAAAAGAAAATGTAAATCTAAGGGAGATAATCCAATTTTTTTTTAATAGAGTAATTTCTTTGTGTTTTTTAAGAAAATAAGAATAAATTGGGAAGAATCCTTGACCTGTCTTCACTATCTTAATAACATCCTATCAGTGACATACTTCAATAATTAGTAATGATCATTAGCATTTACAAAAATTATAATAGAAATCATATCAAGATGAAATGACAGTAAAACAGCACTACTAAAGGTAGCGATTAGGCAAGGTTTAAAACTAATTTTAAACTTTTTATTCTAACTGTTGAATCTCTGCTGTACATTTAGTATACTGTATGTTTTCATTAATCTTATTTTGTTTGTTTTTTTATATTTTATTTTCAAATTAGGTTAAATTACATTAATTTTCTGACCAGTTTATTTATTCTTTTTTATATAACCATTTCATCCCAAGCAAGGCAGGATTACCACTGTTGTGCAGGGGAGTACAATGAGAGGAAAAAAAAAGGTAAAGGGATGTCAAAGACAGGATAAAAAAAAAAGGGAAAAAAATGGGAATCAAGAAGATAGAAGATGGCAATTGACATTGCATTTAAATTTTTGGATATTGTAGCTATCAGGGAAGCAAATAAATGGAAGGGAGTTTTTTTTAAACATCCTTTATTTTATGTTTTATGAATAATTTTTCTGTTTGTATATGTGATTTTATCATTTTTTTTTAAATGCTAAAAGAATCGAGCTAAAACATTGTAACCGATGTCAGTTTCTGTCAGCAATTCATTTCCGGCCAAAATTTAAAATTTGGGAAATGCAAGAAAAGAAACTGTTCGAGTAGAAGAGGAAGTTACATTTAACTATTTCAACAGTAAAAGCATAGGACCTAGATACCAATCTAGTAGCACATGTAAACACATGGAGGTAGGGAACCAGGGGAAAAAAGCTTGTCAGAGCAGTAGCCATGAAAATACTCATAGAAAAGACAGAGGGAAGCCACATCATGTTGGTGAGAAAGTGACTAAAGATGGGCTGCCAAGTTTGAATCAATTATATTACAGATTCCTTTGGATTTTATCAAGAACCTCAAGATGAATAGCAGGAGCAGCTGACCAGATATGGCAATCGTATTCAATGCATGGACAAATGGTAGATTTATAAACTTGAAAATAGAAATGGAAACAGAACATAAAAATGGGAGAGGTAATAAGAGGTTAAATGTTGCTTAGAGTTACAAGGGATAGAAAGTTGTGGAGAGCCATGACTGCTCGTGTACTGGAGAAAAATTAATAGATGAAACTGAGATTACAGAATTTGTAGATAGGATTGATTCTAATATCAGCAAGTGTAATAAGAATTTTTATAATACCTAAAAAAACAAAAAGGTAGCCAGGGCTCATTTAAAATGTGAATGAAACATTTGATTATGTAAAAAAACCCTTAAAGATTAGAAAAACATTGACTACTTACACACATAATAACACAGACTGTAACTATAACGCATAGCGGTGGATGTGCTCGCAAAGGAAGGAATGGAGGCTGAAAAAGAAAAAATTCAATAAAAATGTGGAAAAAATAAAATAATGCAGAATTTGTAATAGCCTTAGTTAAATTTTCTTATTTAATCATTTCATCTCAAGCAAGGCGAGTCCGCCACTAGTGCACAAGGGGTTACAGTGAGAGAAAAAACTGGGTACAGGAGACATTGAGGAAAGGATAAAAGATGAATGGGATTCAAGAAGATAGAAGATGGCAATTGATGTTGCATTTACATGTTTGGTGATTGTAGCTATCAGGGAAACAAATAAACAGAAGGAAATGTGACAGGCAGGAACTGTGAGAAAAGAAACTATTCGAGTAGAAGTGATGGTTATACTTAACTATTTCAACAATAAAAGGGTGGGACCTAGATGCCAATCTGGTCAGTCAGTTAAGTGCCATACGTGATACACACTTGAGCGATCATGTCTCTTTCGAGACATGACTGACTGAGCAGAAGATTATCCCGCAGTAGGTTGCCATTGCTTTCTGTGGTAGACTGGTTGCCGACCAAGGCTATAGAACCCAATCTGTCATGCTATTTAACCCATAACTGGAAGGAAGAGATGGATTAATACCTTTCCCAAGGGTATTTGCGCGTAAGTGAATACAATGGATTCAACTGGAATTCGAACTCGGCTCCCCAGCTTCTCGTTCCTGTACCACAACACACATCCTATACCACAACGCACATCTGGTAGTATGCTTAAATTCACGTGATTGGAGCACCAATAAAAAAAAGCTCATCAGAGCAATTACCATGAAAATATTTGTAGAAAAGAATGAAAGAAGCCACATCATGACAACATGGCAAATCAGGTTGAAGTACGTTGCAAATCCTTCTTTAGATTTTGTCACAAACCTCAAGATGAATAGCAGGAGCACCCAACGAGATATGACAACAGAATTCAATGCATGGACTAATGGTAGATTTATAAATGTGCAAGATGGATTCTGACAAGAAAAACATTTCTGGCCTGATACAGAAACCCAATCTTCTTAGCAGTAGATGTAGTTAAAAATTCGACTTACCCAACATAATCAAAATCTACAAACTTACAATTGTCAATTTGTAATTACAATTATGGGAAAAAATTTCAGAATAAATGCTCTTTGTGTAAGCAGATTTTTTATACTAATTCATTCAGGAGGGAATTTACTTACAAAAAAAAAAAAATTCTGTAACAAAAATTTAAAGCCTAACTTAACAGGATTTCATTATTTGAAATCTTAAAATATAAATTGAACACGATGTTTAAATTGTTGAAGGTAAATTTACAAAGAAATAAAATTGATTAAAAAAATTAACATGCTGTAAAATAATGCCCTGAATCAAAAAAGGAAACAAGAATATTATTTTGAATGTTTTTAAATATTTTAATAAAATATTCTATTGAACTTTGAAGTATGAAAAAAAAATTAATTTTTTTAAAGATTTATTTTCATTTATAAATGTTGTTTAATATTTTAAATTTCTGAATCATTCTGAATTCTTATTAAACAACTATTTTGATAATTGAGAAATATGTTTAACAACTTCAAATTGCTTTTGCTGTCAAAATTAAAATAATGAAATGTATTCATTTTAATCTTATTTTGTATGTCTATTCAGAGGCCCCATTATTCTGTGTATTTAATCATTTAGGTTAATCTACATCTAAACTTATTTATAGATGGAACTTTGTCTCTGTGTGTCCGTTACCTATAGACTCCGAAACGGTTGACCCGATTTTCTTTAAAATTTACACAGTTTTACTATAAGCATCTGCAAGTGTTCTTAGCTAGGTTTTGTGTCGGGGTACCTCCGATGAAAATCGATAATCGAAAAAAATCGGGTTATAGAAGGAGTGGTCCGATTTTAATCAAATTTGATACACTCACAGACAAAGACATAAGAAACAGTATTCAGAAGTTTCAAGGTTGCAGTTCTTACAATAGTGCAGAAAATCGATAATATATATATAAAAAAGGCAAGATGTTTGTGTGTGTGTCTGTTTATCTGCCTGTATGTCTGTATTTTTTTCAGCCCTTTTATTTTAATTTTTGCTTTGGGTTTGGCTCTAAGTAGGTATAATTGTAATTCTTAGTCTCAGCCATGATACCATTTACTCAGAGGACTTATTTAGCCTTCAAAATTCAGTTTACGACGAAAAAAACTTATTTGATATCGATACCAGGAAATTGACTTATATCCATTCATTTTTCTTTCAGTCTACGGTTTTACTTTAACTGGAAACAACTATTGCTTTTTAGTTTTTCATGTCAACGTCCAAAGAGTCTGAGCTCCAGGACCATGGATTAGTTTTAAAGCTTTCATTACACTCGAGCAACGCCAGGCTATACTGCTAGTATTCAATACTCTGAAGCTATAATCAGTTTTCCCATCAAAACTGCCTTTCTTTCAGCAGTCAATGAATAAATGCTAAAATCCTTATTGGATTCTATTTGTTATTTAAATTATTATACTTTTTTTTCTCTATATTTTTTGCACAAATTTTAATGCAAAAATTCTTGTTTCTTCAAAATGTAAAAAAAAAAAAAAAAAAAAAAAAAAAAATTAATTAAAATTTCCTATTAAGACTTTAATTACTCCTTTTCTGTATACTCCCAGATCAAGTAAAGGATATTTCATCAAATTTGTCCAATTTTTTTTACCCTCCCAACCAAGACAGGTACACAAATTCAGCAGAAGTTACAGACTCAGAAATAGTAAAAATTCATAATATTATGACTGGTTTTATTCCATCTTATTATTGTTGATTTTTATCTTCACTCTAAACCGACACCTATCAGCAGGATTTTTAGCTTTATCACCCCTTTTCATTTTTGTTATGTTTGTTTTATCTTCTATTTACACAAACTAAGTTACTTGCTGTTCCCCACCTCAAACTTCTCCTGCCTTCAATGTTCCAAATTCTGCAAGCCTTCATACTATCATTGTTATTATCATAATTCCATACTATCATTATTATTATCATTTCATACTATCGTTATTGTTATCATGATTTCATACTATCGTTATTGTCATCATGATTTCATACTATTGTTATTGTCATCATGATTTCATACTATCGTTATTGTCATCATGATTTCATACTTTATACTGTTATTGTCATCATGATTTCATACTATCGTTATTGTCATCATGATTTCATACTATCGTTATTGTCATCATGATTTCATACTATCGTCATTGATTTCATCATGTTGATTTCATGATTTCTATCGTTATTGTCATCATGATTTCATACTATCGTTATTGTCATCATGATTTCATACTATCGTTATTGTCATCATGATTTCATACTATCGTTATTGTCAGTTTCATACATCTTATTGTCATTTCATGACATACTATCGTTATTGTCATCATGATTTCATACTATCGTTATTGTCATCATGATTTCATACTATCGTTATTGTCATCATGATTTCATACTATCGTTATTATCATCATGATTTCATACTATCGTTATTATCATCATGATTTCATACTATCGTTATTATCATCATGATTTCATACTATCGTTATTATCATCATGATTTCATACTATCGTTATTATCATCATGATTTCATACTATCGTTATTATCATCATGATTTCATACTATCATTATTATTATTGTTTTATTCAAACAGTTTGAATCCATGTACTTTTTATTAATGCTATTATGTTATTTCTTCTCTTACTTCCCTTTTTTGTTTTTGTAATGAACCATTTTCATCATGATTACTACTACTAGTTTTATTTATTAGTAATAAAATAATAATGAAAATATTTAATCTCAGAAAATTCATAAACTATGTTTACTTCCTATGATTTTTCTTGATATTTACCTTTAATGTTTACTACCAAACAAATGCGCCCTCACTATCATTTGTATTGTACATCTAAGCAAAGTTGTAGAATTGATCAACCAAGACATTACGATAATGCTAAAAGCAGCAAAAATAATAAGATCAATTTTCTAAATAATTTAGATGTTATTGACTCGTCTCAAAAGTACAGAACATATCTCAGAAGCATTACATGTATCTTTGCAAGAGTAAATGTCTCATGGTGCATCTTCACAATTTAAAAATAAAATTCAGTAATTTAATATTTCATTTAAAAAACTGTCTAAGTTTCACTATTTCTAAAAGTGTTGCAGAATTTTAGAGATTTTTGCAAATTTGACAGATTCAGAGCAGAAAAAATTATAACTTAACCTAAAAGACGACACCAGGATTAATTTAAACATTTTTAATGACATTTTTTTAGTATATGTTGACATATATTTACAGCCAATTACATTGACCAATTACTTTACAATTTTATAAAGACTCACCTCATAGTAACCACCAGCATCGATAAAGAAGAGAATCATAGCCAAAATGGTGAAAATAAATACCAAAGTCATCAGTGTCCAGTGATGCTGAAAAATAACGAAGAAATTAATTTCATTAAGATTTTTACTTTAATTAGTAGAAAAATTATGCGTTTCTACTTTAAGGGAAATAACTTTGTTTGTTCTTAAGATTTACCTCCCTTGGTCTTATGTCAATTCAACGATCGTGATCAGTCAGTTAAGTGCCATACGTGATACACGCTTGGGCGATCATGTCTCGAAAGAGACATGACCGACTGGGCAGAAGATTATTCCCCAGTAGGTTGCCATTGCTTTCTGCGGTAGACTGGTTGCCGACCAAGGCTATAGAACCCAATCTGTCCTGTTATTTAACCCATAACTGGAAGGAATAGACGGATTACCTTTCCCAAGGGTATATGCACGTAAGTGAATGCAATGAATTCGGCTGGAATTCGAACTCGGCTCCCCGATTTCTCGTTCCGAGCCGATATCCAATGCACCACAACGATCACGATACTTTTCAATAAAACTATATTTTTTATATTTTTGAAGGTCAAAACAAAAATTTCAGTTTTGATAAAGGAATAAAACTGAAGCAAATAAATTTTATTGTGAACATTTTATCATCACGATTAAATGAACAACAAAACAAAAATATGGAAATTCCAATACAGCATTTATACTGAAAAACAATAATGCTAAAAAATGGCAAACATTAGCACAGATGCCAACAAAATCAATTACTGAACTGCATATGAAAAAGATATCCATCTCAATATTCGAAGTTAAAATAAGATCTCATGACAGGTCAGATATTATGCACAGGCTGTAGATTGGAGGTGCTTGTCTAAGATCACAAAATTTATTTCTACTATGAACAGTAACCACTGGATAGAGCACTCCATACACTATAGAGCTACAATTATCAAGTTCATCTTAAAGCCAAGCTTGCTTGTGTAGTAAATTCTATAATGAAGGTGCTCTATTAACAATTACCTTATGCCAGTCTAGTTAAAGTAAATAATTTTAGAATATTTCACCATAGAGCTTTAGTTAGCAAGCTAATGTTACAGATTATTGTGAGTTGAATCCCTACAAAGCACTTCACATAAGTAGCCTTATGCCAAACTAGAAAGAAAGGTACCTATAGTTAATATCATAGTTAAACAAACTCACATTACAGACCAATTTGCTTCTATTCTTCTTCTTTTTCTATATGCTGTGTCTCTTCAGTATGTTGACGATCACAGCTTTCCAAAATTTATTTTTTGTAGGTCTTTGCCTTTTTGCTACAACTCCTAACCCCTATTTACACAAGTTCACTTGGTAGGTTATGCATTGTTTTCCTCTGTCCCTCTTGCCTTCAATCTGTCCTGTGAGTATCAAATTTTCTAAGCCCTCTTTCCTCAATATGTAGACTAAAAATGTCAATTGTCTCTTCTTGATGTTAAGTATAAGCATTCTTTTTGTTTCCATTTTTTCTAAAACTTTGTCATTTTTCACATTTTCAATCCATAGTATTCTCACCATCCTTCTGTAGAACTTGTATAGTAAGTTCAGATATCATGAGACACGAACTACTCCTCTCCTTGTGCTACAATTAAGCTTACTAAATAGCAAGAATAATGACTGGTTGCTCATTTCCAAGTACATCTATTTGGGTAGTTGAATAATCTTTATTGCAGACACCTGATTAGATTTGTGTTTCTTAAACACTAACCAAGCCAACAAGTGATTTAAACTGTATCTATATTGTGCAGATCTTAGTTACAATTTCTGGGAAAGAGTACACTATGTTGCATGATTAGTAGTTAAACTAGGTCAATATGCTCAAGCTCTCAATTGCAATTACTTTTGACTTTAAATTTATGAAAAATTATCAAAATATGTAAGCCATTTACAAGGCAATATTTATTATTTAACATTTTATAAAGAACTATGAAAACAAATTTTTTATTCATAATTTTATAAAAATATCGATGAATAGGTGTATAAAAGAAATGCCCAGAAAAATGCATTTTTTTTCCATTTATAATTAGTTATTCATTGCTACTTGTTTAATTAAATTTTCATATTTGACAGACATTTTTTTAATAAACTTATGGATAAAAAAATTTATTTTCATGTTTCTTTATAAATTGATAAATGATAAACATTTTCATATTTGACAGACATATTTTTTTTAATAAATTTATGGATAAAAAAAATTTATTTTCATGTTTCTTTATAAATTGGTAAATGATAAACATTGCATTCAGTCAGTCAAGTGCCATACATGATACACACTTGGGCGATCATGTCTCTTTCGAGACACGACTGACTGGGCAGAAGATTATCCCACAGTAGGTTGCCATTACTTTCTGCAGTAGACTGATTGCCAGCCAAGACTATAAAACCCAATTTGTCCTATTATTTAACCCATAACTGGAGGGAATAGACAAATTAATACCTTTTCCAAGGGTATATACATGAAAGTGAATGCAACAAATTCAACTGAAATTTGAACTCGGCTCCCAGATTTCAATCCAATCCACTGCACCACCATGCACATCCATAAACAATGCATTAGTAAGTTCATATTTTTAGAATGTTGCAAATATAAAATTATTCTTGTAAATAAACAATTTAATAAATAATGTTTAATATTTCTGTTGTAAATTCTCAGAGAACAAAAAAGATGCATAAACTCACTTTTATACATATATATATATATATATATATATATATATATATATTTTATAAAACTTCTAATCATGGCTCTTTGAAACTAACATTGCCAAGGGAGGGAAAGTAGTAAAAATAATAATTTTCCAAGATACTTGTACATTCGATTAATTATTCATCGAGGGCAGTGAGAACCCAGTTTGTCTCCTACATTTAGAAAGCATTGCTGGGAATCAAGTAGCAAATATTAGGCAACATTGCAAAACACACCATCTTGAAAATTTTAGGAAATGTACTGGACAAGCAATGTAAGATGAAGTTAGGCAGTTGAAATCTAGTTTAGAAAAATGAACATCAGTTTTTTAAAAAAGAGAAAAGGCAAAAATATGACAAATACAATTGCCAGCTATAAAGTCTAAAAACATATTGTTGAAAAGATGAAACCTTTTACAGATGGTGATTTTTTTTTTAAGAATGCTAACTGGCATAGTTGTATCGTGTTTGTCAAAAAAAGATTTTATTTGAAATTATCAGCCAATTTCCAAAGACAGTCACATGGAAGGTTGAAGAAATATCAGATGTTAAAAATCAATTAATCAATGCATGTAGTGGATTGCAATATTTTTCAATTGCAGTCGATGAGGGTACAGGCTTAAGGGACATTGCACAACTTCCTGTCTTTGTATGAGGAGTGACTTCAACTTTTTAGATCTTTGAAACCATAACTGGAGTGAAGTTTTGTTGAAAATAATACCAGAAATGAAGTTTGATTTTTCAAAGCTAATTAGCATTACAACTGATGGTGTCCCAGCAATGGAAGAACAAAGAAAATACAGGCCTTGTTTCACTGCTGCAAGAATATATGGAAAACCTTAAATCACATAAACTTGTTAAAATTCATTGTATTATCCATCAAAAGATAGTGTGCCAAATTTTTGAAATTTAAGAATTTCATTGATATTGTTATGAAGGCCATGGACCTGACCCTACATCATGGATTAAATCAGCATCAATTTAAACTGTTTTTGCTAGATGCTGAGGCAGAACTATGATGACCTTGTTTATTTCTGCAATTTGCATTGGCTGTACAAGGATCAAAGCTAAAAAGAGTAACTTGCCTTACATAAAGAGGTAATGATATTTCTTGAAAGCAAACGTGGATTGTTCACATTATCAAGATCTTGATTGGCTTGCAACTTTGGCAATTATTGTGGATATTGTGACTCATTTGAATAACTTAACTTTGCAACATCAAAGTAAAACTTGGCTCATAAATGTCTAACCATATTGTTTCCTTTGAAAAAAAGCTACAGTTGTTTGAACATCAACTTTGAAATACAAATTATGCACATCTTCCACCATTTAAAGAAAGGAAACCACAGGATTCAGAGGCATTTGGTAATAGAAACCAGGATTTGTCTCTCTAGAAATCAGTTTAAATTGTTGGCGCTACCATTTGATGTGGATGTACGGACAGTATCAGAATGTTTTCAAATGAAATTGTTTGATATGCAGTGTGACGATATATTGAGATCTAAATTTCATTCTAAAGATGTTTCATTGACTGATTTCTATACAAAAAGTCTACCCAGCTATTTAACCCTGGAAAGAGAAGAGATAAGTTCATGCCTTTTCAAGGAGCATTAGTGTAAAAGTGAATATAACAGACTTGGTTAGAATTTGGCTGACTAATTCCATGCTATACACTTACTATAAACCAATATCTCTTTCCACAACAACGACTGTTTGGCCACATTTTCTTGTAATACTTGGACCACAAGAAACCAATTGAAGCACAGAAGACCCATGCAAGGACCATCAAAATGCCTGGAGAGAAAAAATAAAAAAGGTAAAAAAAATAAATAGATTTTACTATTCAAAGAAATTTAAATTCAATAAAACAAAAAATTGCACCAAGCTGATAATGATCAATAAAAATTTGCTGTTTTTTTTTTAATTCAAAATTTAATTTTTTTTTTATTCTAAAGCAAATGTTATCATGGAGTCAATGAAGTTACAAAACTGAAAGAGAGAAAGAATGATTTTTTTTCAAAGGTAGAATTCTGTATCAGATGTTGAAATCATTATTACAATCTCAAAATTGAAACTTACTGTGAGCTTTGGCCATTGGATATCGAGCCACACCAGAGATGTCATCAAGATCTGACATAGCAACCTCATCCACAGACACAATGGGAATCTGGTTAATTCCAAGCCCATGGGGTAATTTCTTTCCTGAAATGAAAACATGTAACAGAGTTTTAAAAAAGAAAGATACAATTTTTAAATTATTCACTAATAAAATCATAGTCTGACTTTTTGTGCATTTTTTATCATAAAAAAAAAATACATTATTTAGATTGTTCGGACTGTTGTCCTCATCTTTATTGTTATATTCATAACATTTTGCCCATTGTACACTTCGACCTTCTTCAGGTGAATGAAATTTTGAACCAAACGTACAACGGCTAAAATGTTGAGAATATGACAATAAAGATGAGGACAACAGTTCAAACAATGTAAATACATCATCTCAGAAATATAGACAAATATTGAAAAAAAACACAAGTCACACTGTACACCAAATATTTTTGTTTTGAATTTATATTTAATCTACAGAACATACACAATTTGAATAAGGCTTCAAAAACTAACATTTTAAAAGCATCTATATTTACATAATATATACAAATATATTAAAACCAAAGGAGGATGAGGAGGAAGAAGAGTAAAGATAAAAAAAAAAATAGCCAGTTATTACTCTTCCCTCTTCAAAGCTAATTTGAGGACAAAACATGCACAATGTTTAGAAACATGAGGAGAGAAAAGATACTACTACAGTACCAGTAATCAAACAGGAATGGTCCATTGTTTATCTGAGGTAATGGCAGGGCATAACATATGTGCTAAGAAACTAGGGACAAAGTAGAATTATGCTGAACCAGCAGGATTATCTTGATTGTTATAAATACAATGTTAAACCCTTTATTCAATCCATGAAGGTAGATTGTTCCCATTCTATGCTTAGGGGATTCTTTTATTTTTAAATCATTTCCCTCCAAGCAAGATAATGCCAGTAGAATACATGGGGTTACTAGAAGAAGTGCAGATGAAGGACAATAAAAGAACAGGATTCAGGAAGATAGAAGATGGTGATTGACACTGTATTTCAGTGTATGCAAATTTAGGTAACAGGGAAGCAAGAAATTGGAAGCGAGTTCAACAGGCAAGACAAGAAACTATTAGGATAGAATTTATCATTATATCTCGTGAGTTCAACAGTAAAATGATAAGACCAAATGCGTGAAGTCAAGGCACAAAAGAGAAAAGCTCATCAGAACAATTGCCATGAAAATATTTGTAGAAAAGACAAAGGGAAGCCATATCATAACTAAAGTTGAGATGCCAGGTCAGGATTGATTACATTGCAGATCTTTCTTGGAATTTTGTCAAGAATCACGAGGTAAGACCCCCAGACTACATATTGCAGCAATATTTCATGATATTTTATATTAGTTAATTCTCTGAACCCTTTAATTCACAAGATTATGTATCTCTTGGACAAGTTGTGATTTTAAGCAATGTTTGTGCTCAAGTAGAGGAATTTTTGAGTTTCCTTTCTTAAACAGAATAATATGCATTAATATTTCTTAATATTTCCTGGTTAAAGTATATCTGGAATTAAAAGAGTCGAGCTCAACTTCCAATTATGTCTGCTGCATTCCCTTTTTTTTTTTTTTTTTTTTTTAAATCACATCACCCCAAGCAAGGCAGTAAGGCCACTGGTGTGCAGGGGGCTACGTAATAGTGAATAGATTGGAAAAGAGAAAGCCAGAAACCACGTCCTAAGCAGGGAACAAGGGATGAGCCTCGACACCTGTTCAATAGACGTGGGTGGAGTGTGAACTGGGCGATAGTTCAGTCTATCTACTCCAATTAAAAAAAAAATAAACAAAAAAAGAAAGTAAAAATATTGGAAAAGAGAAAGCCGGAAACCACATCCTAAACAGGGAACAGGGGATGAAAATGTATAAATCCATTTCCCAGCTATGGGTTAAATAGGATATACCTGCTGAGTTTAACTTCCAGTCATGTCCGTAACATTTACTTATTCACAATTACTCCTGGAAAAGGTATAAATCCATCTCCCAGCTATAGGTCAAATAAAATATATCTAGAAAAATAACTTTTATTCTCAGAAGATTTACTCACAAAAAAAAAAAAAAAAAAGTCTTGATTCTAAATAATGCACAAAGGGTTGATAAACCATCAAGAAAAAAAAAAAAAAAAAAAAAAAAAAAAAATCAGTCAACTAAACATGTCTGGCTACTTGGTAGCAATAACACGTCACTCAATAAATCCCAGGCCTAATTAATAAAACAAAAACTTTTAGTCAAAATTCAACTTTAATCATCAACATCGTCTTCTTCTAGGGCAATACACTGATTCCAATGCTTCTCTAACAATTCGATGTCTTTTTTGTAGAACAATTTGTCTTTGGCCTCAAAATACACCTCGCTTCTTCATTAGAGCCAAGTCTCTTTCCCTGAAGCATTCTTTTGAGGTCTATAAACAACCAGTAGTCGCTGGCAGCCAGATCTGGAGAATAGGGTGGATGTGGAAGTAATTCAAAGTGCAATTCATGTAGTTTTGCCATGGTTGCAATTGACTTGTGACAGTCCATTGTCATGGTGAAAGATCACTTTTTTCTTCTTCATTTATGGTCATTTTTTTTATGTTTTCTTCCATCAAATGAACCAATTGATGGTCCTTCTTTTCTCAAGGTAATCAATAAACAAAATACCTTGTGCATCCCAAAATATGAAGGCCAAAACCTTGCCTACCGATGTTTGCATCTTTGGTCGCTTTGGTCTGCTTTCACCTGCTGCTGTCCACTCAGCTGACTGCCAATTTGACTTTGGAGTGAAGTGGTGGATCCACATTTCATCTATTGTCGCATATTTACACAAAAACTCTTTGTTGTATGGAAACAGTTGCAAACAATGCTCTGAATCATCAACGAGGAATTGTTTTTGTGAGCAAACGCGGCACCCACTTTGAACACAACTTTCTCATTGATAAATGTTCATGCAAAATGATAACTACACTGCCTTCTGATATGTTCAACTCCTCTACTATCTCACACAACTTCAATTTACAATCAGCTAAAACGAGTTTGTGGTTTTCTTTGGTGTTTTCCGGGACAACTGCCAACCTGAGCATTCTGCATCATTTGTGTCTGTATGACCACATTTATAGTCATCATACCACCTCTTAACTGTTGTTTCTGACAGAGCAGTCTGAATAATGCTTATCAAGCCATTGCTTTGGCTAAACAGTATTTTTCCCCATCAGAAAGCAATGTTTTATCAACACACAAAATTCAGATTTTTCCATTTGTTTTGAAAATTTGCAACAGTAGTTTCACTTAAATAACTGTAATTTGTAAACTAATAATCCGATTGAGCCCAAATTTTGTCATATACAATTTAAAGGTTAATACTTCATAAAAATCATATGGATTTTTTTTATTAGTAGTGCAATCTATATGTCAACCCAAGACTTATTGAGTAATGTGTTAAGTTCAATCTCTGGGCTGTTTAGTATAGAAATGTCATAGTCTGGTTCAGTGGAAGTAACAGACGAGTGACAGGCACAGCGACAAATAGTCTAGAGAGAATTAGCTTCTACAAGTTATATTTTATAATTATGGTTAGTGGATTAAGTCTACTCTCTGTAGATTGAATAAAGAGGCTTTGCGTGAAGATGGATGGAGGCATAATGTTGCAAACACTAGTGCTCACTCCAAACACCTTCATAATCACCATTAGACTCATCCAACTCTTTCCAAATACCCTGCACTGTCCTCAGATTGGCACCCAAACACTGAAATATTCATATTAGAGCTTTTGGCCAAGTAGTACAGCAAGCCGTTTCCAAATTTCTGGCAAAGCAAATTGCATCATGGTACAACTGACCCTACTATACAATCAGTCAGTTAAGTGCCATATGTGATACATGCTTTGGGCGATCATATCTTGAAAAAGACATGATTGACTGGGCAGAAGATTATCCCACAGTAGGTTGTCATTGCTTTCTGCGCTAGACTGGTTGCCAGTCAAGGCTATAAAACCCAATCTATCCTATTATTTGACTCATAGGTATAGGGGGAAGAGATGTATTATATTAAGTAGTAATCAGTTTATTACTTCAAAACAATATAAAACTGATCCCCTACTTTATGCCCAGTAGAAGCCTTAATCATGTTTTCAACTATTCAGTCAGTCAGTTAAGTGCCATATGTGATACACACTTTAGGCGATCATGTCTCAAAAGAGACATGACTAACTGGGCAGAAGATTACCCAGCAGTAGATTGTCATTGCTTTCTATGGTAGACTGGTTGCAAGCCAAGTCTATAGAACCCAATCTGTCCTATTATTTAACCCATAACTGGAGGGGAAAGACAGATTAATACCTTTCCCAAGGGTATTTGTGCATAAATGAATGCAAGGAATTCAACTGGAATTTGAACTCTGCTCCCAGATTTGTCATTATACTGGGCAATCAACAAAATAAAAAATGATGCACATATGCAAAATTAATAACATAAAATCACAACAATTCACCCATTGCACCCCGTAGAAAAATATAAAGATATATGAGAATCATAGGAGTAATTAAAAAAAAATAAATAAATATGAGGGTAAATGAAAGGTATGCATAACAAGAAAAAAGTTGCCTGACTGGTGCTTAATGACTAACAAACTCAGTAGAAAAAGACCAGATAGAAGATAAAGGGATGAAATAGAGAAGTTTACAGGTAAACCAACAAAGAGTAGCACAGTCATAGCAGTTATGAAAGGATCCGGAGAAAAGCCTGTTACAGTACTGCTTCTAGCTTAACTAAAATCAGTGGCAAACAAAATTTACATATGAAAATGACAGGTCATCTTTACTTGTACAAGCGAAAGGAAATGGAATCAATATCAACATGACGATATTTTTATGCATTTTCATGTGAATTATTGGCCAATTAAGAAAGGAGAGAAAACACACAAACATAACCGGATAGAAAGAAGGCATTAAAATCTGCCTATTAGGAATTTTGTGCATCTGTATAATGTATTTTTTTTTTAAATCATATCACTCCGAGCAAGGCAGTAATGCCACTAATGTGCAGGGGGCTACATAAGAGTAAAGAGATTAAGTAGAAGAGAGTGAAGAGGAAGATGAACCAGTTAGAAAGGAGCAAGAGAAGGATGGGAATACAGGTGTGATGACAGTTGCAAAGGTGGAGAGAAGAGAAAGGATATACGGGGTGGTGAAAGAACTAGAGTCAAGTGGTTAACAGATGAGTATTGACATTGCATTTAAATTTCTGGAGGTTGTAGCCGTCAGGAAAGCAAGAATATGGAAGCAAGTTCCACAGGCGGGAAGTGCAAGAGAAGCTGCAGGAGTAGAATTGTCGTCTGCATTTGGTTAATCTAACTGTGAATGGGTGGGATCCAGTTGCCAATCTGGTTACACGAGTAAACACCTGTTGCAGAGGCACCAGTTTTGGAAACTGAAGCATATTTTGAGGACAAAGACCAATCATTCTCCAAAAAAGGCCTCAAATTGTCTATATAGTGCAGACATTTAATATTGTTTACTCAGGGAACAGTATCCCCAAGTTAGGAACAAGTCCCATCCACATGCTAGAAAAAAAAAATGCTAAATATCTCTTTTTTTTTTTTTTAATCGTATCACCCCGAGCAAGGCGGTAACGCCACTGATGTGCAGGGGGCTATGTAATAGTGAAAAGATTGGAAAAGAGAAAGCCAGAAACCACATCCTAACAGGGAACAAGGGATGAGCCTCTTAACCTGTAGACGTGGGTGGAGAGTGAACCAGGCGATAGATCTATCTACTCCAATTCTTTTTTTACAGCTCTTTACCAGCACCATCTAACAGCATCTTGGCAAATCTGGAAAACCAAGTAGAAGTAATCCCACAGGCTTTTAGTGAACTAACAAATTGTAACCAATATGCAACAAAGGGTTAATGACATTTTTAAAAAAATATGGAAACATAGAAAATTAAGCTTGTTACTTCTACTCAACAATATCATACAATACTGACCTAGCCAAGCTTTTCCTCCTCCAAGCAAAATATGCCATTTCCCTGAGCGAAGGGCTTTGCTGTGGTCAAGATTAGCAAATTTATCCAAGTTGAAGAGACATCTCAAACGGCTGTTGTGATAAGAGGCCTGTTCATTGGACAGACCAAGTGTAGGCTGTTCATAATTCAATGACAAAAAAAATTATGATTATTATAATGATAATAACAACAACAAACATAAGCTAAAAAAGTGTTGTAAAATGAGAACATAAAACACCTGTAGAAATTCACAATTCAGACTAACAGAGTTATTGAACACACCAAACATAACATTGACCATAAAAAGTTCTTATGAGTATCAGTTGACAAATGAAGCATGTTCTGAAGACCACCACATTGTAGGTAAAGAAGTGGAAAAAATTGTGAGGTACTCAACTTTGAGGGTAAAGGTTGAGAGAGCGTGAAGTGTACATGACAAAGCTATGCCAGGTGTCAGTGGAACTATTGGATCGATTCCAAAGAATCAAGAGAAATATCTTGATACGATCAGAATCACATCCAGCAAGAACAACATTAACTGTTACTGCTGTCCTCATATTTGTTGCCATATTCACAACATTTTGACTGTTGTACACTCCAACCTTATTCAAGTGATTGAAATTTTGAACAGAACCCTTTATTTCATTCATCGAGGAAGATTGTTCTAGTTCCATCATGCCTCTTCCAGGTGTCTCAATATTAGTTATCTCCCTTTATCTCAACTCAAATAGTTACAAAACCTCATCTCAGAAATATAGACTGTGAATATGGCAATAAAGATGAGGACAACTGTCCAAACAATGTAAATAGTGTAAATAGTTACAATTCCTCATCTCAGAAATATAGACTGTGAATATGGCAATAAAAATGAGGACAGCAGTCCGAACAATATAAATAGGGTAAACAATATATCACATTTACTACCATAAATTTGCTCACAATCATAACCATGCTCATGTTCTCTAAAAGTTGATGCAGTGTGCATCTCTGTTCATGGGCGGGAGTCAATGAGGATCATCATGGCCAGGTGTTGAAAGGATTATTTTTCTTTCAATTAAGGATATGTCAGCCAAGGTGACTTGGAAGTCACATCTAGCTACTTGGGAACACTATTAATCTGATTCTGTCTGACCAGACCAGGTTATCCATATTGAAGGGGTTTCTAACTGGGCATCACTTCCAGGATTATGCATTGCTTTTATTGAAACCTGTCACCATTTCACACAAATTTGCTAGTGATGCATGTGTCTGTCATACTCTTCTTATCAGACTCAGTGCTATGGTTTCATAAAATTGTACCCAAACATTTTGTTAACATACTGCTCTCACAAGCTAACTCAGAATTCATGAGTCTACAGTCCCACGTCAAGATTGAAAAGTGATTAGGGTGGCATTCTGTGTCTCTAAATAGTAAATGGTTTCTGTACAACCAGCCAGTCTTGCATGATGGCTAAGGTGTCCAGAGTTTTAAATCACTTGCAAGTTCTTATTTTGCTTGTCAACAGTGCCCTGCAAAGTGTATTCAGCTCTCACACTCAATAATAAAGAAATAATTTTATTAAAACTTTTAAATGAAAAAAACAAAAATGAAGTTTTGGGATCACAATTTTGCATACAACACTGAAACAAAAAAAAATAATTTAAAATATATAAATTGGTAATTTATAAAAGTTGTATAGACCAGAAAAGTCAAAAATAGAAATTTAATCCACTTAACCTGCAATACTTGTTTACCATTACCACATTCCACAATCTAATTACCATTGTATTGGTAGACTAGTACAAACCTGTAACTCAATTTTAAAGTCAGTAAAACAATTTGAATGATAGTATTCAGTGTAGTACTACTGTTGACCTTTCAGATGAACAGAGGTTAAATCTAGTGGCTTTCCTATTTTGTTTATAGATTTCTTCAAAAACAGTTTTAAAGCATTTTCATGTCACTAAAAAAGTGAATCATGACGCAGTTCAAGTTCTGTCAGAGTAGATATCACCACTATTGTCTTTGTGCAAAACAATGATTTACTTGCTGGTAAACTGACATGATAAAATAAATTAAAAAGATGTATTGGAAAGAGGTCAAGTCTCTGGGTTAAACAGATGAGAGAAAGAAATTCTTATACTACAAGGTATTTTAACCCTCTAGGGCCATTCGTATCATATTTGATACAGTATTTCCCTATAAGGAAACATTTGGTATTTCCCTATAAGGAAACATTTGGTATTCATTGACTGAGCAGTCAGTACTGCTTTCATTTGAAATTTATAAAATATTTCTCTTAAAAAATTTTTCAGGAAAATATTTCTTTCAAGGCTTGTTTTCATACTGTATCAAATATGATACGAATGGCCCTAGAGGGTTAATATATATGACCAATATGTGTGCATGTTTGAAGAGGTAGATTTTAATACATATTAATTTAGATTTATGAGATTCACTTTAAAGAATATAACACTTTCACACACACACATTTTATATATATATATATATATATATATATATATATATATATAGTGTGTATTTAGGCAGCATTTTTTCATTAATGCATGTTTCATTAAATAATATAGACAAGTTTGGTCTATTTATTTATGTAATTTTTTTCATATTCTCTGATAAGCTTAATAGCATTATCATTAAATAAAGTAAGAAAGTCACAATATTGATACATAATTTTTTAATAATCCAATCTAAACTTTTGGCTTTACATGCCTGGCCACATACACAATTCCAGAAAACCTTACTTAAAAACACAACTATACTTAAACATGAAAACAATAAACAAAAACTAAAATTACTCGAAAGCTGTATACATAAAACAGTTGAAACCTAACTTGAACAAGATGAACTATGAAATCTCCACGAATATCCTTAAATGCCTATAATTAATAACAGAAGCCATTGGTTTATTCCAGTGGCTTCCCAAACTTAATATTTCTTGTTTTCACTCTCACTTGGTCATGTGTGACATCATGAACTGTGATGCGAAATTTGCTTCCAGCTTCTTAACATCCATGAGTTTGTTGTTGCTTGTAGATCTTCCATGTAAACAAAAACAGTTTGTCATTATCGTTTGTCCGTGTTTATAATATATAATGTAATTTGACATCTTTGAAAATGGCATACGTAATCCGAAAGCTTAGATTAGATTATTAAAAATTATGTATCAATATTGTAATTTTCTTTCGTCATTTAATGATAATGCTATTAAGCTTATCAGAGAATATGAAAAAAATTTACATAAAGTAGACAAAACTTATCTATATTATTTAATGAAACATGCATTTATATATATATATATATATATATATATATGATAGAATAAAGCAGAAGAATGAAGTAGAAAACATATCTCAATTTAACATATTTAACTTTTATTAAAGTTTCTTCAGAGATTGAGAGAAAAATAAAAAACAACAAAGAGATATTGGTACGTTGTGATTTAGGGTTTATTCTTATTGGTCAGATATGTTTCCCGTGTAATAAAGTAATAGATAATTATTTTAAAATGTATGTGTTTGGAAGATTCTTTTTGTATGTGTGTATAGAAACACTTGTCTATTTAGGAGGATGTGTATGTATGTATGTGTATTAATTTTTCTCTCGATCTCTGAAGAAGCTTTCATAGATCAAGATAATTTTCCTACTTTGTTCTTTTACTTTATTATATCATTTTGTCAGATTCCCATTCACACACACACACACACACACATCATTTTTTCCGTGTTGCTTAAACTGACGTCGATTTAACGTGGCTGTCTGTTAATTTTTAGTTACATTCTCCCTTTTTTTTGCAAACCCAGACGATGTCAATTTTTTTTTCTTTTCTTATTTATTTGATTTTATTCTATCTTTTTCTTTTTCTTTTTCTTTATTTTTCTTTATTTTTATTTTATTTTATTATTTATTTTTTAATTTCTTTGCAATCTATTTAAAAAGGAAAAGTAGACTAATTTTTCTCCAGTTTCTGAAAGGTCTTTTCTGTTGCTGAGGTGATGTGTCGTTCCCCGTGGGGATCTTCATATCGAAATGGCCATTCAACATCTTTGAATTAATCCTTTTTTAATATATATTTGCTCTGTAATATTTTATTACATGGAGCTCTCTTCCTGTATCATTTTTTAATATTAAAATAAATTTTTAATATTAATTAGGATCGGGTTTTTTGGAATTTACCTTCCTGCTTTTTTCCCTTGGATTGAAGTATCTGAATTAAAATATATATATATATATATATATATATATATATATATATATAATGAGAGAGAGATGTACATGTAAAAACTCATATATATAACTAAAAATATATCTGTAAAAAGATGTAATGAATAAAGGTAAAAGAAAAATGTTTCTTATTCAATGAGTTTCATTCTCTGATTTTATCAAGTGTGGGTACTTATATATATATATATATTATGGAACCATGAGGAAAGTCAAAAGTTATGGAACATTTTTCACATTCCTTATCTCCAGCAAAAAGGAAACATGCAAGAATACTGAAAAAATTAAATCTAAAATAAATAAAATCTTCTTTGTTGATCATTTTTAACAATATATATATATATATATATATATATATATATATATACACACACACATGTGTGTTTTAGAGTGTGCTATATTTATGGATTAAAGTGTTCAATATCAGGGATAGAGAGTATGTTAATATAAAGGTGGACATTGGGGTCAATATCCAGAGGCAACTATTTGTTTCATGCTTAAATTCAATCACCAGGCCATGTGTGTTGTTTTGGCTTGATTATTTATATATACTGATCAGCAGTTATTTGGGTGAGTGATAGCAGTTATGTTTCAGATTATTCTCAGGGGCTATTGAGCGGAAATAATTGTGGATAAGTGTGCAGTTTTGTGGCTATTTTATAATCTATTTTTTATAACTTTTTTTATTTTTTTTATTATGGCCTGATTATTGCATGTAAGCATTAAACAGACTAAAGTCAACACCCAGTGATAACAATGTCCACTTTATATATATATATATATATATATATATATATATGTATATGTATATGTATTTCTTATATCCACTTTATGTCCACTTTATATCTCTCTCTCTCTCTCTCTATATATATATATATATATATATATATATATATATAATTTTCATTCATAATTCAGTTAATTATGCAAACTTGGTTTCAACCTTAAACGAGAAAAAGAAAAGGAAAGCTCACATTGGGCAGAGTAGAATAGACATTGATGCTGTCAATTCTGGATAATGTTATGCGTGCAATTCCATGTGTTGCATCCTCAATACAGTCAATAGCAAGATCATCACCCTGGAAAAGGAAAAAAGGAAAAACTAGAAACTAGCAATTCTTTCAGAAATCATCATTCCCTTAAAAAAAAAATTAATTATTTGGATTAAATATTTTTGCATTTAATCTTACAGAAAACTACTATGTCCCTTCACAATAAAAATGATCATTATTCTCCACAGCTTCCTTTTCCTTTAATATTTATAAATTATCTACTGTCAATTGTTTTCTTATTCTGTTTTGAAAAGATAGTGGAGTAATTTCCTGTTGCCTTCTATATAGTTTTTAAGTTGTTTTCTTAAATTGATTGCCAACCATGATTCCAGAACAGAGTCTACTTTGCTATTTTATCCATAGCCAAGAAGAAATGGATTTTCATCCTTCCCAATGGAAGTAATGCAAAGAGAAATTAGTCCCAACTAAAATTCTTATTTGGCTTTCCAATCTCATTTTCTGTATTGTTAACCATAAAGCTACAGGCAGCTCCACAGAGATTGTATTAGATCTCTAAAAGACATTGTTTTTTTTCCTAACTTTATAAGGTACCAAGATTTCTTGTGTGTATTTTTTCAGATTCACATGCAACAAGCTGAGTAAGAGAAGGGGCCACAATGACAAGTGTCCTGAGTCCCATGTACATTTTATTAGGTGACATTAGAATGGTCTCAGTTGGTACAGTGCAAAAATCCATTAACTTTGTCACCAAAAAAAAAAAAAAAAATCACCCCCCCCCACATACACACAAAGTCCTCGGCAGTTTCAGTCCCACAAATCTTTACTTTCCTATTGCCAATATATAACGATCACCTTTTATGAGGTTCATCTCCAAGTGCCTCATTTCTATATGAAAGCCTTCTGAATCTTCTCAGCAGTATGGCCATTAACTTCATCTTCACCAAATGATATATATATATCAACATGCCCTGTGGACATAGAAGAATCCAAAGGAGTATCCTTTACATATAATGGTAGGATAACTCTCTACGAGAGCTCTAAACATATATGCATATAAATACATATAGAGCAAATATAAGAAAAATTAAGACAGACGCGTTATTTCATGGTAATTCGGAAGTATGGCCTATTTCAGGCGAGCCATCTTCAGCTTCCGTCTTTATTCAACGAAGGATTCTAGAATCCTTCGTTGAATAAAGACGGAAGCTGAAGATGGCTCGCCTGAAATAGGCCATACTTCCGAATTACCATGAAATAACGCGTCTGTCTTAATTTTTCTTATATATATATATATATAGTATGATCCGGATATAAGAGAGATTTTCTCTGGTCCCAAATTAGAGCCTGTGGTAATGCATATAAAATAGACCAAACCCAGATATAAGAGAACCCTTATCCGGTCCCGACAACTCTTTTATATCCGGGTTACACTGATATTCAACCAGAGGCTGAAGCATTTTCCTTATTTTCTAACTAGTTTATGCTTCTATTTTATTTTGCTGTTTTTGATCATAAAACTGAAGCCAGACATAGCATAAATCAGGAATAAAGGAGGAACCTACTATTTAAACTCTCAACCCAAATTCTTAGAATTCCATCTGACAGGCAAAGTGATTTGACCACAGAAAATTTAAGATTATTACAGCTACTACTACTATTAGGATTAAACAATTTTATTTTTTAATCATTTCACCCACTAAGATGCAAGAGGTCACAGAGTGTAAAAGAATATGAGAAAAAAAAATCATTATTAAGAAGAGAGAACAATAAATGAACAGGAATTAAGACAAAAGACAACAATTAACTTAGCAGAGTTTGAATACCAGTCAGATTCATGACATTCGCTTATATGCTAATACCCTTGGAAAGATATGAATTCATCTCTACTTTCCCAAAAGAGACATGACTGACTGGGCAGCAGAATTTCTCACAGTAGGTTGCCATTACTTTTTGTGGTAGACTGGTTGACAACCAAGGCTATAAAACCCAATCTGTCCTATTTAATCCATAAATGGAAGGAGAAGCAACAGATTAATACTTTTCCCAAAGGTATTTGCACATGTGAATGCAATGAATTCAACTGGAATTTGAACTTGGTTCTCTGACTTTCCATCTACAACAGTGAAGATTGAAGAATCCTAGGGCTGTATTCAAATTCCAGTCAAATTTATTACATTCACTTACATGCTAATACTCTTGGGAAAGGTATGAATAACTCACTTCTCCCCCCCCAATCTATGGGTAAATAGCCGATATTTAATAGGTGGTAAATAGCAGGACAGACTGAATTTTGTAGCCTTGATTGGCAACCCCAGTCTGCCACAGTAAGAATTGTCAACCTACTGTGGAAAAAATATCTTCACACCATATGTAGTTGGGGACCGTCTTTGGAGAGAGAAAAAAAAAGTCCAATGAAGCTACTAAAGAAGCCTACTCAATCCACCCAGGGTGAATGCCACACAAGTACAAGTAAGCACTACAAAAAAAGGAAACCCAGAAGAGTTCCACCAGCAAAAAGTGCAAAAAAAAAAAAATGTTAGTATAGAACTTAAGGTTACATCTAACAATTTCAACTGTAAAATGAGACCTTGTTGCCAATCTAGTACTGAGCTTCAATCTATAAAGTCTAAGTACCAAAGAAGAAAGTTCATCAGAATAATTATGATGAAAGTATTTATAGAAAAGGCACAGGGAAGCTACATTATGGTTATATCTAACCATTTCAAGGGTAAAATGATGAGACCTTGTTGCCAATCTAGTACTGAGCTTCAATCTATAAAGTCTAGGTACCAAAAAAGAAAGTTCATCAGAACAATTATGATGAAAGTATTTATAGAAAAGGCACAGGGAAGCTATGTTAGTATTACATCTTGCCATTTCACCTGTAAAATGATGAGACCTAGCTGTTACCAATCTCTGAGAGCGGTTAGTAACAAATAAAAGGACTTTTGTTTGCTCTTCTACTCCAGAATTAAATTAGTGAGAAGGGTGATGGTGCTTCTTGTGCACCAGTGTATCATTATCAACCAAGTAGGTAGTGTAATTATTTCCCCACTGGTAGCTTCAAATTCCCCCCAGTTTGGGAATCACTGACATAGAGCAATTTTTAATTTGTTTAAAATAAATACAAATACTGACCTCCCAAATGTCGTCTGAGAAAGCCAGTGTCATATAGCGGTTGTGCATTCTGTCTGTAAACATACTCATCTCAAATTCTACAGTTCTGTTCAAGTTCTTCCACGTAACAATATAGAGACAGTCCAGTTCCCAGCAGCCTGGAGGGTGACGGTAACAGCCACGTGTCTTACCACAGTCAGCAGTGTTAATTTGTTTCGTCATTGGTACCACATTCTGAAATTAAAAAGTTCTGTAATCTCACAAAGAAAATAAAAAATAAATAAATGAAACAATCATTTGCAATTTAAATATCAAAATTTAACAATGAAAGAAAAATGGAAATATCTTAGGAACAAATTTTTTTTTTTCTTAAATTTTTATTAGGTCAGCCATTACTAATTTTTGACTGACATTTCTTTTATCTTAATTTCACTTGCTTTTCATCTAATCATATTAGTAGTAATATTATCTTGATTTTTTTATTAGCTGAAGCATCATCAACCCTTATTTTTTTTTTTTTTACTAGTACTTCAGTTAAATGTTTACATATAAAATGACCAGAAAAAGTTAAGTAAAATAAAAATAAATGGGATTCTAGTTGAAAATTAATCATGTTTTCTTCATATTGAATTTATATCCCAGTTCACACTCCACCCACGTCTATTGAACAGGTTAAGAGGCTCATCCCTTGTTCCCTGTTTAGGATGTGGTTTCCGGCTTTCTCTTTTCCAATCTTCTCACTATGTTTATTTTATTTTATTTTTTTTTTCAATTGGTATAGCTAGATCTATCGCCCAGTTCACACTCCACCCATGTCTATTGAACAGGTTAAGAGGCTCATCCCTTGTTCCCTGTTTAGGATGTGGTTTCCGGCTTTCTCTTTTCCAATCTTCTCACTATGTTTATTTTATTTTATTTTTTTTTTCAATTGGTGTAGCTAGATCTATCGCCCAGTTCACACTCCACCCATGTCTATTGAACAGGTTAAGAGGATCATCCCTTGTTCCCTGTTTAGGATGTGGTTTCCGGCTTTCTCTTTTCCAATCTTCTCACTATGTTTATTTTATTTTATTTTTTTTTTCAATTGGTGTAGCTAGATCTATCGCCCAGTTCACACTCCACCCATGTCTATTGAACAGGTGAAGAGGATCATCCCTTGTTCCCTGTTTAGTATGTGGTTTCCGGCATTCTCTTTTCCAATCTTCTCACTATGTTTTTTTTATTTATTTTTTTTTTTTCAATTGGTGTAGCTAAATCTATCGCCCGGTTCACACTCCACCCATGTCTATTGAACAGGTTAAGAGGATCATCCCTTGTTCCCTGTTTAGGATGTGGTTTCCGGCTTTCTCTTTTCCAATCTTCTCACTTTGTTTTTTTTTTATTTTTTATTTTTTCAATTGGTGTAGCTAGATCTATCGCCCGGTTCACACTCCACCCACGTCTATTGAACAGGTTAAGAGGATCATCCCTTGTTCCCTGTTTAGGATGTGGTTTCCGGCTTTCTCTTTTCCAATCTTCTCACTATGTTTTTTTTATTTTTTTTTTTTCAATTGGTGTAGCTAGATCTATCACCCAGTTCACACTCCACCCACGTCTATTGAACAAGAGGCTCATCCCTTGTTCCCTGTTTAGGATGTGGTTTCCAGCTTTCTCTTTTCCGATCTTTTCCTTGCTCAGGGTGATACGATTAAAAAAAAAAACATGAAAATATTATAGAATATTTTTTATTACTGCCCGTCACATGCAAGTGTTTTATTTCAGAGAATCTTATACTATTATGGGTAAAATCAGGTTTTGTCATTTTTGGCTATCCATACATCATATGAAACACTCAAATTTAAGCAGGAAATATAGAAAAGGGGGAAAATGTTTACTGCGTAGATGCAAATAACTTGTTTCAGAAAATGAATATTAAATATTTGTCAAGAGAGATAAACAAAAAAATCCTTTCTCAATGTCTTCTATATTAGACAATTCTAGAACTGTTGTTCTATTCTAAAAACAAAGAATCAAGGTTAGTTGAATTCATAACTCACCTCTTCTGGTTCTCTTGGAATAGGTGGAGTGCGTGTTTCATCAGCAATAACAGCGGACCTTTCCCGAACCCAAAAGGTATTGTCATTTTCCAAAATAGTCATACTAGAATAAAGAGTAGTAAAGCAAATGTGATTATTTTGACAAAGGACTTTCAACAACAAAGAGAAAAGCAAAAACTCAAAAATAAGACAATAAGTATTTGGAATCAATCTGAATAAACAATATTGAGATTACGAAATGAAATAAGAGCTACTGATAATCCCACATACTATTCTGAGAATTATTTTTTTTTTTTATAATCATATCACCACAAGCAAGACATTTTACTGCCACTGTTTTGCAGGAGGTTACATAAGAGGAAAGTTATGAGAAAGAGTGACAGGTTATAGGGGGTGTCAGGAAGTAGGTAAGAGAAGGACGAGAATACTGATGAGAGTGGAGTGGACAGAGAAAGGAGCATAAGAGAAAGGATGCAGGTTAGTGAGATAGGACTATTAACTATTAACTTTACATTTAAATTCTTCGAGATTGTAGTTGTCAGGGAAGTAAATGGAAGGGAATTCCACAGGCAGAAAGTGGGAGAAAAGAAGCAGCTGGAGTAGAAGTTGCGTTTACAATTTATTGGTTTCACAGTAAAAAGATGGGATCTAGTTGCTAATCTTGTGGCTCGAGTAAATTTATATATAGGGGGCACCAGTGAGCTAAGTTCATCGGAGCAGAAGCCGTGAAAGTATTTGTAGAAGAGACACAGGGAAGCCACATTGTGCTGGAGAGAAAGTGAACTGCCAAGTCAGGATCTATCACATTACAGATTCTTCGTTGGATTTTGTCAAGGACACCTAGGTCGTTAACGGGAGCACCCGACCAGATATGGCAGCAGTATTTGATGCACGGGCAGATGGTAGATTTATATGTTATCTTTATTTTTGTTGTTAACATTTTCACTGCTGTTGTTGTACTTAAATAAAGTTACAAAATTTACATTGCCCGTTGTTGACACACACACACACACACACACACACACACATATATATATATATAT